>CM062625.1:2681783-2926485 GCA_025617555.3 Puccinia polysora
TTTTGAAAATTGAAAGAAAAATTGAATTTAGAATTTATATAGGATTTTTCAACAGTTTCAGTAGAAGTAATTTTTTCCCATTGATGGTTGGGGAGAATAAGATTCAAGCAATAAATATATTGCTTCTCTGAGTTTTTGTATGTAATTATGAACAACTTATTCAATATTCATAGTCTTTTCAATGCTGTAGCATATTTATTTGAACGTTTAACAGGGATCAATAACAACCACAAGATATAGAAACTCATCAATTTAGGACCAGTCCTTGCAAAATTATTTAATCATGAGCTGAACTTTTGAGGTAATAAAATCATGTCCAACTACTTGAGACAGAAATTCTAGATTATATTATAAATCCTTCAGATTAACTAAATACATGTTGGAAGTTGTATATTTTTTACTAAAAACTTAATATTTGCAACTTTAAATACCTCATCAATTCCCTTGTCTATATAATACTCCTGGAAATAAAATCAATCCCATATTTGACATATTTGAAGCCTGTGTTTCACCCATTTGGGGGATGTCAAACCACTAATCCCTTCTTCACATACTTATCTGAAACCACACAGTCATATTTACCTTGTGTGATTTTTCCAACAATCCCTTGAAAATAATCATCCATATGAAATTGTCTGTCTGAAACGCAGGCCCAATTTTTACCTCCTGACCAAGCCCAACCATCAGAGCCCTCCAGGCTTCCTTCAAATCTGTTTTTTTCCCCCAAGGCGTCGGCCCAGACCCAGCCTCAAACCCATTAGGTATGGGCTACCCAGACTGATTAAAACCCTGTGACATCACCACCAAACACCTTACTGAAAATTATTGGCCCACAAACTTATCAAAGAGCAGTACTTAAAGCAAAAGAAATTCTGAGACAATAATGTCTTATGATTGATTCTAAATATGAGGCAGAGGCAATGGAACAGTGGTGAATGTGAATGAATCGTTGAATGAATGAATGGAAAACAGCAGGGGGAAGAGCTCCTTAAATACAAAAGAGGGTGCTCATGTGGAGCTCATGTAATGACAAGCAAAAGGCAAAAATTCCGCCCCAGATGGGCTCTACAGGCTCTAAAAGCCTTGTTACTTGGTTTGGGCTTACTCAGCCCACTTTGCATTAGTCCCTGAACCCTTTTGACCAGCCTGTACCGGTCAACTTGGTGTTTCCACCCTTACTGGGCTGAACCAGCCCTTGTTGCAGTTCAGACCCTGGCTGGTTGTCTATTACAACCTGCCTATGTTACCTGGTTACATCTCACTTTTGACCATAATTGCCCTTCCCATACATTCACAGGCCTGGTTGCCTCCTGCAACCAGGCCCCTGGCCCTCAAAACGGCCAGGGTGGACCCAGAATCCCTCTGGGTCCGGCCAAAACCCACAGGAGGGGGGGGAGTGTAACCGGCGGACATGCACCCCCCCTCTCTCTCAGCTAGGTGACCAGCAGGGGTGATGAAATCCCCTGCTGGTTGCCTGGGACATTGCCTGCCCCCGGCCAACAGGAAATGATGGTGGACTGGTTGTAAGGATCAGGTCCTCCCAGCCCATGGTGCCTCCTTCTTGGTAACAGGGGGAGGAGAGCGCCCCGCTTGCTCTCTGTCATTGTGCTCTCAAGGTGGGGGGGTGATCAATTACCCTCCCACCTTTCTGGTCCATTTGTTGCAACCAGCCTGGTTGGTTCAAGACCAACTAGCATCCTCTCCCCCTTGCGAACAATCAAGGGGAGGGAGGCAGGCAGGGGCCACCAGCCCCCGCGGCCACAACAGACCAAGCAACACAACTTGGGCCGCAGCCCCACACACAAGCGGGTGGGGGGACTCCAAACGGAGCCCCCTGCCCCATACAACAGCCCTGCACGGGCCATTGGGCCCTGCAACGGGCCCAGGTGAGAAACAAGCACCCTCAAGCGGGCCGCAACACGGGCGGTGGCCCCAATGGGCCACCATGGCCCATAAGCTGCAAAATACATAATTTGGCGGGCCAGCCCGTCTGGCCAAGTATGTCCAAAATAAACCTTGGGCCCAGTTATGCCCAAATAAGACCGTCTGGCTAAGGTGGCCAATCCACCCTGGCGGGCCCGTGTCCCAAAAGACCTGGAAAACATGTTTTGGTGCCCAAATGCCCAAAACCAATAACATCCACATAGGCCCACATGGCCCACATGATGTCCAATGGCCCATGGAGGCCCAATTGTGCATCCCATTTAGATTACACACTAATATGCACATTACCTGAGTGCATCCGTATTTTAACACTTGCCAGAAACCTATCATAACCAACCTACCTTTGCCAACCGCCCCCTCATCACAAAAAGCCTCCTCAGCATGCTCACCAACCCCCATCTCCAGGTAATCCCTCCCCTCTTTCAATCCCTTTTTCTTGTATTGTTCTTGCTGATCACCTGCCGTTCCTCTCCAGCACCAGTCTTCAAGCATGGAACCTTCTAATACTCCTGGCTCCTTTTCTCCCTCTTCATCTCACCCCCAAGGTATTTCCCTACCTTCTACTTCGCTTGATGCTTGAAAAATAGCTTTGCATGTGGACAGTGAACTGATTGAGGCTTTTCTTTTTTTCTTTTTATGATGAACTGGTCAGTTTCCCTTTGTTTTTATTTCTCTTATTTATTTTTGTTTCTACTTTCATTTGTTGAAAACCATGGTAATCATAAAATAACTGAACTTCATTTTCTTTCTCTTTTCCATTCTACTGCTTAGTTTGGTTAAATTTATATTCTTTCCCATCATTTATTTATTTTTAAAACTTTAATTCCTTACACTGTTAAAATACGTATGCACTCACGTGTGTGCTACCTACAGGTGTAATCCAAATGGGATGCACGTATGGGCCTCTATAGCCCATTGGAAAATTTCACGGACAATACAGGCCTGTGTGGATCTCACAGATTTGGGAAAAATGGCCTCAAAACACGTGAAATAAGTCATTTGGTACACGGGTCATCATGGGCCACCCCAACCAAATGGGCTTGAGGGGCCATTATTGGGCCTCCACTGTATTTTGGACATATGTGGCCAGCCAGGCTGGCCCGCCAAAGTTTTCTTTCCATTGTTTTGGGCTGGGACGGCCCATTGGGGCCATTTCCATTGTTGCAGCCCATTTGTGGTTTTTGTTTCTTGCACTTGGCCCATTTAAAGGCCCAACGGCCCACGCTGGGCCGCCGTATGGGTTAGGGACTCCAAATGGAGTCCCCCCACCCTGGTTGCAACCAACAAGCAACTCCGGCCGTGGGAGCCAGGGCTAATGCTCCAACTCCCTCCCCTCCCCTTGCTTGCAACTGAAAAGGGGAGGAAAGGAGGCTGGCTGGAACAAGCCAGCCAGACGACTGGTCAGTGTGGGGGGTATTTCAACACCCCCGCACCCATTCAAGGTAATGAGCGGGGCGCTCTCCCCCCTGTTACCAAGGGGGAGGTTCCAAGGGATGGGGCGACCTGATCCCCCTCCAGCCCATCATCTTCAAAGTTTGTCCTGGGACAACATGGTTGCAGGTAACCAGCGGGGGATTTGACCACCCCTGCTGGTCACCTAGATAGGAAATAGGGGGGGGGCCTGAATGTCCATGGGTTACACCCCCCCCTTGTGAGCTTGAGAGCGGACCTAGATTAGTTCTGGGTCCCACCTGCTCAATGTTAGTGGCCAGGGGCTGGTTGCATGAGGCAACCAGTCCAGTAAGTGAGGTCACAGAGGTAGCAGGGTTGATTTTAAGGGACAACCAGCCAGGGGATTGAACAGAAAAGTGGCTGATTCAGCCCCATGAGGGTGGAAACACCAAATTGGACCAGAACAGGCCAGTCAAAAGGGTTCAGGGACTAATTCCATGTGGGCTGATGTAGCCCAGACCAATTAACAGGGCTTTTAGAGCCTGTAGAGCTTTTTCGGGGCGGAAATTTTTGCCTTTTCAGATGTTGTATCATGTGACCACAAGAGGCAAATTTTTTGTGCTTAAGGAGCCATTATCCCTGCTGTTTTCCATATCTATCCATTCAAATTCATCCAATCAATTATCCAACACATTGCCCCATTGTGAGAGCCCATTAGACTTTATAGAAACAGGGTTTCCAGCATTTCCTTTGCTTTAATTACTGCTCCTCCTGCCACTAAGCTAATTTCTGGCTATAATTTTCACACATTATCAGTAATAGCATCAACATTATTTCCAAGCCATCTAGACCTTTATACCTTACTTTGGACAACCTCAAGGATCTCAAGTTGTCCAAGAAGATGTCCTATATCCCTGATGTTAGCTCCACCAAGATAGTTCTGAATAATCAGAATCATAATGCCTGGGCTATCCTTATGGATAGTGAGCTGGATAACATCTGTTGTGGGGAAATAATGGATGCAGATTATCCTCTGATCAGTTCAGAGGTAGAGAAGAAGTCCTATCATCTCATCCTTAGGAATCTTGATGAGAATCATGTAACATTGGTTGCTGATACTCTGAGGGAAGATGAGAACAGGAAGGGGAGTGTTCTTTGGAAATTTCTCAAAGCCAAGTATGCTGGTGATTCTGTTCATCAGAAGGGTACATTTTTAAATAAACTGTTCAAGCTACAATATTCAAATTGTAAGCAGTTTTTTGGAGAAGCTAGGTCAAGTATTTCTAAGTTCAAGTAATCAGGGCTTAACATGGATCCTAAGTGTTTTTCAATCTTAATTCTTTTGAAGCTCCCAAAAGAGTATGACTTATTAGTGAGAGTCATTTATCAATTGGAACCTCTTCCTGGAGAAGAGGATGTGCTTAATAGAATTGAAAAGGATGACCTCCAGTTCAAGATAAAGGGCAATACTGGGAAAGCTTTGGTTGGAAAATTTGGAGAGTCTTCTTGCAAGGGTGCCAAGAAAGACCTGTCCAAGGTTTTATTTTACAACTGTCAGAAGAAGGGCTTTTATTCAAGGGACTACAAGAAGGAAAAGAAGAGGAAGTCAGTGGAAGATGACAAGGAGGTTAATCTGGAAATGAAGAGTGTGGCCTTGGTAGCAGTGGGATACAGTGAAGGACCTGTTGGGAGAAGCTCAACTTTGGTAGGCAAACCTATGACAGAGGAAGAAGTCCCCTACAAGAGGGCAAGGGTAGATGAAGACCTTGAAATGGACTTGATTGATTACAAGGTGGGTAATCTAGAAGTTAAAACTCAGAGTTTATCAGTGACTGATAAATTTCCTTTATCATTATGAGGATTTAAGGAGGAAGTTCAGGTTTTAATTAAATCTGGATGAACAGATCACATGTTTTTTGATTCAAATTTATTTCATGATCTTAGAGATTTTGATGGACTTGTAAATATTGGTCAGAAAGGAAGGAAAATCAAAATCAAAGGGATTGGAAAAGTCATTCTTGCAAACAAATATGGTTTCTTATTAACTTTTGAAAATTTTTTCTATGTGCCAGACTTTCCCTATAATCTAACATCTTTGGGTGTTTTATGGAAGAAAGGTTATAAGATTAGATACCTGAAAGATAATAGGTTTGTTGTTGATGATCTGACAAAGAGAACTGTTCTTTGTGGAAAAGTTTGGATTAAACTGCTTTGTGCAGATTTATCTAATATTTCAGCTCTGATCACAGTGGCTCACTGTAGAACTGGTCATAAGGAAAAGGACAAAAACTGTGAGAGTTGTAACTTAGGTTCCAAGACTAGAAATGTTTTCTCAAAGAGTAGAGAAAGAACTGTGATTCCTAGAGAGGAATTTTAAATTGATTTGGCAGGGCCATTCAACCCAATTTCTCTTGGAGGGTCAAAGTAATTCATCA
This sequence comes from Puccinia polysora, assembly GCA_025617555.3. Classification (NCBI taxonomy): domain Eukaryota; kingdom Fungi; phylum Basidiomycota; class Pucciniomycetes; order Pucciniales; family Pucciniaceae; genus Puccinia; species Puccinia polysora. The sequence goes on from CM062625.1 coordinate 2,687,555, forward strand.
ATTTAGTTGATAAAGCAACTAATTTTGTATGGGTGAAACCTATAAGATCAAAGGATCAAGCCACAGAGGAGATTTCCAGAATCTTCAAGGTCTGGAAACAGAATGATATGATGAAGGAGATCAAAAGGGTAATCACTAATGGAGGGGGTGAGTTTGTGAGTAAGGAATTTGAGAAGTTGTTAAGTGATTATGGTATCACTCACATTTTTACAACTGCAAGTACTCCACAAAATAATGGAATAGTTGAGAGAATGAATAGGACTTTGTTGGATAAAGTCAGAACTATTATGGCTCAATCTGGTCTACCAAAGTTCTTATGGGCTGGGTGGTTAAGTACAGTTGGTCTATTACATAATATTGTGAGTGTTTATGGAAAGAGTCCCCATTATCAGTTTTGGAAGCAAGAGCCCAAAAAATCACACCTTATTATTCACCATAATGAGGTGATTGGCAAATTGGATCCTAGAGAAAGAACAGGGTTTTTTGTTGGTTATGATTTAATAAGTAAGTCATATAGGATATATTGTCCAGAATCTAGAAATTTTATCCATAGTAGGGATGTAAAAATTGAGGAAATTAACTTTCCACTAAAAAGGAGTGAAGATGTTTCTGTTTATAGATAACAGAAAGAAATAGAATTAGAGCCTATTTCACCAGAAAAGGCTGAGGAACATGTAGTTCAAGATGATGAGGAGATGGCAGATGTTCCACCAGAGGGTTCAGTACCCACTTCAGGGGAGTCCTTTAATTGGGAACCTGATGAGCCTCCACCTCCTGTTAGAAGGAGTGGTAGGATGAGAGTACTGGCTGATAGGTCTGGGGAATGTAAGTCCCATTATGATTCTTCAGAATATGAGGAAGATACATTCAGGGAACAATGTATGCTTAATGAAATTCTGGATTTGAGTTCAGAGATGGGTAACAGGGTTAAACCAAATAGCTATGGCCAAGATATGAATTCTGATGAGAGAGCCAACTGGAAGAAAGCTATTCATGAAGAGTTTGATTCTTTGTAGAATAATTGTGTTTTTTAAGTGGTTAAGAGGCATTTAGTTCCAAAAGGAAAGATCATTTTTGGGTCTATATTGGTTTTGAATAATAATTTTGACACTGATGGTGTTTTGAAGAGATTCAAGGCAAGAGTGATTTCACAAGGCTTCAAATAGACAGGGGGTATAGATTACCAAGAAACTTTCTCCCCAACTGGAAGGTTGTCCACCTTCAGGTTTATCATTGCTCTTGCAGTGGGGTTGGGTGAAGAGATCAGACAAGCTGATTTTGTAACCACATACTTCAATGCAAAAATTGAGGAGGAGGAGACTGTGTATATGTCAATTCCTGATGTTTTTAGAGAATGGTTGGTTGACACCAAACCAGAAACAATGAAGAAAATCTGCATAAGAAGTTTCTTATCTGCAGATAAAGTGGAATATGTCCTCAAGCTCAAGAGATCCCTGTATGGATTGAAGCAGTCAGCTTGGTCATGGTACAATACCATCATTCAGAAACTTGTAGAGATAGGTTTCAAAATTACTGAGGCTGATCCATGTCTATTTTTTAGAAAGGATGCTATACTATTTGCTTGGGTAGATGAAATTATTATCATTGGGAATGGTAAGGATAAAGTAATGGAGACATTCAAGAAAGAGTTCAAGATAAAAGATCTTTTTCTTGCACAAAAAGTGCTAGCAATGAAGGTTACTAAGTGCAATCATGGCATCAAATTGAATCAGAGCCAATATTTTGCAGCAATTCTTAAGCAGTATGGCTTAGAAGATGCAAAGGAGTTTTTTACTCCAATGCAGTCAAACATCTGTTTGGAGAAGTCAACAGATGAAGAGCATATGGAGTTTTTTCAGTCAGGGAATGATTATAGGTTGGCTATTGGGTCACTGAATTATTTGGGAAATTTTACAAGAATAGATATTGCTTTTGCAATTGGGATTTTATCACAACACTTAGAGTAACCATGCATGAGGAACTGGGTAGCATTTAATAGGGTTATGAGATATCTTAAAGGAAAAAATAGTCTGGGACTAAAGTGTTAAAACAGCAAATTTTGATTTGGTTGGTTATTCCAATGCAAGTTGGGCAGATGGTAACACTAGAGAATCAACAAGTGATTTTTTATTCTTTTCAGGTAAGAAGCTAGTGTTTTGGATGTCCAAGAAAGTGTCAGAAATAAGTCTTTTGTCAACAGAGGCTGAGTATAGAGCTTACTTGGTGGCTTCACAGGAGGCAAAGTGGTTGAGATAAGTTGTAGAGGATATAAATAAGCCACAAGGGTTTGCGTTGTTGTAGTCCAATAACCAGAGTGCCATTGCATTGGAAAAAATACAGTGTTCCATTCAAGAACAAAACATATTGATTTTCAATATAACTATATACGTGATGCATTTAACTGAAAAGAAATAGTGTTGAGTTACATGCCTGCTGGAGAAATGATTGCAGATATAATGACTAAGGCATTGGATAGTAACAAGAATCAAGGCTTTGTGACTAATATGTGGATTTCACCCCTTTTGTGTTAAGTGGGTGTGTTAAAATACTTATGCATTCACATGTGTGCCACGTATAGGTGTAATCAAAATAGGATGCACGTATGGGCCTCTACAGCGCATTGTAAAATTGCACAGACCATACAGGCCTGCGTGGATGTCACAGATTTGGGAAACTGGACTCAAAAAACGTGAAATAAGTCATTTGGTACATGGGACATCATGGGTCCATTGGGATCAATGCGCCACCCCAACCAAATGGGCTTGAGGTGCCATTATTGGGCCTCCCCTGTATTTTGGACATACGTGGCCATTTTTCATTCAATTTTTTTGGGCTTGGAAGGCCAATTTGGGCCGTTGCCCGTGTTGCCGCCCATTTGGAGCCAATTTTTCTTGCACTTGGCCAATTTAAAGGCCTGATGGCCCAAGCGGGGTGGACGTATGGGGTAGAGGGACACTAAATGGAGTCCCCCCACCGTGGTTGCAACCAACAGTTGGGGCCGCAGGAGCCAGGGCTAACGGCCCCTGCTCCCTCCCCTCCCCTTGCTTGCCACGGCAAGGGGAGGGAAGGAGGCTGTCTGGAACAAGCCAGCCAGCGGACCGGTCAGTGTGTGGGGGATTTCATCATTCCCCCACCCATTTGAGGTAATGAGCGGGGCGCTCTCCCCCCCCCTCATAACCAAGGAGTAGGTGCCAAGGGCTGGGGAGACCTGATCCCCCCCAGCCCACCTGATGGTTGATATGGAACAGGCCAGTCGCAGAAAGGCTAGCGGCAGAGGGGGGGATTTCATCACCCTCCCACCTATGCAAGGTGGAGAGCCAAGAAAAAGCGGGGCACTCCCTCCCCCCCCATTACCAAGGGGGAGGCGCCAAGGGCTGGGGGGACCCAATCCCCCTCCAGCCCATCATCTTTGACAGTCTGCCTGTGGCAAAGGTTGTCCCAGGTAACAAGCAGGGGATTTGACCACCCCTGCTGGTCACCTAGGTAGGAAAGAGGGGGGGGGGGCTGCATGTCCACCAGTTACACCCCCCCCCTTGTGAGCTTGAGAGCAGACCCAGATGACTTCTGGGTCCCACCTGCTCCATGTTAGTTGCCAGGGGCTGGTTGCATGAGGCAACCAGCCCAGTAAGTGAGGCCACAGAGGTAGCAGGGCTGGTTGTAAGGGACAACCAGAAAGGAGATTGAACAGCAAAGGGGCTGATTCAGTCCCATGGGGTTGGAAACACCAAATTGCACCGGAACAGGCCAGTCAAAGGGTTCAGGGACTAATTCCATGTGTGCTGATGTATCCCAAACCAATTAACAGGGCTTTTAGAGCCCGTGGAGCTCTTTTGGGGAAAATTTTTTTTGCCTTTTCACCAGTTGTATCATGTGCCCACAAGAGGCCAATCTTTTGTACTTAAAGAGCCATTCTCCCTTCTGTTTTCCATATATATCCATTCAAGTTCATTCAATCAATTATCCAACATAATGCCCCATTGTGAGAGCCCATTAGAATTTATAGAAAAAGGGTTTCCAGCATTTCCTTTGCTTTAGTTACTGCTCCTCCTGCCACTAAGCTAATTGCTGGCCATAATTTTCACATACCCATTTCTTTAAAGATGAGATTCAAAATTCCTGTTTTTTTTCCTCTTTTTTTTATTTGTTTTGGTTAGGTTCAAGGTGAGGGTTTTTATTTTCAGAATTATTCTTTGAAATCCATTTTCAATTCAAACACACTCAGATCTGTTTTCTTTACACTTCCATTTTACACATAGTCTTCTTGACTGGTTTGAAAAATAAAAAATACCCTCTGAACCCCTTTTTTTTGAACAAATCAAAGCATGGGTATGGTTCAACTAAACGTGGGAAGTTGAAACTTGAAAAATAAAAATAAAAATTTGAAGAAAAAGGCTTTTGAGAGAAACAGGTCTGAAAAAAAACATTCCTAAATATCTTTAGAGGTCAAAAAGGATGGTCTAAAGGGAAAACTTGCATGTTCTTGTAGAAATTTTTGAAAATTTGATCTAAAAACTGCTGTTGAGTCTAGAAAGAAAAAAGAGCATTCAAAAGCCCACCCGCAAAAGCCTTGAAAAAGAAAAATAACCAATTGAGACCTTTAATTTTTTAATCTCTGGAAATTTTTCTATTCTAGATGAATCTGATAGCAACTTTGTGAAAAAATTATCAAATTAATCTCTTTGGATAAACTCACCAAGGAAGAGAAGGAAGCTATCAACTTTATGAAACCTTAACTACACTAATGCAAACATTTTTTACAATTTTTGTTATGCAAGAAAATGGGGTGGAGTTGTGGACTGTTGGATGGGGAAAATAAATGCAGCCTACTGGTTTTTTTGGTTTGTATTTCAAGAAAGCTTCTTTCCAATTTTCTCCTCAAAATTTCAAGTTTGTAAATCTGAAATCCAAGCAGGTCTATCAGAAATTATGTGAAATGTTTTAAAAATTGGCCACCATTTCCTTTGAATCAAATCATAAAATTAAAAAATTGAATCACACTACCTCCTTATCCTCCTTAGAATTGGGAAAAAAAAACTCCATTAACTTTTTCAGCTAATATTAATTTTAAATCAAACAATTTATTCAATGCTCCCCATATCAACAAAGTTTATCTACCTTTGAATTTTTTTATCCTTGTGGCTCAAAAAAAAATATTGAATAGTTTGAAAAATAAATTTTTTCCAGATTTCAATTTTCTTCCCTAACTTCAGTTGTGCCATTTATTTCAAGCAAACAAGGTATTTTAAAAATGTTTTGGGCTGCTAAGAAGTAAAAGCATTGCACCTTTACTGCTTTCAAGTCAGCAACTCATTCCAGAATGGCTATGTTGAGGCCAATAAATTGAAGTAACAGTAAACATGAAGTGACTTAGCTAGTGGGAAGGTTTATCATAGGAAAAAATAAATTGAAAAGAATAAAATAGATTTTTATATTTGAGTTTTTCAAAGTGGCTGCAAAATTTTTTTTTTAAAAAAATATTTTTCTTTATTTTTTTCTATTGGTACAAAAAATTTATTCAAAGTCAAATTATTTGAGAAAGGTTGATGATAAATTCACCACTCCAAGTGGTGTGGGAGTTGTGTAGGGCACTACACAGCCCAATTGATGTGTGGGGACCCATACACGGGTTGAATGGGTCATTCCAAAATATTCCCTGGAACTTCTTCAAACTCTTTTTGGGACTGAATGCTCTGAATTACCTCTAAAAGCCCTTGAAAAACTCACCACACCACTCAAGACTGGAAAAGCTTCAAGCCCAGAGCCCTGCGCAACACTGCTGGAAGCCTTGTCCTACCTCAACCCAAGTGAAACCTTCTCACCTCCTTCAATTGAGCTATTTTGCAATCTTCTTGTTAAGTAAACCAACAAAAATTTAATCAGGAATATAAGCCTGAATTTTTGGCATCACCTCAAGTTTTTAGTCTATTTGAGTATCAAGATTAAATCTGCTGTGGCTTAGGCTCTTACTGAGGCTATGCAAGACCCTAAGCTGGTGATTTGAAAGGTGATATGCTCAGCCATTGGGGATTTTCTATGGTTTACCCGCCAGGCTTCTGTTCTAGCCTCTGCCAATTCGGTTAAACAACCGCCCATTAACCCTGCAGTTGTGCATTGTATTGGATTTCTGGGAGACAAAGATAGGAATTGTAGTTTCAAGAGGTCTATCACAAAAGAAAAATGAGTTGATCTGTCACAAGAGAGTGATGACAAGTTGAGAACCTAAGATGAAGACAAACATCAAGAGACAGAAGATGAAGGACAGGTTGATTGAGTCCAGGTTGCGTTTTTGTGAGGAATTGAGGCTGGGTTACTGGAGGAGTAGTGGACAGTTAGTTTGATACAGGAATATTTGAGCAGATAGGTTGAAGATGAGAGGAATTTTTTTGAAGGTCTTACCAGACAGAGATTGAACAAGAGGCAATCTTGAGGAATGAGGTTGAAGGTTGACAACTGAGTTTTTGAGGAGAATTCAGAGAGAAAAGAGGAAGAGAAAGAAAGTTTGAAAGAAAGAGAAATTCATCAAGAAGTCTGTGCCCCCATCCCACGTCCCTTGACTACTGAGTTGGGAGGTTGATGAGTTGGAAGCAGGGGACCTGTAATTGATGTGTAACATGTGACTGACAGACGCGAGGAAAGAGAGGAAGAAGCGGAAGGAAGTAGCTTGTGAAGACAGCATGGCATGAGGCTGACAGTTAAAAGGCAATATGAAAGACAAGACAAACAAAAGAGAAAGAAAACAAAAAACAAAGAGAGGCAGAGTTCATTCAACTCATTCAACACCCCCTGTGTCTGGTAAAACTGAAGAAAAGTTAGAGAATGAGGGATTGATGAGGCTGACAAGTTTTTCAAGCATCAAAGGCAAAAGAGCCTTGGTGAGCCCATTGGCTTTCATGTTGGAAGAAGGAATCAATCGGACAACAAGGTTAACCAGTTTTAATTCTTCCCGTAAGGCTTTTGTTTTGATGTTGATGTGGAGAGTTTTGGAATTACATCCAAACTTTTTGAGTTTATTTTCAAGGATTTTGTTGTCAATGTGATGAAGACTGGGTTTGAAATTTTTCTTCCAGAGCTAAGCAACTAGTTCTCTCATCCAGATGACTTCAAGGAAAGAGTCCACTAGAGGATTTGGCTTGGCCTTGGTGGTTGAGTGGGTGACATTTTGTTGTCAATAACTGCTCAAAGATATGAGAGAGCCAAAAAGACTGGATAAATGACCCACTTGTGAGCGTTGAGTCTCCAGGTTTTCACTCCAGGTGGCGTTGCTAAAGAATTTGATTTGAGTGTTTGCTGTATTGACTTGAAGTGTGAGTTTGAGATTCTTAGTTTCTTTGAGATATTTCCAGAAGCTTTTAACTTCTCTCCAGTGACTAATTCCAGGGTTTTTGCAGAATCTGGCCAGGATTGAGACTGGAAGGCTGAGGTCAGGTCAATTTAAGCAGGCAATGTAATTCATGAGAAACACTGCTGAACGGTAATTTATGTTAAGAGCCATGAATTCTTTGTAATACTTGTCTGTTGCAGGAGTAAGATTACCATTCATGGTGAGAGGGATTGATGAAGGTTTACAGTCAGACATTTTCATCTATCCAAGCCAGGTTTGATGTGTTTTGGTTGAGAAAGCAAGATTTTGTTGCCTATCCTTTTGTATTTCATTCCTAAGATAGTTTTTGGATTGTGGTGACTGGATTGGGGAAAGCAATTGAGGAATTCAGTTTGGAAGTTGTTTCCAGTGACAACCAGAATTAAGTTGTCCACATGGAAGAATAGAACTGATTTGCATTCAGAGTGGATGTACAAGCAGGGGTCCAAGATTGATTTGTGGAATCCCTGCTTGAAAATCCAGGCAGTGAGTGTTTTGAACCAGTTGGCCAGAGCCTGTTTGAGTCAGTAGAGAGACTTGTTTAGAACAAGATATTTTGACTTTTGCTTAGATCCTTTTAGCCGTTTGATGATTGACAGGTCCAATAGCCGCGCATGGAGGAATGCGCTTTTGACATCAAATTGCTTTATTGGAAGAGAGTGAAAGAGGCCAAAAAAGAGAGAAATTTGAAGAGAGGCAGCCTTCAAAGTTGGGGAGAAGGTGTCTTGATAATCAAGACCATAAATTTGATCAAAACCTTGGATGCAAAGACAACTTTTGTAGACCAGCGGATCCCTGTTGAAATTGTCTTTGAGTCGGTATACCCAGGTAGTGTTAAGGGGGTTAGCTGGTTCAGGTCCTTCATAGTTGTCCCAAACTTTTAGATTTTCAATTTGGTTTAGTTCTGTGTCCATTGAAGCGTCCCATTTGATAGAATTGGCACACATCTTGGCTTTCTTGTATGATGCAGGTACAAAGTAATGGTGGTATCAAGGTATCACTAGTTTTGTGGAGGTTTAAAGGAAGATCTGTCTTGAAGACAGTATTTGGGATTAAGTTGGTGGTCAAGATTGTTCAAAAAGTGGGCAGAAAAGTCTGAAATATGCTCTTCAGACTGAGTTTTTGTAGGGGTAGAAGGAGATACAGGAGGGAGAGGGGGATTGTCAAGTGAATTGGGAACAGGAGAAGTAGAACAGGTCAGAGGAGGAGGAGACGGAAGTTCATTGTAAAATTTTATCAAAAGGAATTCAGATGTCAAGCAAGAAGAAGAAGGGGAAGATGGCTGAAGAGAAAGAGAGTTTTTGAGAATTTTAATGTGTTTGGAGGAAACAATGGAATTGTCAGGAGTAAGAATTCAGTAGGAAAGAAAATTTGGATTGTAACCCAAAAGGGTTCCTGTCAATTGGCAATATTTGAATTTTTCGCCTCAAGCAATCTTGCTATTGAGATAGACAACATTGGACCCAATGAGGTGGAGATAACTATACAGGAGAGATTTGTTGGTGAAGATTTGATAAGGAGAGGGAGAGTTGGGAGTTTTGGGAATCTGATTCAGAGTGAGACAAGCTGTTTTAGATATTTTGGCCCAAAGATTGAGAGGAAGCTTAGAACTGCAAAGAATGGCATGGATGCATTCAGTAAGGGTTTGGTTTTCTCTTTCAATTTTTCTGTTGTGCTTATGGTGGTACTTTTTGGTGATGAGATGTTGAATGGAGTTGGTCGGAAAGAAGTCTTTGAGTTCTGAAGATGAGAATTCTGCGCTGCCGTTGGACCAGATTGTTGCGGGGTAACAGTTTCCTTTTTTTTCAAAATTCAAGATTGTTTTCAATTGGTGACAGGCATTGGATTTGGATTGAAGAGGAATTGCTGAGATGTAGCTGGAAAATTTTTCAATGACAGACATAATATAGTTCATTTTTTTTCTAGATGAGGGAGTTATGGGACCAATTAAGTTGACATGGAGTTGTTCAAAGGGTTGTAATGTTGGAGTTGACGTATTCTTAAAGGAAGTATTGGTGATTATTGAATAAACGCAGTATTTGCATTGAAATTTGGAAAGGGTTTTTGAAGGAAGATTGGGGAAGAGGTTTTTGAGTCAAAAGGGACTGGCATGTCCAAAAGATTTATGAATGTATTTGAGTTTGTTAGAGTTGAACTTGTTCAGAGTGTAGTGACAGAATTTAAAATTTTGACCAACAAGAGAAGGAAGATTGAGGATAAAGAGGTTGTCCTGGATGAATCCTGAGAAGATAGAGTTCAATTTCAAGTATAGGTGGAACTGCAAACCATTCAACACAAGAGAAAATCCCTTGGAAGAGATGAGTTTTCCAGGACTGATGAGATTCACAACAAGATCTGGGATGAAGAAGCAATTGGAGAGTGTGACCACAGACTTTTTCCAGGAAAGCTTGACGGTTCCTTTCCCCTTGATATGAAGCTTGGCTCCTTCTTTGCCGGTGCTAATTGAGTCGTCTCCAGGGAAGTTTTTGAGATTGATGAAGAAGTCAGGTGAGTTGAAAATTTGGCAGGAGGCGCCTGAATTGAGTATAATGCAATTGCTCGGATTGACTTCCTTGATCCAGGTTGAGAGAAGGGCATGATAATTTGCAACCTCCTTGTTTTTGGTGTTAGTGTTGGCTTGCGCTCTCCTGGAAGCTTGAGCCTCTTTCCACCAGTCCGGAGCAAGGTGTTCATGCTTGCGCCAACACTTTTCTTCTGTGTGATTGGGAGATAAAGGGTTATCAAATCCACTTCTGCAGCAAAGTTCACAAGAAACCAGTTTCTTTGCATATCTAGGGGCTACAAGAGCAGTATCAGTGTGAGTGGAGTATTTAAATTTGGATTTAGTTTTGTTCTCTAATTGAGTTAGGTGATTGAGTACCAGATCCACAGTAACGCTTTTGTTGGAGTGCATAATTTGCTTCCATAGAGAATGGATTGAAGATGGAAATTTAAAAAGGATGAGGTAGGAAAGAATGTCATCTGGAAGATAAATTACAACGTCAAGCATCTTCTTCATGGAGATTTTAGTTTCAGTGATGAAGAAATTAATGGATTTCGACTTGAATTGTTGATAGAGAAATTTGTTGAAGATTCAAGCTTGGTTGGCCGTTTGAGATGAAGCAAATCTTTGTTTCTTTTATGGTTTGCCAGAGGAGCTTGGCGGAGGAGATATTTGAGGGATTAAGTACGTTTTTGTGAGTTACAGAGTCAATTTGGGAGAGGAGAATGACCCAAGTTTCCATGTCATCCATAGGGCTTAGATTTTTTGATTTATCTTCCAGCGCCTCTTTTATGCCCTTGAGTTCCAGAAGTATTGTCATCTTGTCCTTCGAAATGGAGTAGTTTTTGTCGGTGAGAATAGGAATCTCCTTGAGAGAAGCCTTGAGGATGATTTGGCAAAATCCGTCATTTCTTGATCCCTCCATTGGTCCAGTAGGCATAATTGGATTTTTTTTTGGCTTTTAACCATATTGCATTTCTGCAAGAAAAAGAAAGGAATTATAATTTCAAGAGGGCTAGCACAAGAGAAAAATGAGTTAATCTGTCACAAGAGAGTGATGACAATTTGAGAATCTAAGATGAAGACAAACATCAAGAGACAGAAGATGAAGGACAGGTTGATTGAGTCCAGGTTGTGTCGTTGTGAGGAATTGAGGCTGGGTGGCTGGAGGAGTAGCGGACTGTTGGTTTGAAGCAGGAAGATTTGAGCAGATAGGTTAAAGATGATAGGAATTTTTTTGAAGGTCTTACCAGAAAGAGATTGAACAAGAGGCAATCTTGAGGAATGAGGTTGAAGGTTGACAACTGAGTTTTTGAGGAGAATTCAGAGAGAAAAGAGGAAGAGAAAGAAAGTTTGAAAGAAAGAGAAATTCATCAAGAAGTCTGTGCCCCCATCCCATGTCTCTTGGCTACTGAGTTGGGAGGTTGATGAGTTGGAAGCAGGGGACCTGTAATTGATGTGTAACATGTGACTGACAGACGCGAGGAAAGAGAGGAAGAAGCGGAAGGAAGTAGCTTGTGAAGACAGCATGGCATGAGGCTGACAGTTAAAAGGCAATATGAAAGACAAGACAAACAAAAGAGAAAGAAAACAAAAAACAAAGAGAGGCAGAGTTCATTAAACACATTCCACACATTTCTCAATCAACAAATTTGAGACAAACCTCAAAAAAACCTTGACTGAAACTCTGGTGTGCCCAGGAGGTCCAATTCAGGGTTAACTTGCATTAGCTTCATGTGGTTCTCCACTTCTTGATCAAGCTTACTTCCAAGCTTTATGGAAGAAAAATCCTGCACTGTCTTTATTGGCCGGGGGGGCTCCCAAAACCAGCTTTGTTTTTAGTTGTGTGGCACTGCACACAAAACCAAACGGTTTTGTGGGGGCTACACAACTACAGTCAAGTTTTATGGAGACTAAAAAACATAATTTTAGTTGTGTAGCGTGCCACAAAACTCAAATGAGTTGTGTATTTGTAATTAAACTTTTAGAAATTCTCTTCATTTACTTCTCTGATCTACCACTCCCAAAACATTTCACAGCTAAGAAAAACTTTTGTTTTTTTTTTCAGATAAACATGAATCCTTCTCCTTCTGGTTTTGTTAAAACTCTGCATAAGTCAACCTCAAATTGAAATGATCATCAAAATTTTTGTATTCAGCCCTTAATTTTACAGTTTACTTTTCTTCATTTATTCCAAGTTGAAGAGCCCATTTTTCCTTTTCAAACAAATGGTTCTGCTTTTCCACTTGAAGCCTGTGACTTTTGCTCTTGGATTCAAATGGTTTCAAAGAAATATTGTTTAATTGGTATTTATAAATTTTCTGCTACTTTTGTAGGAATTCAATTTTATTACCAAAATATTTCTTCTCAATGATCTCTTCAAAACCTCCAAAGCTGGAATTGTTTCTCTGCCTTTTATTGGTTCTGGGTTTGAGGTTTTTTGAGTTGAATAAAATTAAATTTCCAATTAATGGTGATGAATGAAGCTGAAAATGATCACCGGAATTGGATTTTGAAGTGGAAGTATGCATTGGCTTGAGATTTTGGTTTGGTGAAAAATTCTGGGGCTCTTTACAGCGCATAATTTATCATTTTCCGGAAATTTCAATATAAAATATACATAATGTTGATAAAAGCATTGATTTGGATTTTGAGGGAGGAGGTTACTCATCAAATCAATCCTCCTCTAGGTTGAGATTATCTGTGAGGACTTGGTCCAAGCTGGGAAGGAAAAAATCTAAAGAGTCCAATTTTGGGTCCAATAAAGGGCTTGAGGGAATAATTGATGCAGATGTGGACCCAATCAGACCTCTTCCTGTTGGAATATCTTACTTTGAATCATATTCTGGTAAGTAAAGGGTTTCCTCAACAGATTTTGGTTCCTTGATAAAGATTTCCTCAATATCCCCATCAATTTTCTGAGGATTTGGTACTATCTCCTCAGAATAAATTAATTTGGATATTTGGGCATACAAATAAGCCAGAGAAGGTGATTTCTGCCTTTTAACTAAAGATTTAATCTATTTGAAAATAAAAAAGATCGATGAAGTCCTTTTTATCAACCAAAAAACAATAAATTTGGCTTTATAAACATCAGTGAGACCCAATCCAGTGTACTAAAACTACTCTTGGGAAGAGCTAGAGCTTAGAGGGGATATAGAAAGTTAAAATATTAATATTGCAAAACTGATGGTACATATTTATGTTGAAGCTTCCATCCTGCCTAATTCCAATGGTTGAGATTTAAACTAATAGAAATAAAGAAAAAGGTGAGGCCAATTTCTAATTAATCCTTTTTAGAGTTAATAATAATTCTTTTATGGAAAAACACCCATTTATTGGTAGATAATGAGATAAAATATGTTTTTTGGTGATTAAAAATACAGATTAATTAAATATATGAAAATTTCAATGATTAAAAATATAATTAAATCACTAATATCTTCACCTCTAATTATTTTTTAATCTCAAAAAAAAACTAACAAAATAAGATGGTTTGAAATTTCCAGTATCAGAGATACTTTCAGGGAAGGTTATCCTATCATCTTATAACCTTGAATATTATCTAGCTAATATTTTACTTAAGGAACCCTTGCCCTTTAAAACTGCTTTGGCTCAAATTAATTAATTAAAATTATGTATGAGAAATCTTGTTAAATTCTTCTTCTTCTTCTTGATATACTCAATGACTGATAATAATGATGATAAATTTTTGATGATGATGATAGATGATGAAAAATATGTGGAAACAAATTCTAATGATTGAAATAGATAATTGTTTTCTGTTAGATTATATGATATGCCCCCCCCTCTATATGATGGTGACAGTATGCCCCATAAGTATATAGAATGTAGTGAGAGATGGCTGAGGGAAGATCCAAACTGAATTCTTGGTTGTGGGAAAATTTTTTTTCAAATATGAATGAATGGAAATTTACTAATTCTTTGAATAGGTGGCTGCGTGATTGATTATTTCTGAAAGAATATTTTGAGAGAACGGTCTGAGAATTAAGAATATCTTTGGAGTTTTTGGAAGTGCTGATTATTGGCTTAAGTCATTACTTTATATCTTGCCTATGAGGGGGAGATTTCAAGCAGGGATAATACCAAGGCTAAGATTCTTCTCAGAAGTCACAAATTGGCTGATGATGAAAAGATTTAATGTGATGAAGGATAGTTTAAGTATTAAAGGCCCAGGCTAAAATAACACCAAATAAATTAACAAAATAATTTAAAAAGGTTTCATTGGTGAAACCATAATGAATCAAATACTATAATTTCCCCAAATGGCATTATTGGCCACCCCAGGAAGGCATGCAGGATTTTGAAGGTTTACAAGAGTGCCTGGGGGGGATAAAATTACATTTGATGGAATGTTGAGCCCCCAAAGGCCTCTAAAAATTACTTGAGGCCCTGGGGAGAAAGGCCTCCAGACCCCGTGTGGGGTTGTTTTGGAGTAAAAGGCTTTGGAGAATCCAAAATGGACACTGATTGAGTAAATTTAATATGTAAAAATGCAATAAATAGTTGTTTTCAAAATAATAAAATATGAGTTCTAGTTTGAAAAAAAAATTATGCTGTATGGGAAAAACAAGAAAAATGATAACAATTGATTTTATTTACACAAAATGGAATATTTCCAGTGGTATTTAAATACCATCATATCAAAGATAAAAAAAATAAAGAAATTTCTGAAAATAGATATTTGATTCTGGGGGTTCAAGAAGAAAATTCAAGATTAATGATCAAATTCAAATACCTTTGTACAAAATATAATACAAAATATAAAAATGCTACATGTATCCATTGAATGAGGAGAATTCATTTTTTTTGAAATATTTCAATAAAACCTTCATAAATTAAAGAAATTAAAGCATAGGATATTGGAAACTGATTCATTTTGATTTGAAGATTCATTTTCATTGGGGTTTAAATAGCTTGTACCAAAGATGAAAGAAATTGAAAAATTCTAGATATCTCTATTTTATGAGGATATATGTTTCAATATTTCAGAATAGAATTAATTAAGTAACATGATAGTAATTATAAAATCAAAAATTGATTTATTTGAACAAAAAATGATATTTGTCATGAAATTTTAATATATTTTTTCAATTAATAAAAAAACATATAAAAATGAACCATAAGCCTATTGAATAATAGGAGTCAAAAAATAATTCAAAATTACCAACAAAACTGCATCAAGTGCAAGAATAACAAAAGAAACATCAAAGAAGAATTTCTTTATATATAAGTTTCCATTCCTCATAAAATAGAAATATTATTTTTACAAAAAAAAAAACATAAGAAGAAAACTGTAAATAAAAATGTTCAATGCAAATAATTCAATGAAAGAACTTTTTGAACAAAAAATGTATGAAGTAAGAGAATAATAATGATTGTTTTATTCCCCTTGAAATAAATAATTTTTTTGTTATATAATTCATTATTTTCAAAATTGATGGAGTTTCTTTGGTAATTTTGAATCAAAGTTGCATTTCTCTCATTGAATAATGGTATTTTGTGTTTCTTCATGGTTTTTATTTTTTTTAAAAGGCTGATGATATATTCACGGCCCAAATGGGTTGGTCACGCAACTCATTTTGGCTGTATGGCATGCTACACAACTTGATTGTGGTTGTGTAGCCTCCACATGGCTCAAGTGTAGTTGTGTGGCCCCACACAATGGCCCAAGTTGTGTGGCACAAAACACGGCTAAATTTGAGTTATGTGGGGATGTACACAATGTGAATTCAGTTATTTTTGGTTCCAAACAACTACAAGTGTTGTGGGCCAAAAAAAATAAAAAATGAAACTGATAAAAGGCAAAATAAACTAAATAAAAATACAGAAAAAAATAAAAAATAAACCAAAATATCAAAAAATGTTGATTTTTTGGTTAAAAAAATTAAAAATTAAATAAAAATGAGTAAAAATAAATAAATAAAAATAAAAAACAAAAAAAATGAAGACAACAAAAATAAAAAAAATTAAATAAACAATGAAATAGTCTATGGAGTAGCCCTAAAGTATAAGTGCCAAAAAATACAACTTAAACTTTAATATCCTTAAATTTAAAGTGCCCCCTCAAGTAAAAACACCAAAAAAAGACAGGTAACTTGACAGGCACTAAATCAAAAAAAAACAAGTTCAAATTTTGTTGTGCTGATCTAATCACAAGAAGTAAAAACAAATCTTATGATGGCATCAGCCCAACACAAGTTCAACTGACTTACAAATAAAATCTTCTTCAAAACACTCATCATAATGATTTTAACTCAAAACAATCAACATAATGATTCTCAAAATGTGATAAAACTTTATATTAATAGAATTAAAAGATCAGCATCAGAATCCAAACCCAAATGATGAAATATGAAGTCTATAATCTAGAATACACATGCAGTTGATCTTTGAGATGATCAACCCAACCAGAAGCTTTCTTTGAAATGAAAGCAGAGGGTTTTGATACAATGGGCAGGATTGGAATAATTTCTTCCTCAATTACTAATAGAAACCAGTGGTTATTGTTTACAAAGGAAATATAAAAAGGCTCTGATTGATCTTTAATGCCTTTTTTCATTGGAGTATAAGAACAACATGACTTGAATGAAATAAAACATATAGGTATGGCATATGTTTCTGCTATTATTTGACCCATATCCAACTTAGCATGCCATTTTGAAGAGGGAATCTTTGCATTGAAGTCTCCAACATTGGGTCTTTTTTTTAATCTTTTCTAACCCTTTTGCATCACAAAGAATATTAATGTAGCATGCGTTATGTTTCTCCAATTCTTCAATCATTTCCTTTCTAAATTTAAACCAACCATGTTCATCATACCCACAAAAGTTAGCAATGAATCTAAATTTTCAATTCCCATCACCAATTTGATCCCAAACCTCACCCAGTAAATTTTTTAATTTGTCAGGTATTTAATTGAGGTATTTCAATTTGGGCTCCTATAATCAAAACTCACTCAGCCAAAATTCCAATAAAATTAATTAATCACATCAATACTCACCAAATTCTGGTTGATGCTTCCTGCAAGTCTTCTTCCTCTGAAGAGGATTTGGATTCCAAATGAAGTGAAGCTAATTCAATTTCACTACCTTCCTCTGAACTATGAAATTAAAATTCTTACCCTGCAGAATTTGACTAACAATTAAAATAATATCATCATCAGTTCATTAAACCAAAAAAATGAACATTTAACAAAAGAAAAGAATTCAAATCTTTTGTCTTTTCTTATATGGTTCCCCTCTAACTGTCTTTTCCCGCTCAAGCTGCTTTTAAAAATATTGGAATTGAGAAAGGTCTCTCTGGGTATCTTTCAATTTTGGCCTGCCTCTGCTTGATTTCCTAGCTTTAGGTTCAAGTCTTGGATTTGATTGATAATTTGGGGTCTCCTGAAACAAGTGCTTCAACAGCCTGAAATGATCTTCTTCAGAATATCCCAAGATCATTACATTGAGCTTCTCATGTAACTGAGATTTTTTGAGAATTTCATCATAATCAAACTTTCAAAATCAGAAAGGATAAAATATTAGTAAAGTAGGAATCATTGTTCAAAAATCATTGATCAAAAATAATTAATTCCATTAAACCAACTTATAGAACTAGAACTGCAAGGGTCATAATCCAACCTCCAATGAGGATGAAAATCCTCAGGCACAACAGATCCTTGGAACAATAGTAGGTCACCTATCTTGTGGGAAAAGGGCAAACCCATAGTCTTGGGGTATGACTTGGTGCACACTTCCCCATCATGGTTCTGCTTTAATTTTTCAAATTTTTCCACAACAAGTTTAATTGTCTCTAAAAAGAAATTTTTTCCCAAAGGTAACATTTCAGTGGGAAGAACTATTCCTACTTTGATTTGAGAGTTTGAAAGGGCAGCTTGGACAAATTTAATTCTATAGGAAATTTTTCCCTGTAGGTTTTGCCAAACATCCAATATGTTTCAAGAAGAATTTTCAAGGAATCAATTGAGAGTAGCATGGGCCCTTTCCAGCCAAGACATGTTTTGATTGTTAAAGTCAGGTTTTTCACAAGTCAAAGCCATTAAAAATGTCTCTTTGATACTGCAGATTTTATGATCCATATACTAGAGCACATGATCTTCCAAGAAACACTTTATACAAGTGTAAGCAACCCAAAACTAGGAGTATTAAAAGTAGAGGCAGTGATTTGGCACTTACTCTAAGTTCTGCATCATTGACCTATGCCTCCTCCTTAGTGTTTGGGGCCCCAAACTTAGCCCACAGAGAAATAAAGCTTTGCTATCCTTCAAAGTAATTATTAAAGCGCAATTTACAGTTTGCTTCAATGTTTTTAGAAAAGTGCCACGGAGAACAATGTCTTGTTGACTCAGGGAAACTTTTTTCTATAGAAAAAATCAAAACTTTTTCATGGTCCCTCAAAAATACTTTGAGAAGTATCTCAGGATAATAAGGCAGCTCCTTTATTGCTTTACAGACCAACAGTAGAAATCAAATTTTTCTCTTGTTATAAAAACAAGAGCTTTTGTGAAAGTTTTACAGTTGGGTGAATTTAAATTCACAGATCAAGCCATCTGGGATTTGTGTAGGGACCCTCAACACGTGGGGGCCCATACACTACTCCATATAATTTATAATTTATAATTTATAATTTATAATTTATAATTTATAATTTATAATTTATAATTTATAATTTATAATTTATAATTTATAATTTATAATTTATAATTTGTAATTTATAATTTATAATTTATAATTTATAATTTATATTTTATGATTTATCATTTATTGTTTTTTACAATTTATGATTCATTGATTATTTATTATTTATTAGTTATTATTTATTATTTATTATTTATTATTTATTATTTATTATTTATTATTTATTATTTATTATTTATTATTTATTATTTATTATTTATTATTTATTATTTATTATTTATTATTTATCATTTATCATTTATTATTTATTATTTATTATTTATTATTTATTATTTATTATTTATTATTTATTATTTATTATTTATTATTTATTATTTATTATTTATTATTTATTATTTATTATTTATTATTTATTATTTATTATTTATTATTTATTATTTATTATTTATTATTTATTATTTATTATTTATTATTTATTATTTATTATTTATTATTTAATATTTATTATTTATTATTTATTATTTATTATTTATTATTTATTATTTATTATTTATTATTTATTATTTATTATTTATTATTTATTATTTATTATTTATTATTTATTATTTATTATTTATTATTTATTATTTATTATTTATTATTTATTATTTATTATTTATTATTTATTATTTATTATTTATTATTTATTATTTATTATTTATTATTTATTATTTATTATTTATTATTTATTATTTATTATTTATTATTTATTATTTATTATTTATTATTTATTATTTATTATTTATTATTTATTATTTATTATTTATTATTTATTATTTATTATTTATTATTTATTATTTATTATTTATTATTTATTATTTATTATTTATTATTTATTATTTATTATTTATTATTTATTATTTATTATTTATTATTTATTATTTATTATTTATTATTTATTATTTATTATTTATTATTTATTATTTATTATTTATTATTTATTATTTATTATTTATTATTTATTATTTATTATTTATTATTTATTATTTATTATTTATTATTTATTATTTATTATTTATTATTTATTATTTATTATTTATTATTTATTATTTATTATTTATTATTTATTATTTATTATTTATTATTTATTATATATAATTTATAATTTATTATATATAATATATAATATATAATATATAATATATAATTTATAATTTATAATTTATAATTTATAATTTATAATTTATAATTTTTAATTTATAATTTATAATTTATAATTTAGAATTTATAATTTATAATTTATAATTTATAATTTATAATTTATAATTTATAATTTATAATTTATAATTTATAATTTATAATTTATAATTTATAATTTATAATTTATAATTTATAATTTATTATTCATTATTTATGATTTAGTGGGGGCTACATAACTTGATTTTAGTTTTTTAGCGTGCTGTACAAATCAAATGGGACGTGTAGCATGCCACACAGCCCATTTGAGACGTGTAGCATGCCACGCGGCCCATTTGAGACATGTAGCATGCCATATGGCCCATTTAGCCGTGTACAGAGCTGTGTACAGAGCTGTGTACACCGCTCTGTAGCCCTGAGTTTAACATTACCCTTTACATTTGGTTGTTATTCCTACAAAATTAAATAAGGGAATGTTGTACTCATTTGTTTTATAAGTAAAATCCAACATACAAATATGATGGAATTGCTTGAAAAGCTTTAATGACTTGGGGTGGGCCAAGAATAGTACCTCAAATGGATACTCTTCACTGAATTTTGCTTGAGGAAACCAACCTGAATGACCAAGTTGTTCAAAGAGGACCTCCATAAAATATTTTCCCTTTAGTTCTGAAAGCCCTACCTTATGCTTAGTGTTCTAGATTGTTTGGTCATGAAAATATTTGCTGCAAT
This sequence comes from Puccinia polysora, assembly GCA_025617555.3. NCBI lineage: Eukaryota > Fungi > Basidiomycota > Pucciniomycetes > Pucciniales > Pucciniaceae > Puccinia > Puccinia polysora. The sequence goes on from CM062625.1 coordinate 2,707,989, forward strand.
CCATCTTGCTCAATTTTCTTTTCAGTTAAACTGTATTGAGCCCATCATTCATTCCTTCTTTCAAATTAACTAAGGCCACCGCAGAGATTCTCCTGAGGTGAGGATGCAATGAGGGGTGTGGAGATGGTTGATGGTTATGCTGATCATGTCTTTAGGAGATTTGCCAAAAGGGGTCCAACTTTGTGCAACTTGCACGGATTAAAAACTTGCACCTAACCTTCCTTGTATGAGTTTGCCTTGACTGTTTGTTGAGAAATTTCCCAGAGTAGGAACCATGTATATCACAGGATAAATCCACATATTTATCACGCTTTGGGTTGAAAACTGTTAAAGCATAACAATGCTTCATTGCCCATGTTTGAAAATAGTTTTGTGCCTCTTACCTAGTAGGAGAAGCTCTCACAGGAGGTGAGTGAAGTGGATCTGTCATAGTTACATAGTCATTGTGCAGTTTCCATCAACATAAGTGAGTAAAAGACCAGAATAACATAAAACTTTCCTCACCACCAGAGGTCATGTCAATTTGTGAAAAAATTTTGTTCCTCAAATGTCACCCTAGATGAGGATGCAATGGGGGCTTCCAATTATTCATTACCCAAATACTTCTTATCCGCAGCTTTGTTTATGGCACTATAAATGTAGTCCTCCAACACAGCCATGTAACAAAAAGGACTGCTTTCCACTTTACCCATAATGCAAGAAAAAAAGCAATGTTACTTCAGTATTGAATTCAACTTTCAATCTAACAACTAAAAAGTTTCCTCACTTTTGAGTTGAGAAAGATCAAGTTTAGTTGGAAATTTGTTTGCAGTTTAACTTCAGTTTCAATGATTTGCTTTTCATTTTCATTTTATTTCACTTTAGATTCAATTTATTTTCACTTTGGGATTGCTAGGTGTGGTCCAACAGTCCCACATAGTATGCGTTGATCCCAAATTTTGGTGGATGCAACCCAAACGTGGTCTAGGGGGTCCCAAAAATTCTGGCACAACCCCTAGGGGGTTGTGCACCCCCAAAAAGGCGCCAAAATGGCTGTGTACAGGGGTGAATAACAAAAAATTGCCATTTATGGGGGTATACAACCCCCCAGGGGTTGCGTGTGTTTGAAAAGACCTTTTGGAGGTGTGTAGACGCGTTTATGGGCCCCAACACGTCCATTAGGCCGTGTAAGGCCTGAAAACTCCCACACAACTGGGATTTGAGAATTTATAATAAACATTTTTGAAAGTATAGACAAATTCCACCAGAAATATTATTTTTTATTCATGGAAATTAATTGATAATTTTATTATTAATATTATGCTACTCAATTTATTATTTTTTGGAATTTTAAAAAATATCTAAATTCTCTTTATAAAAAAGATATATGTTGCAAATTTTTGTTTCTTGTTAGTTTTAGTATAAGAGGTTCAAATAACACTGAAAATATAAATTCTTATTCAAATAGAAAAATTATATGATATTTGATGTTTCTATATTTTTACTTAATAAAGGAGTTTCTAGTAAATTTCAGCATATTTGAATTTCTCTCATAAAATAAATTTAGAATTTTTCTATTTGTTTTTTATGTTTGGGAAAAATGTATTTCAATTAAATCAGAAATATTGAATTTTCTTCAAAGAAATAAGTCTTTTTTATTTTTTATGATGGTTAAAAAGATATTTATGTTCCACCAGAGATATTGCATTTTTTGTAAAAAAATGAATTTTTATCATTCTTCTTATTTTTTTACATGGGAAACCATGAAAAATGTGATTTTAATTAAAAAGAATCTCTGTTTGGAGCTCTTTACAATCTCTATTTGAAGCTATGATCATGCTACAAGCAAGTTTTTGGTGCACAGTGACTGTGAATTGGAGCTTGTGCAGAGCGGTACCTAAGGTTGGCTGGAGCCTGACCTGAGCTTGGTTGAACATTGAGCCTTGGCTCTGTGAAGGAACTTGCTATCAACTGAAATGAATGGTTTTGTGGTGGGAGGATTTTTTTTAAAAAAATTCCAAGGTCACATTTGAATTCCTGGAAAATAATTGATATTTACAGAGTTTCTACAAATTAAATTTACTCTAGTGTCCATATTTAGATTCTCCAAAACATTAAACCCCAGAAAGAGCCCACAGGGGGTCTGGATGCCTTGATTTAGCCTCCCAAAGCCTCAATTAATCTTTAAAGGCCTGGGGGGGGGGACCAAAATGCCATGAAATGGAGTTTTCTACCACCTCAGACACTCCTTCAAAAATTAAAAATGCTGAAGACCTTTCTGGGGTACGAGAGCACACCAGTTGGAATGATTGTGGGTTTTTAAATATGATCACATCAATGATACCTTTTGGAACCATTTTAGGAAAAAAATTATGAAGTTCATGTCAATTTCAAAAATTAGCATGATTTGAGTAATTTTGTTGAGGTGATTTTAGACTGGGCCACTAGTGAAAAGGGATAGGTAGTCTTGATATTTTATGAATTGGGATTATATGTTCTGAAGATAATATAGATAAATGAATAGAATTCACCCAAAATAACTTGCAAAGGGAACTTATGAGAGTTTGTTGGCCAAGAACCAAGTGTTCCATTAAAACCATCTTGTTTTTCACTATAAGTTTATAAATTATGCAGTTAACTGGACAGAGATAGGCTTAAGTTACAGGCCTACTGGAGAAATGATTGCAGATATAATTCCTAAGTAATTAGACAGAAAAAAATACCCAGGCTTAGTTTCAGATATGTGTTTGTCACCCCTTTTGGATTAAGGGGGTGTTTTAAAATATGCAGGCACTTAGATATGAGCCATGTATGGGTGTTACCCAAATGGGGTGCATGTATAGGCCTCCATAGTCAATTGAACCATCATTAAGACAATTCAGGGCTGCATGAATGTCATTGTTTTGGGGAAAATGGCTCCAAAAACATGAATAGAGTCATTTGGTACAGTTGGGATGGATGGGATAAACCAGAAAAATTTCTTTAGGGGACATTATTGGGCCCAATAGGGCGTATCAGAGTTAGCAAACCCACCATTAGAAACCCGCCATTTTTTTTACCAAACCCGCCATTAAAAATGGCAGGTTTCTGAAATACACATATCCCCTAACTAGTGTATTTCAAAATTGCGGGTTTCATGAAAATTGCAGATTTCAAAGATCAAATCCACCATTTATGCATCATCATCCATCCACCATCCATCACATCCAAAACACCCATCCACGTCAGCAAATCCATACCAATCCCATATACATCAAATCACACACATCTCATCTCCTTTGATTCACATCTCTATTGCTTCACATCTCCATCTTCACACAAATCCCATTATCAACTCATCAACCCACATTAAATTACCATCTTTCTCAAAATATCCAATCAAACTTCCTGGCAGAAAGTTGAAAATGCAAAAAACCTGACTGAACTTTTGTTAGTATTTGAATGTCATTCAGATTCCAATTCAGACTGCAATTTGGAATCAACTTGGTTTGCTTTTAATTCTCTATTACAAAAGCAATACATGGGTCAAAGAAAAAAAATCTCCACAACCCTATGTATGAAAGGCAAAAGCCTCATCTGCTCCGCAACTTAAGCTTCCAGAAACTGTTCCAAAATCTATTGCCTTCATTCATAAAACTTTTGGAGATGATTCAAGACCACCACATCTTCCAGGAAAATTCTTGGAATCCTCAATGCAATCCAGCTATCCAAATGGCTGTTGCCCTTTGTAGATTGGGATTGAATGGAAATGGGGCAGCAATTCATCAATTAGAAAATATATTCTCAGGTGGTTATGGAACCATTGAATCATACACCAAAAGAGTCATGATTTCTATGCTATTTTTCTGTTGCTCAGTCCATTGTTGGCCAACCAAAGAAGAACACAAGGAGATATCTCAAGTAATGGAGACTGAAGGCTTTCCTGGTTGCATTTGGTTTGTTGATGGAACCACCATCCCCTTGAGTCAAAAACCCAGGATTGATGGAAACCATTATTTTGATTCAAAAAAAAGGCAATTGATTCATTTCTTTTCCAAAGCCTTTGACAATATATGGGCAAAATTTGTTTTATTTTTTTGTATAGATACTCTGTGGCACTAAAGCTTGTTTGTGATAACAACAAGAAGTTCATATCCCTGCATGCTGGCCTTCTGGGTTCTTGTCATGATTAATATGTTTTCAATTGGATGCAGATTACCCAAAAACCAGAGAACTACTTTGACCAATATCAATAACTTCTGGCCAATTCAGCCTATGCTAGTGGGAAATATGTGGTTCCAGAATACTGGAATTTGTTTTCCAAAAATAAATTAAAAACCAATTTCAAATATCATCTTGCCCAATCACAAGTTTGGATTGAGCATGACATAGGAGTCCTGAAGGGAAGATGGGCCAGCCTAAGGGAAATGAAAAACCAGCTTCAAAACCCCAAAGACATGAGTTTCCTCATCAAATGGATGATCACTTGTGTAATCCTTCAAAATCTTTTGGCTGACATCAAAGATGAATGGGACAAAATATTTGAAGATGATATTCCTGATCCGCCTCAAATCATCCCTGTCTCATCTTTTCCCTCATCTTCTTTTATGAGAGAATGGATTCTTCCTCTCACCCTTGCTCACTTTGATGAGTAATGTTTGATTTCAAATTAGGTAAAAAATCCCTTCACCAATTTTTTTTGGTTATGGTTGTTCACCCAAGATTCCTAGGCTGAGTCAGGGTTTTTTTTTCTCATTTGGTGGGGTGGACTTAGGCAAAACAGACTCAAAACTTCCAAACCCCCCACCTCACCCCACCAAACCACCATTCAAACCACCCAAATCACCCCACCAAACCACCGGGTGGTCCAATCCTTCCTCCTCCTCACCAACCACCTCCACCTCACCCACCTCCCCTCCTCCTTTGGTTGGAACCCCTGGTAAGCTTCCCCCCCTCCTTCTCCTCCTCCTCCTCATCCTCCCCATCATCCAATGCTCATCTTTTGATTCATCCACCTCCATCCCCCTTCAGGCCCCCCCACCCCCTTGGTTGATGCCCCAGGTAAGCTCCCCCCTCCCTCCTCCTCATTCTTCTTTTCCCTCCCTCTCACCCCCTCTCACTCACTCCAACTAACTCACCAACACCCCCCTCTCCCCCTCCCATCTTGCTTGCCCCCCCTTTCTTGTTGCTCCTCCTCCTCCTTGCCGGCCCGCCCTTGCCCTCCCTTGCTTGGCTCTTGGCTCTTGGCTCCCTTGCTCCTTGCTCCTCCTCCTCCTTGCTGGCCCTCCCTTGCCCTCCCTTGCTTGGCCCTTGACTTGCCGCCCCCGCCTTTCTCCTTGCTCCTTCCCCACCTTGCTGTCCCTCCCTTGCCCACCCTTGCTTGGCCCTTGGCTTGCCCCCCCTTCTGCTTGCCGCCCCCCCTTGCTCCTCCTTGCCGCCCCCCCCTTGCTCCTCCTTGCAGGCCAGCCTTTTCCCTCCCTTTGGCTTTCCAGCCCCCCTTGCCCCCCACTTGCTCCTCCCTGCCCCTCCTTGCCGGCCCCTCCTTGCCCCCTTGCTCCTCCTTGCTCCTCCTCGTTGGCCACCCCTTGCCCCCCCTTATCTCCCTAGGCTTTCTGGCCCTGCCCCACGCCTTGCTCTCATCTGCCGCCCAACCCAAGGCCCTCCCCAAAGCCTGGCCCAATTGGCTTGCACCCTGGTATTTTTTTTTTGGAAATGACATTAACTTTTTTTTTTGGTAATAAGCGCGGCCAAATTAGCTCATGCCCACACCCAGTAATTTTTTATTTTTGATTCATTTTATTTTGTTTTTTTTTGGTGATCATGTGACTGAAATGGTTTTTTTTTGTAACCCTTCTTTGAACCCATTTCCTTCAATTCCATCCCTTCTCCAACTGCACTACTTAAATCCCTTCTTGATTCTCACCCCAAGCGGAGAATTTGCCTGGGAGGGAACAAGATGGAAGGAGATGAGGTGAAAAGTATAAAGAGAGGTGGCAAGCATAGGGCTTTGAAGAAAAAGAGGGATCAAATGAGGGAATCAGAAATCTCTTTGGAACCTGCAGAGGGGGGAATTCATGAAAAGGTTGTATGGTCAGGGAGGAAAAAATGACCTTTGGATCTATATCCTGCGATCAATTCCAAAAAGAAAAAGAACTATTGAAAACCCTCACCCACTGAGTTCAAATATGCCAAGCAGAAAATCAAGAAATTCCATTTCTTCAGCCATGGAAAAGAAATTTTTCTCAATAAATCTGATAACAATGGTATTGTTTCAATAATTAAATTTTTCCCATTGGAGAAACTTTCTGACCAAGAGAAGAAGGACATCAAGTTTGTGACAACTTTCCTTCACCAGTCAAAAAAATTTGTCAACACTGTTGGTCCCTCAAGATCTTGCAGTGGAAAAATGTGGGCGATTGGATGGCAAAAATTGATGGAACCCTTTGAGTTAATTGGATGCTATGTGAAGCAATCATCTATTCAATCTTCCCCTCAAGAGTATGCTTTTCTCAATCTTAATAAAGACAAAGTATCTCAAATTTTAGGACAAAGGTTTTTCAATTTGGCAAGACTCCCCTTTGAATCAGACAGTGAAATAATGAAGGAAAACTGAATTCCCTCCTTCTCATGCTTGAATTTGATTCTTGGCCTACTCCCTTTGCCTGCTCTCTGCATGTCACTTTCACATCTGACTCTTTTCACAACTCACCTCACATTGAAAAAGGTGAAATATCTGAGTATTCCTTTTTACTTGCAGTTCCAACCAAGAAATCAAACAGAAAAATTATTCAAACTAAAGATGAATATGAAGTATTGGACGACCAATTTGTTTTTCCTGCCCTTGGCTTTGGAATTGATTTCAAGCAAAAAGGTATAGTGAAAATGGTTTGGGCAGCCAATGAGTACAAGCACTGTACTTTTCCAGCTGTGAAGACTTCCACTCATACAAAAATGGCAATTTCAATTCAAATCAACAAAACAACTCAAAAAAATTTCAGGGACTTGGGGAGTGGGAAAATATACTCCAGCAAAAAAAATATAAATAAAAAGAAAAAATATTTTTTTATTGGTGGGTTGGAAATAGTCTTAAGCATTTTTTTAATCAAAAATGATTTTTTTCTTTTGAATTTTTACATCAAAGCAAATATATTTACAAGCCCAGCATTTGAGTAATCAGCTTTAATTCATCTACTGTTCTACTTCTACCAATGTATGCGGCAGCCATTGACCACTTATCATTTTTCTCTGTTGCCATTTGTTCACTCTCCATTTCCAGTTATGCATGCTGTCAATCCTTCTCCTTTTCCTCTTTTTGAAATTCTAGCTCAGCCTGTTTCAACTTCCACTCAGCATCCCATTTTTGTTGATGAGCCAAACTCTTGGCTTTCTGCTTTTGCAAATTGATAGCCAGTTGAAAATCCAACTTCTCCTTTTCAAACTGAAGTTTTCCAGATTCAATTTGGAATTTCACTGTTTTTCAGAGGGGAATAGGAATGAGCTTGATTCTGAAAGCAAGGAGAATCCAATGGCCTTACTTGAATCTTTCTTCTCCATTATCTACTCAAATTTCAAAAAATTTGAAGTGTTTCTCCTCCTTTGAATGATATTGGGGTTGATGTTGATGGAATTGGAGGCCTTTTGCTTTCCCTTTGCAGAGGAGGTTTGTGTGGAAACATCATTGCTCTTATTTGAAGGGGATGTGGGAGGCCCCATTGGCTTGAGCTTTTGGCAATTCAGGAATGGATGAGCCTGTTTCTTTCAAATCTAAATCAGTCAGGATTAACCAGACAGAATAGAAAAGAACTTGGCTCCTTACTTGAGAAGATGTTGATGGCAATGGTTATACGGGAATGAAGTTCTGCTCATTGGCCCAGTTCTCCAGTTCTTCCACCCCAGGAAGAGAGCAATTGAAAGAAGTAAGTGAGGGGTCCAAGGTTGGGTTTGACTCATCAATCAATGCGGAAGGAGACGTGATTGGAGCTGATTGTGTTTGAATATCCTCCTTGTAATTGAATGGGGACACTCAAAGGAAAAGATTTCATCAAGGTGCTCATTTCTAGGCTGAGAATCCCCAGCCAATTCCTTGGCATTAACTGAATCAGATCGTTGGGCATCAAAAGCAGCTAGAGGAGTGATTTTTTCCTTCTTTCCAAAGATTTCATCCATTTGAATATGAAAATTACAAATGGAGTCCAACTTATCAACCACCAAGTTGATTCCCTTGGCCTTGTTGGAGTTGGTGATACCAAAGCCGGCGGAGATTGACATGGAGTGGGCCTTTTTTACTTGGCTTGATAATTTTTGAATTGCTCCCTCATCTGTTTGGATGAAATTTCCAGCCTACCTTTTGTTTTATTGTTGATTTCATTGGGAATCAGGAGATAAACATTGACCTTAGAGGATGGAGATTTGCCAATGCATTTTTCATTGTTGGATCCAAGGCAAGCATTGTAGTTGGAAAGAATTTTGAGCCAGTTTACCAGGATGATGTGATCAGCTCTCTTGAGCTGACTTGAGCTTTTGGAAGCTTATGGGGGAGGATTTTTGGATTTTGAGTTCCTGGGGGATGTTTGCTTTGCTCCATTGGATTGTTTAGTGGACTTGCAGGGGGGATTGCTGAGGGGCCATTATGAGAGTGATGAAGCAAAGAGGATAGCAAGAGATGAGAGTGATGAAATGACAAGAGTGATGAAGTGACAAGAGTGATGAAGTGACAAGAGGGATAAAGCAATGAGAGTTAGGATGTGATGACAGCAATAAAGTGATGAGGGTGAGGGAGTGATGAGGATAGTGATGCAATGAGAGTTAGCTTTAGCTGGATGTGATGGAAGCAATACAGTGAATGAGATTTGATGAAGAAAATAGGATAGCAAGAGATGAGAGTGATTAAGTTAAAAGAGGGATAAATCAATGAGGGTTAGGATTTGATGAAAGCAATAAAGCAATGAGGGTGCAGGAGTGATGAGGATAGTGATGCAAAGAGAGTTAGCTTTAGCTGGATGTGATGAAAGCAATCAAGTGAATGAGATTTAGCTGGATGTGATGAAAGAAACAAAGTGATGAGATTAATGAAGTGATGAGGATAGTGATGAAGAGATGAAGAGCAATGAATCAAATTTTGTTCCAATGAGGTTGGAGATAGAATTTTTCAAAGGGTGGAGGTGTAAAACCAGGGGTGTATGAAGTGGACAGGTGGTGGAAGCCTTTATATACTTTACTTGCAAAAACCCACTTATTTCCATGTAACTCTGACAGGTCTCATGTGAAATAAGTGGTTTTTTTTTGATTTTTAATTGCAGGTTTGAAATGGTGGATTTGGTTTGAAACATGGCATTAAAAAATGGCTGGTTTGCTTAACTCTGATACACCCTAATATGTATTTTGGACACACTTGGCCACCCAAAGTGGTCTTTTTTAGTTTTTGGGCTGGGGCAGACTGTTGGGGCTGTTTTTTGTGTCTTTTTCCTGCTATGGGGCTGTTTTAGGGGGAAGGGGTACTCATACAGATTCCCTCAAAACTGGCCGTTGGGCAGCCTCCAAAACAACTGGTTGTGGAGGTGAGGGGAGCAAGCTTGCTCTGGCCCATCCTTCCATACCGCCATCTTGGCAAGGGTGGGATGGAAGAAACCAACAAGGCCAGCTTGATGAAATTAGATAGACTGGGTAACAGGAACTGCATTGCGGGTTGTGCGTTCAGCTTCAGGTGAAAAACAGGCTCAGAATAAAGGGTGTGGCTGGGTCAGCATTGGCTGCAGTGAATATGCAATCTGTAAAGGTCTGTATGTACACGTTTTGCAAATTGTATAAATCTATACCCACAACTAGACACATATCATAGATTATAAACATAATCTATGCTTCATGCTAGTAAACCAAAATTTTCATCTTTGGCAGCAGGTAAGCTTAAATCAGGGCGTTTGTGGTCTGGGAAGATCACTTAAATATATATAAACACAACACAATCCACTCCAAGGAAGCACACAAAGAAAAAAAGCATACCCAGTTGGGTTTTTGGGTAATAACTAGTTTGGGGAAGCAGGAGTGGAACAGTTGTGCGGGGATATCTGGGGGGGGGAAAGTAAAGGCAAGCGCTTTGGGCAGATGCAGACAGGCAGGGGGGCTCTGAGTAGGGTGTGGGTAAGGCTGCACCATGAAAAGGAAAAACCCAGATGGAAGTAATGGAAGGAGGGAAAATAGGGTTGGAGAGGTTGGAGCTTAGGGTTGTTCTCAGTTGTTTGTTTACCAAGGTTAGGTTTGAGATGGGGGTCCTTATACCTTTCTATCAACTCTGAGTTGTAGATATAGCATTGCTTATTGAGGAGGAGCTCACACTATGCTTGGAAGGAAGGAAGGATAATTCTCACTCACTCACTCATTCACACTCTCTCTCTGGTAGTTGGTTGAATGGCGTGCTCAGCTCCTTACAGAAGCTTGGGACCAATAAATTACAATCTTGGGACAACTCTTAGGGGTATTCAACTCTAGTTTCCACAGTTTTTGCATCAAATAAACTAGCAGTTGGGGGGTACCTGATCACCCCTCTGTGAGAATTATTGGCCCACAAGTTTAGTCAAAGAGAAGTACTTAAAGCAAAAGAAATGCTGAGACAGTAATTTCTTATGATTGATCCTTAATATGAGGCAGAGGCAATGGCCCACTTGTGAATGTGAATGAATTGGTGAATTAATTGATGGAAAACAGCAGGGAGAAGGTCTCGTTAGATACAAAAGATGGTGCTCATGTGGAGCTCATGTAATGAAAAGCAAAATGCCAAAATTCCTCCCCAAATGGGCTCTACAGGCTCTACAAGCCTTGCTAATTGTTTTGGGCTTACTCAGTCCACTTGGTATTAGTCCCTGAACCCTTATGACAAGTCTTTACCGGTTGTGGTGTTTCCACCCTTACTGGGATGAACCAGCCCTTGTTGCTGTTCATACCCTGGCTGGTTGTCTCTTACAACCAGCCCTGTTACCCCTCTGACTATACTTACCGGCTGGTTACCTCAAGCGAGCAGCCCCTGGCCCCTCATATGGGCCAGGTGGGACCCAGGACTCACCTTGGTCCAGTCTCAAACTCACATGGGGGGATGTAACCAGCAGGCATGCTGCCTCCCCCCCTCTTTCCTACCTAGGTGACAAGAAGGGGTGGTCAGATCCCCCACTGGTTGCCTGGGACAAAATTTGCCCCAGGAAATCCGTTGAAAAGAGTGGGCTGGAGGGCGATCAGGTCCCCCCAGCCCTTGGCGCCTCCCCCTTAATAAGGGGGGGGGGGAAAGGGGGGAGAGAGCCCCGCTTTGCTTGGTGGGAGGTTGATCAGGTCCCCTCCACCACCAACAAGTGGGAGGGTGATGAAATCCCCCCCACCCTGGTTGGTTGCCACATGCAACCAACCTCTTGCTGGTCCTCAATGAGGGCAAGGACCAGCCATCCTCCCTCCCCCTCACAACCAAGCAAGGGGAGGGAGGGAGGCAGAGGCTGCCAGCCACCGTGGCCGCGACCAGCCGGGTGGCGTGACCGGGGCCGGAGCCCCACACACAGTGGGTGGGAGGGCTCCAAACGGAGTCACCTGCCCCATACAACAGCCCCACGCAGGCCTTTGGGCCCTGCAATGGGCCCCAGATAGAAACAAGCAGCCTTGAGCGGGCCGCGACACAGGTGGCGGCCACAATGGGCCACCAAGGCCAAAAGAACACAAAATAAATACTTTGGCAGTCCAGCCCATCTGGGAAAGTATGTTCAAAATAAAGCTTGGGCCCAGTTATGCCCAGTAAGCCCGTCTGGCCAAGGTGGCCCATCCACCCTGGCGGGCCCATTGAGGACCGTTGTGGTGCCCCATCCTGGACACCCTGGCCACCTTAAGACCTCAATCCATAAACTGTTGCGCAAACGTACCGTCCGGCATCTAAAAAAAAAAAAAAAAAAAAAAAAAAAAAAAATTCCAACTCATCCTCAGGTTCATCCACATCCTCATCCTCGCACTTCCCGCATTGCTCATCTATCATTGCCCCGCGTCCCCCGTTGCTCATCCTTACCCTCTGCCCATCCCGATCTCTTATCCAACTGCCGCGCGTCCCAATCTCTTATCTGACCATCGCGTGGCGCTCATTCTCATCATTATTGTCGCGCGGCGCTCATCCATGACTTACCAAATCCATCCTGACCGCACCTCCAAGCATTTGTCCAATCCTTGGATCCGTCAATCTCCCACCTCACTTGATCTATCAGTTGCCAATCTCAAGTCTGTCAGGATTTACTCAAATGCCTCAAGCCAATCTCCTATCCGCCCATCCGCGCTCTCACAAACTTCATCTGTCACCTTTCTGGGGACTCTCCCACCCACTTCCGCCTTTGGACAAGGGGTGGAGAGTGTCAACTACCGCCCGCGGACATCCGCGGCGGTCCAGTTCATTTTCCTTTCCCACCCCGTCCGCCTTCGGACGAGAGGTGGGTGATTCCGGTATTGTTGCGCGAGCCCATCCGTGGATGGACGCGAGTGACCACATGATTTTCTTCCCTTTTCCGCTCTATTTGTAGAATCCATTGTACATAGTCTAACAGGGCCTCCTGCCCATAAAAGGAGGGGCTCTCCCCTGCCTTTTGGATCCATGATCAAATGATCACAGCATGAAATCAGCACACCCTTGATCCTTGAGCCTCCATACTCAAACCCTTGATCCTTGATCCGTATCACCAACCAATAGCCTTGCTGGTTGAAGAAAAATTCTGCCTGTTGGAATTTTTTTTGAGTGTGTTATACCACTCCTTGATCCCTTTCTCTGACCATACCGGTCCTGATCCTTGATCATCTTTCTGGAGCCAATCAAAATTGGTTGAAGAGGTCTTATTAAGCTTAATATCTGGAGTGTTATACCTCCCCTTATCTTCTTTGGAGTTGCATTCTGCCAGCCTACTCTTGAGTCCCTTGAGAAGTGTTGAGGTTATCCTTGCTTCAAATCAGTTAATGTTTGCTTTAGAGCTTCTTAAACATTGTGCATTGTCTTGTACAGCCACCCTCAGTTATCTGGTACCCTTCAAGCGCTTGATTGCGGAGAGTTGGGCAGGTTCATTGAGAACCTGGAGGTTGCTTGGGTTTGAGTTGATCATCCCCAATCCTCTGCTGACAACCAGAGTTATTAGCTTGTGGGCGTTGTTTACATACAAAAGCTTTTGTTCCTTGAAATCTAAGCAGACTTTAACTTCTTTTGTTCAATTTTTTCCCTGCAAAATCTTGTCTCAGATAGTGCTGTTCCATTGCTACCAAACTATTATCATCTTTATCCTCTACTCCTTGATTCCTCATTTACCAGGTTCTGGACCTTGATCTTGGTTACATTTAAATATTTTTGTAACAATCAGGAGGGAAGCCTTAACAGCAACTTTCCCCTCCACAGAACTGCCACGGCCTAGCACCGTTTGGAGTCTTACACCGTGTCCCAAAAAACCTAGAAAATGTGTTTTGGTGCACAAATGCCCAAAACCAATAACATCCAAATAGGCCCACGTGACCCATGTGATGTCCAATGGGCTGTGGAGGCCCATTTGTGCATCCCATTTGGATTACACAATAATATGCACATTACATGAGTGCATCCATATTTTAACACCCTCCACCAACAGGTTCTATTTTCCCCCCTGTTACCAAGGGTGTTCTGAAAATCCCCCAACCCAATTTTGACAAAGAATTCCCTGGGGGCATGGACCCCCAGGACCCTGGTGGGGATTTGGGCACCCTCCAGGAAGCCTATATAAAGAGGGGGGTTGCTTCCATACATGTTTTTCTGGTAATTTGAGCAATTGGGCAAGCCCAGGGGGAGCCTTGGCCCAGCCCAGAAATTTTCAGGTCATAGCCTAGGGTTCATATGAAACCCAGGCCAGTGTAAGGGGGATGGTTGGGAGAAAGCAGCCTGGTCATTTGAGAGATACAGAAAGACCTGGATTAAAGAGGAATCCAAGCAGGGATTGAACAGCAAATGGGCTGGTTAAGCCCCTTGCGGGTGGATACAATACGTGCCAGTTGGACCCAAATGGTCTGGTCAGAATTGTAAGAATCAAACCTCATGCATAATTTTTGAGGCTAAACCAATTGAAAAGGCTTTTAGAGACTGCATAGCCCCTGTGGGGAGTCAGTTTTGCCTTCTATCTTGTTTTATTATGAAATCAAATGAGGGAAATTTTGTATATTCAAGGAGGTGTTCTCCCTGCTGTTTTCCAATCATCCATTGTGATTAATTCTGGTAAGTCATCAGATATATGAGCCATATGTTTCACCATTGTGAGAGCCATTATTCATTAAAAGAACCAAATTTCCAGAATTCCTTTTGCTTTAATTACTGCTTCTCTGGCCACTTAGTGTCACACATTCCCCTGGAATGAAAAGTGTGGATAGCACAGGAACTACAGTTCACAGAACCCAGGATAGAGAGGATTGTATTTCAAGGGTGAGGGATGAAGTAAGGAAAAGGATGGAGAAGTAAAGGATGAGATGAATCCAGGAGTAATGATCTGAAGGAGGCTGGTTCAATGAATGTCATAAGAGTTACATCTGAGTGGAAGGTGAGAAAAGTAAGTTAGGCTGGTTGGATTTCTTGTTCTGAGATGACACCTATTGGAAGGGAATAACAAATATAAATAATTACACTAGTTCCTTGAGGGGAATTGGTCCAAGAACAAGAGAGAGGCCAGTATATTTTAGAACTGGGAGGAGGCCTTGTGGATGGATTAGCTGGTGCTAGGGCTTACAAACACCATGGCATTACATGTTGAAGTAGCGGGCTGGAGGCAGTGGCTTGACATATTTGGTGATGGGCTGGTCCAGAAAGGTGTGGTATGTACTGAACTGGAGCTATGGTCTGTCCATCCAGGACTATGTACTATTGATATAAAGGATGTAATATTTATGTACTTCTCCTACTAGGAGTAGAGATGGAAGATGTACCATGCAGCTGATAGATCCAGAGGTAGAGGTTGATTGTACTGAGTGTTGAAAAGGGCTGAGGAGACTGAGTATAGAGGTTCAAGATGTGGTTATGGAACTTTGTCAATATTTGGCCATAATTTTCACCCATTACCAGTACCAGGTTATATTGAAATACTTGGATCCCTGTATGTCTGCTTTTGAAATCTGGCTTCTTTACAGTACCTTGAATGTTTGGATAAGATGTCTTTCATTCCTCATCCCAGCTCTGCCAAAATTATTCTGAATAAGTTGGAACTATAATTATTTTGCAATTTTTATGGATCCTCACCTTGAAAACATCTTTTGTAGTCAGTCTATAAAGGGTGATGAGACTCAGATCAGTTCTGATGTAAGGAAAAATTCTTAAATCATATTTTAAGGCAGTTTTATGAGAATCATTTAGCAAATGTTGTGGATACTCTGGTTACAAGAAGAGAACAGAATTATAATATTATGGGACATTCTGAAGGGAAATTATATTGGATTTTTGATCCAGAAGGAGGTTCATTATGTGAATGACTGTAAGCAAAGAAGATGAGATCCATGGAAGAAGAAAAGATTTCAATCTTCTTATTGAAAAGGTGGCTATGGGGGGGGGAAGGGTGTTGGTCAGTTGATTGAAAAAATCAATTTCAATAAGTTTTGAAGAACTCATGATTGTGAAAGATTTACCCAAGAAGAGATTTAGGGTATATGAGTATCAAGTAATTTACTTGATAAATTACCAGTAGCTTTGGAGTAAGATTTCAATTATCTTGAAGAATATAAAGGTATTTTGAATGATTCACTAATAGAAATCTTATTTGTGGTCATATTTGAAATAAATGGATTTTTGCAGATATATTTAAGATTTGAGCTCTGAGCTAAGTTTTTCACTGTAGAAATGGTAATAATGTCAAGCAGAGAAATTGTGTACATTTTAAATTAGGGGCTAACACTAGAAATGTTTTCTTAAAAAGTAGAAACCACAATATGATTCCACAAAAGGAATATTGCATTGATTTTGAAGGGCCACCAATCCCAATTTCTCTTGGAGGGAAAAATTACTTTGTAAATCTAGTTGATACAGCAAATAATTATTTATGGGTGAAATTAATAAGATAAAAGTACCCAAGACACAGAGAATATTTATTTTATAATCTTCAAGGTTTGGAAACAGAATGATTTTATGAAGGAGATAAATTGGTTAATCAGTGATGGAGGAGGTAAGATTGTGAGTAAGAAATTTCAGAATTTGGTGAATGATTATGGTATCACTCATATAGTTTCAACCGCAATTGACCCACAAAATAATTGAATAGTTGAGAGTATGAATATGATTTTCTTGGATAAATTCAGAAATATCATGGCTAAATCTGGTCTACCAAAGTTCTTATGGGATGAGTGTTTGTGCACAGTGTGTCTGTTACATAATATTTTTAGTGTTAATGGGTTGATTTCCCATTATATGCTTTGGAAGCAAGCGCCCAAAGAATCACACTTTAGAAGAATTAGTTGTTTGGTTTATCAAATTGTCCACCATAATGAGGTGGTTGGAAAATTGAATTCTAGAGCAAGAAAAGGTTTTTTTGTTGAAATTATTTAATAAGTAATTCATAGAGCATACATTGTAAAGAATCTAAAAATTTTATTACAGTTAGGGCTGCAAAATTGGAGGAAGGTACCTTTCAACTTAAGGGGATTGATGATAATTCTTCTAAGTTAGTGTAGAAAGAAATAGTTTTGGATCCTATTTAACTGGAAATAGGCAAAGAGAATGATGATTTTTGAGTTGCAGAAGTGTCACAGGAGGGTCCAGTAACTGTGTCAGGGGATTCTGCAGAATTGAAATCTGAAGAGCCAAAATTCAATTTTAGGGGGGGTAGTAGATTGAGGATACCTATGGATTTTTATGGGGAACAGAAGTACCAAAATTCTTCTTTGTAATATGAGGAAGGTAAATTGAGGGAAAATTGTATGCTTAATTAGATTTTTGAGTGAAGTTCATAGATGGATAACAGGGAAAGCCCAAATAGCTTTGGCAAAGCTATTAAGTATGAAGATATAGCCAACTGTAAGAAAGCTGTTTAAAAAGCATTTGATTCTTTAGAGAATAATTGTGTTTTTGAACCTTTTAAGCAAGATTAAATTCCAAAGGAAAGACAATTTTTGGGTCTAGTTAAGTTTTGAATGAGAATTTTAATAATAGTTGATTTTTGAAGAGATGAATGGCAAGATGTGTTACACAAGGCTTCAAACAGAGAAAGGGTATAGACTACCAAGAAAATTTCTCTCAAAATGGAGGGTTCTACAGCTTTGGTTATATAATTTCTCTTGCAGTGGATTTGGGCAAAGAGATCAGAAAAGCTGATTTGGAACTGCATACTTGAATACAAAATTTGGGCAGGAGGTGAATGTGTATATGCAAATTTATGATGGTTTTAGAGAATGGTTGGTTGAAAAAAAAAACAGAAAACATGAATAAAATAAGCATTGAAAGTTTCTTATAAGCAGATAAAGGGTAATAATTCCTCAAGCTGCAGAGGTCCCTGTTTATATCAAAGCAGGCATCTAGTTGATGGTTTAACAACACAAGCCAGAAACTAGTAGAGATTGGTTTCACAATTTGTGAGGGTGATATATGTCCATTCCCTTTAGAAAGGATGATATTCTATTTGCTTGCATAGATGGATTGTTTCATTTGGAATGGTAAGCATAATTTCATTGAAACAATTAAAAAATAGTTCAAGATAGAATATCTTGGTCTTCCCCAACAGGTGCTTCTTATGAAGATCACTAAGTGTAATGATGGCATCTAGTTGGATCAGAGCCAACATGTGGCAGAAGTTCTTAAGCAATATGGATTAAAATATGTAAAGGATTTTGGTACTCCCATTCATTTAAAAATATTCTTGGAGAATTTCACAGATGAAGAGCATTGGGAGTTTGTTCAGCCAGTAAATAATTATAGGTCAGCAATTCAGTCTCTGAAGCATTCTGGACAGTGTAAAAGATCAGATATTGCAATTGAAATTTGGGTTTTATCACAAAACTTAAACCATGAATGTGGCATTTGGTAATGTCTCAGAGAGTTTTGAGGTTTCTTAAAGAAAAACGTAGTCTGGGACTAGAGTTTTAAAATTCAGAAAAAGATGACTTGGTTAGTTTTTCAGATGAAAGTTGGCCTTGTGATAACACTAGAGAATAAACAAGTGGTTTTGTAATATTTTTAGGTAAGAGTTTAGTGTCATGGATGTCCAAGAAGGTGTCAGAAATATGTCCTTCATCAACTAAAGCCAAGGGAATGGTGTAACTATCTGTGTTGCAGGAGGTAAAGTGGTTGAGGAATTTTGCAGAGGAAAAACATAAGACACAAGTGTTTTCATTTTTTTAGTCTGATGATCAGATGGCAATTTCTTTGGCCAAGAGCAAAGTTTTACATTCAAGGAAAAAACATATTGATTTTCACTATAAATATATACATGATTCAGTTAACTGAAAAGAGATAGTATTAAGTTAAATGAATACTGGAGAAATGATTTCAGATATCATGACTAAGGAATTGGACAGAAAAAAGAATCAAGGATTAATTTAAAATAAGTGTATTTCACCCATTTTGAATTAAGGGGATGTGCTAAAATATGTGTGCACTTATGTATCTTCCATGTATGGGTGTAATTCAAATGGGATTAACTTATGAGACTTTACAGCCAATTGGAAAATAAAATGGAAAATGTGGGACTGGTTCATCCCCTTGCAGATGGATACACACAAGTTGGACCCAAATGGTCTGGTAAGGATGGCCAGGATTCAAAAACAAGCAGGCTATTTGAGGCCAAAACAATTAAAAAGGCTTTTAGATCCTGTAGAGCTCCTTTGAAAAGGAATTCTTTCCTTTTCTCTTGTTTTATCATGGCCCCACATGACACCAATTGTTTGTACTTAAGGAGGTCTCCCCCATGTTGTTTTTAAATCATCCACTCTGAATTCATTCCAGTAAATCATCTGATATAATAGAAATATATAATTGCCCCATTGTGAGAGCCATTAGAAATTATAAGACCAAAGTTCCTGGATCTTCTTTTGCTTTAATTACTTCTTCTTTTTCCAAAAAGTTAATATTTGGACATAATTTTCACACAAAGAGGAAATGCGAAATATCAAAATCAATCACCAAGGATGGGGTTTTTTCAATGAATTGTTTTTAGAAAAACCAATACTGGTATCTACAATGGCTATCATTAACTTAATTGAAATATCTCAAAGAATGAAAAGAATAGAAAATTCATGTTCAAAATCTATGAAAATAGAAATTACACTCAATCCTAACTCAAAAAATATGTCTTTTTTCATAATAACTCTGCAATCTGTTGTATAATTTACAAACATGTGAACTCCAGGTCCCTTTAAATAAAATGATTTCAAAAATTCTCAAAAATAAATTGGTTTGAATCAAGGTGTTGAAACCCAAGCCCCAACTACACTTTACACCATCATTTACAAGGATTAGTGTTGCAAATTGACTCAACCAGTGTAATTTGTCTTATGAACAGGCCCATAATATGATTATCCTTCCAAAAAAACCAGCCACCTTCTTTCCTGTTTTCACCATGAAAGAAGTTTCCTCTCAATTCTTTTGTTGGATATTCTCCCGCTCTCATCTCTGACTGCGCCTCTGCGCGCGGATAGGCATTGAGTCTAGGATGGGGACCCGACATACCCGGTCTTAAACTCTCCTCGCCAGTCTGAAGACCACCATTGAACCCTGATCTCATCTTCTTCTCCTCATTCTCTACCCTCCTCTTCTTCTCTTTTCTTTCTCCTTTTTTCTATTCGCTTCCATCTCTATCTTCCTTTTCAATTCTATTCCTTTCTTCAATCTCATCTACGACTAGCATTCCTCCATCTATCAACCACTCGACTCAAATACAACAATCTATGACTGGTAAGATGACAAACTCTCCAACAAGACCTCATCAAACACATCTGACCCTATTTCTTGAATAGTTCTTCCCCATCTTCACTCAAACCCTACCTCTTTCTGTCCTATCATTGTCTATCCGTCCTCAGATCTCCCTCAACTTGAAGCTGTCTCATTTAACAACACACAATCAGCGCTGTAGGACCCAACACTTTTATTTTCTTGTTTATCTCTCTTTCTCCAAAGTCTCCTTCCAATCTTTCTTCTTTTTGATTCTGTTTGTCTCTCAGCCTGTTGGTTATAAGTCCTCTAGAAATTCAATTCAATCTTATTAAGGTTAAAAAGCCAAAGGACTCACCTACAAACCTAATCGGCCAAGCCATGAACAAACCAACAGGAGCAAACAATTATTTCCATCAAGTTGCTCTCAAAGCATCAGTCAACGCCATACCCCCTTTGAACAAAGAAAATTACTCCATCTGGCGAGACAAGATGCTCATGTTGTTTGACCTCAAGGATATCAAGGACGCAATAACTCGTAATTCTGGCCCCCTATCATCAAAACAAGATAGAGAAATTAGGGCAATACTGCTATCTAAGCTCAACAGTACCACCCACGCTAATGTTGTCAACTCCACAAACATCTCATCCTCTAAACTTCTATGGGCCAAAATTACAAGAAGATTTTCCTTCTCAGAGACAGCTAATTGAGAAAGAGTATTCAATCACTTCCTACACTCAGTATTCCGCGAAAATGCTATTGAGAGTTTCATCACCAAAATGAGAAAAGCTATAACAAGAATGACGGATGTTGGGATTGAATTACCTAATGATATCTTAGCGTATCTTCTACTATTCAAATTTCCCCCAACGCTTGAAAACCTCAAACAACAAATCATGCATTTGGAAAAGAACTTAACAATGGACATTGTATTCAACCATCTTATCCAATACCAAAATGAGAGAAAAGCTCAATCCAACCCAAATAAACCATCCACCAACGTCTCATTAGTCTTGACCAAGACAAGGAATTTTAAGGACAAGAAGAAAGTCAAAATAAGATGCCGTGAGGGGCACCATGATCCCAACGCGCCTCATGCTGAATCTTCCTGCTTCCATCTCAATCCCAAAGTTGCTCCTGAATGGTGGATTGAACAACAAAACAAGTGGAAAAATAAGCTTAAGAAGAATTCAACAATTAAATACCATGCTTTGCTGACCCTCTGGATCAATGCAGATAACAATCCTAATTTACTCCTAGACTCACGGGCTAATGTTCACATTTTTAATGACTTAAAGTTTTTCTTGTCCATAGAATTACAAGAGGATCCCAAAGAAATCAAGACCGGAAAACTGGAGGCCAATCTAAAAATACAAGGAATTGGGACAGTCAAATTAGAGTGGAATAATTCCGTGTTCACGCTTGAGGATTGCGCCTACGTACCAGACATTGTTGTCAATCTGATCAGCCCTGGAATCCTTGCAAAAAAAGGCTGTAACCTCTCTCAGACTTGTGATACATTCAAGGTGACTCGCGGAGATCAAATGGTGCTGAAGGGATTAATAAGGGACAACTTGTTTGTCATTGAAAAAGCCCGATCAACTGACCAAAGCAATACTGCGAATGTTGCCAATAAATCCTCTGACTCTACCAAGACTCCATCTGATCTGCATAAAAT
This sequence comes from Puccinia polysora, assembly GCA_025617555.3. NCBI lineage: Eukaryota > Fungi > Basidiomycota > Pucciniomycetes > Pucciniales > Pucciniaceae > Puccinia > Puccinia polysora. The sequence goes on from CM062625.1 coordinate 2,729,481, forward strand.
GTACGGTCACGCATCTATCTCTACACTCAAGCCTCTCTTAAAGGATTGTTTTTCCAATGATGAACCCCGGAATTTTCAGTGTGAAAGCTGCGTCAGGAGCAAGATCACCTGATCTCCCTTTTCCAATACTTCTACTCTTGCCGACAAACCTTTAGAATGAATTCATCTCAACTTGGTTGGTCCAATTACCCCTCAATCAAAGGCTGGCCACCAATATCTGCTCACTCTGGTCAACAACTACACCTCTTACCTCGCAGGTTTTCGCCTAACCTCCAAAGATCAGACTCCCGAGATAATTATCAACATACTGGAGACTGAATATAAACATCTGAACTATTATTCCTCCGAAATATTCTCAGATAAAGGAACGGAATTCACAAATTCCACCCTGAAAGACTTTGCCAAAAAGAATTTCATCAAACTCAGCACTTCCAAGCCATACCATCCTCAACACAACGGACAAGCTGAAAGAGCTAACAGGAAGATCATCAAATCCACCCGGGCAACCTTTTCCTCTTCCCGTTTAGCCAAGAATTACTAGCATATAGTGACACGCAGTTGTTGCTTTATGTTAAATCAGATCCCTCGAGAAGGTAACAACTCATCTCCTTGGGAACTTATGTTCGGTAAGACCCTCCCAGCTAATTACTTACATCCCGTAGGTCATTCTGTGATCTATCTTGCTAATCGTCTGAAAAAAGGAAGAAAATTCAACAAAAAAGGTCCTGAAGGAATCCTGATTGGTTTCCAGCCCACCTTCCACTCTTACCTAATTCTAAACTCACTTGGAGCCTTCGTAGAAACTAAACATGTTAAGTTCCTCAAGAATCAACTCAATGAATTTCCCTTCTTCAAATCGCCAGGCTTGGACATATTTTCTCAACCGGACTTGGATGCCTACAAGAATGATTTCTCCACAAATGAAAGACAATATTTAATCAGGGAACCCGTCTTGGAACACTCTGACTCTGACTCTGATTGAGAAGGTTCTCTCCACTCTATACCTCAATCCCCTCCTCTTCCTTCCCACTCCAACCCTGAACCCCCGCGACAACGACCCAATCTATGTCCAAGGCATGAACTTCAGAGACCCCAAAGATATGGTTTCCACCATTATTATGAACCACCCTTGTATAAGGCCGCCCAAAAACGTTCTGAATGGCCTAGATGGAAGGCAGCTTCTGAAGAAGAACTTGACTCAATTGAAACCCAGGAAGTCTGGGAAGAATTTTATGGCAAGCCCCACAATATACTAAATAAAACATGGGTATTCAAAGTGAAAGAGAATTGCCATGGAGAGCCCGTGAAATATAAAGCATGGCTATGCGTTCAAGGGTTTGACCAGGTTCAAGGTGTAGATTTTGAAGAGACTTGGGCTCCAACGGGGAAACTCGGATCCCTTTGTCTTGCTCTGATCTATGGTTTGAAGAATCCAATGACATTCACCCAGTTTGATGTAAAAGGAGCTTTCCTCCACGCTCCCCTGAACGAAATTGTAATAATCAGAACCCCTGAAGGATCAAATCAAAAATACCCCTTCCTCAAATTAAAAAAGTCACTCTACGGCTTACGCCAGTCACCCAAGAATTGGTAGGAGACGCTTACCACGTGGATCAAATCTCAAGGATTCTGAGAATACACCAGCAACCCATGTCTATACCTCAACTCTAAGTCAGGGGAAGTCCTTTACTTCCATGTCGACGATCTGATTCTGGTAGGGAAGTCTAACTCGTTTGAAATCAACTTCTTGAAGAGATTCTCAAATTCCTCATGTCACTCGCCAAATACAATTCTTGGGATGTTAATGCAAGTTGACGGGGACAGCATATTTCTAAGTCAACCAAAACATATCAAAAGAGGTCTGGAAGAATTGGATTTTACCAACTGCAAAGACATCAATTTGCCTCTCACTCAGAACTTCCATCTCAAACCAGCCTCTGACAAAGATCATGCTCAGTTCTGCCAACTCAACATTAATTACCAATCTGCAACCGGACTGCTGAACCATCTCTCTCAATATACCCGTCCGGATATCTCCTTTGCCGTCTCCAGTCTTGCAAGATTCAATGCAAAACCGGGACTCACCCACTGGAGAGAAGTACGCAAGGTGTGGAAGTACCTCAAGACGACTAGGGACTTCAAGCTGATTCTGAAGTATGACCCATCTAAAGATAACATCTCGGGCTATAGTGATGCTACGTGGGGTGATGACCCTAATTCTTGCAAGTCTCAAACAGGATATATAATACTACACTACGGTAGCCCAGTTCTCTGGAATTCCTCAAGACAGCAAAACGTTACATATTCCTCTGCCGAATCAGAACTCAACGCCTTACTTGACTGCTACCTTGAATTGAAGTGGGTTACTAACCTTGTAGATGAAATCAATGGCTCCTCCTCTGATAGACCAGCAATATATATAGAAAACAAAGGATTAGACAATAAAAAAAATTTTTGGCTCACATTCAAAGTCACGACACATTGACATCAAAACTAAAGGTCTACACAAAGACTTTTCCCTTACTAAGTTTGATCTCCATCTTGTTCCCACTGATGAAATGATAGCGGACCCGTTGACTAAAGCCACCTCTGTCGGAGCTCTCCAACTTCTTCAAAGATCAATATTCTGTCTTCAATCTAACCAACCCTAGGTCAATATCACCTTACCAGTCACAAGGGGTTTTGGGTATTCTCCTGCTGTGGTGTCAATTTATAGACACGGATTGGGAACTGCGTCGCGGCTGCACGCTCAGCATTGGGGGCAAGTGGGCTCAGCATTAGGGTATGCGGAGCGCTCAGCAGCAGCTGCTGTTTGGCTCCGCACCTGGTGGACGGGTTGGGATCAGCATTGAATGTGGCGTGGGCGGCAATCCGCCCCGGAGATCGGATTTGGAAGGTAGTGCGCTTGACTAGGTTCGCGGGCGCGCCGGTTCGGATACGTAGAGGCGGAGCAATCCGCGGGCTATGAAGGAATGGATGAAGCGCGCGCCCAAGTGCGCGGATCATGCCGGATATTACCAAACACCCACGACGGGCGCGGACAAACGGATACGGACAGGCGCGGGGGGCTCCAAGTAGGGCGCGGTGCGAGGACTGCGTCATGAGAAGGACAAACCGGATGAACGGAACGGCGTACGGACAACGGGAAGAGTTTGGTACGGAGGAGGTGGGGAGAGGAGGATAGGGTTTCTGTTTTGGGATTGTTTTCTGTTTTGTTGTCATACTGTTATTTGCGCGTGTACTTAGGTTAGGGTTGAGAGGGAGGACTTATCCTCACTCTCAACTAAGGGTTAGGAGGAGGCATTGGAGGAGGCATGCATCAATGCATGAAGAGAAGCGGAAGAGGAAGAATCACATCATCAGATTGAATCACTCATCTCACCAGGAGATTAAAGGAACTCATACAGGATAGACATACAGGTGGAAAGTTCCGAGGATTGAAGGATTTGCGATTTCTCTCTCTCTCTACTTTTCTTTATCTCTTATCTCCTTATCTCTATTTCTTATTTAAGTGCGACTTTGGACATCCTCATCTCCTTTCAAACGCAGGGAACCATTAACTTCCAAACCTTGGGACAATTATAGGGGGATAACCCTTATTCTTTACACATCTGGGGGTCTGGCCGGGAAGTGACCTTCCGTTTCTTGTCTTTCAAAGTTAACTGGGCGCGATGTCCTATTCATACCTCCCTACAGTCACTCCTTCTTCTTCTTATCCTTCTCCTTCCGTCTCCCGGTCCGCTAATCCAACCCCACTCTCTTCTTCCATCCCTCCTCCTCCCCCTCCCTCCGCTCAACCTAGGACAAGCTACGCCATTCCTCCATCGGTCTCCAGTGACCATGAACCCACCTGTCCGGTTCGCATCAGGCTGCGCAACTACCCTCACATCCAATTCAACACCGCGGATGTGGAGTGATTCATCTTGAGATACAAAGGTATTGCAGATGCAGAAGGTGCGTAGGATGCAGATAAGGCCCGGCTTGTTTTCCTGTTCATTATGGACAAAGAGAAGCTCCTGGATGTGGAGGAAATGGAAGGCTACAAGAATCAAGATTGGCCAAAACTGAAGGCGGAGATCCTAACGCAGTGGGGTAGGCGCGAACCTTGGTTTTGGGAAAGCGATTTTGACCGCGTGGCCTCGGAGGCAAGCGCGCGCGGAGGAGTCAGAACGCGGGTGGAGCTGGCGGAGTACACCTCGACGTTCAATTGGATCTTTTGGTACTTGTCAAAGAACGAGGTGGTGGCAGGACAGACGGGGGCCATGAAACGCGCGTTTCTGGGCGGTTTAGGCGCTCAACTCCGGGCAAGGGTGAAGCAGCATCTTTACAATCACAACTTGGTAAAGCGGTCATTGGACGGGAGCATTGTGCTCCTTCCGGAATTGGCTGTCATTCCCCGGGCTGTGGAGAGTGAGCTTGACTTAGAAGAGCTTTTAGAGGACACCTCTAAGTCCTTCCCAGCGGGACCAAAGAAATCCGCCCCCCAGGTTCCGGCTCCGGCGCAATTTCCGGCCCCAGTTCCATCTACTTCCACGCGTGTTCCGGTTCCTCAACCCGCGCCAGCCCCTCCGGTAAGCAAATTGACGGAGCTGATGAAGGACCTGAAGATCTGCATGAGTCGTATGGGCCAGAAGCAGCCGCAAGGGCCTCCACCTCACATGGTGGACGGGTTTTGGCCGCCCGGTACCTTCGTGCCGAGGGGGTGCTTGTACTGCGGGGAAAACGGTCATTGGCGATTGGCGTGCGAGGAGCTTACAAAGGATCTCAGCGCCGGATTGGTTTGAACGGCGGGGATGGGGTACATGTTTCTGACAGGCAAACAGATTCCGATGGAGCCAAGCCAGCCGACTGCAATGCAACAGGTGCGCACACGGGGTCAGGAGGCGGAAACGGCGGCGCAAGCGTCACTGGGCATTGTTACCGGTCCCGGAGCGTGGCAACTACCTTGGGTGGAAGCTGAGGTAAGGGTAGTGGCAATGGAGGAAAAGGTGGCGGTCTCCGATAAAATGGAGGTGGACGCAAAGGAGCAACCCCCGTTGGCCGTTCCGAAACTGGCCGCGCGCGCGCCTGGAACAAAGGCGCCGGAAGCAAACCCTGTAGGGAAGAAGAAAGCGGCGGACATTGTGCAAAGGGTGATGGGTAACAAGACTCCAGTTCCGCTGACCTTGCGGGAACTGGCGTCCGTGTCTCCGGTGGTGGTAGATGAGATGGTTCAGGCGTTGCGGGATTGCGGTCAGGGCTGGGTACCTCAGACAGTGCAGCAGGTTCATGTGGCCCGGAAGGAGGAGGGGCGCGGGGCGTCCGAGTCAAAATCGGTTTTGACTCCGCTTGCTTACGTTCCAATGGTCATAGCGGGAAGGAAGGTGTGGGCTATGGTGGACAGCGGTTCAATGGTGAACCTGCTGCCATTGCGGATGGTGGATGATTTGGGGTTGGTTTGGCGGAAGTGCGCAATGGGTCTCCACGCGCTTAACGGAGGAGAGTGTCCTGTGGATGGAGTAGTCAAGGAGGAGGAGGTCGAGGTCGCAAGGGTCCGTAGGCCCCTTTCTTTTCTTTTGTTTGATTGTGCGGATGTGATTTTGGGAAGGCCGTTCATGTTTGGGTTTTGAGCACAAATGGTTTTTGATCCGGAGGCGGGAACAGAGGCGTTGACAGTCAAAGATTCGTCTGGGGGAAGGTTTGAGACGACTATCTGCAATCACGGGCAAGGGAAGCGGAGGAGAGTGTCGGAGTATGAGGAGGAAATGGACGCGGAGTTTGTCTGCAACGGGCAACCTTTGGAGGATTTTTTCTAGTCGAACAAGGAGAAAGCGCAGAACAAGCTCCGGTTTTGTGCGGGCGGTCAACTAATGAGGAGCAGGGAGGGGGAGGAAGGAATGTGCAGGACGCGCACATCGCAGAAGTAAGTCCCTTTTCTCAGTATGCATCGCCTGAGGGTACTACGCTTCAAAAACCCTATCATCGTGCCACACTTGTAAGCAAAGGCAAAAGCCGCGGTTCCGTTCTGCCTAGGACTTACAGCGAAGGATACGTGCGGATGATGCGGTGCAACGCGGGCAAGTACAAGCCAGTGTCACAGAAGGTCCAACCGAGGAATGAGCCAATGCCACAGGAACTGAACGGAACGCTTCAACCGATTGCTTGGTCGCAGGACCCTTGGGTCACGCCAATTAAGGCTTCAGGGTGGGTTACTAGTTTGGCGCGGATCACAGAGGAGCGGATTGCAGCTTTCAATTTCGGTCCGACGGGATGGTTGAGTACGGAGGAGCGTGAGTTGCTGATTTTGGTTCTGGTTCTTTGGGAAAGAGTGCTCGCGTTTGGACCGGAAGAGCAGGGGCTCCTGAAAAACAATATTGGCAACCCCTATTTCATCCCCACTGTTGATCACAAGCCATGGCAGATCAAGCCAATTCCAATACCGCGGGCGGTCAGGGAGCAGTTTCTGGAGTTGGTGCGGGAGCGGGTGAAGACTGGCCTTTACAAACAGTCAACGTCTAGTTACTCCAGCCCGATCTTTGCGGTGGTTAAGCAGGACAGAAAGTTGTTGAGGATTGTCCATGATTTACAGCGGCTCAACTCCTTTACAATCCGGGACGCAGGATGGCCCCCACGCGTTGACGAGTTCCTTGAGTCAATGGCGGGGCGCGCTTGTTACGGTTTAGTGGATGTGATGGGGGGATACAACCAGCGCGAGTTGGATCCTTGCTTGCGGCCTCTAACGGCATTTGAGACTGGGTTGCGAAGGATGCAGCTGACTTGGCTCCCGCAAGACGCAACCAATTCCGTGGCGGTGTACCAGGTGCAAATGGCTTGGATCCTGAAGGACGATCATACGGAGGGAGTCCAAATCTTCATTGACAACGTGGGCATCAAAGGTCCGAAATCCGATTACGGGGGAGCGGAGGCTGGCTGAAGTTCCCGGCATCCGACGTTTCGTGTGGGAATATGCGCAGACATTGGAACGCATCCTGTTTTGCATCAAGGAGGAAGGACTGACTTTGTCGGGGAAGAAGTTGGCAGTTTGTGTCCCGGCGCTCAAAGTCCTTGGCCATGTTGTTGCTTCCGACAGCCGGCGCATTTCAGAGAAAAAGTGGAATAAGGTCCTCAAATGGCCAACCCCGCGGACGGTGTTGCATATCCTTCAGTTCTTGGGATTATGTAGCTATTTCCGTATATTCATCGAGAGGTTTGCAGAGGTTGCGAGCCCGCTCCAATCACTAACGCAGAAAGGCGCGGAATGGAAGTGGGGGGAAGAATGCAATTGCGCGTTCTGGAAGCTCAAGGAGATTGTGGGACTTGACATTGTGTTCTGCGATCTTGACTACAATGCGGGAGGAATTAGGCTAGCAGTTGATTCCAGCAAATTTGGCGCGGGGGGGGGGGGTTCTCACTCAAGAGGACAACAGCAAGGATAGGCCAGTACTTTACGAGTTGGTCACCTTCACTCCGATGGAAAGCTGGTACTCCCAGCCAAATTTAGAGTTGTGCGGGGTCACCAAGATTGTGCGGCGGCTCCAGTATCTTTTGTGGGGGGTTCACTTTGAGCTTTTAGTGGATGCGGAGGCGCTGGCGCGGATGATCAATTCCCTGGCTTTGCCCAACGCTCCCATGACCAGGTGGGTGGCATTTCTCCAACTTTTCTCCTTTGCTGTTGTTCATGTTCCGGGGAAAGCGTTCACTATGCCCAACGCCTTTCCGCGGTATCCAAGGGACAACCCGTTTGAGGACGCGGAACTGCTTGATGTGGAAGCCCCGGTTTTCAAGGTAGGGGTTGTGGAGGCAGGCGTTCAGCTGCCGCTCCGGCAGACCGGGCGGTACGCGATCCTTTGTGACTACTTGCGGGACCTTTGTTTTCCCAACGGAGCTACGGAGAAGGACATGCAATGGGCAAAGCGGCAAGCGGGGAATTTCTACGTGCAGGAGGGGCAGCTTTGGCGGCGGAAGACTCCGGTTCCTCTTGTGGTTACCACTTCAAGGGCGGATCAGGAAGCTATCCTCCGGAGCCTTCACAACAATCTTGGTCATTGAGGAGAGGTTGAGACGCAGAGGCAGGTCAAAAAGCGGTTCTGGTGGCCGGGTGTAGTGCGTGCGGTGCGGGAATGGCTGGCGTCCTGCAAAGCCTGTCAACTGCGGAGCGCGAGACTGCCTAAGGAAGTCGGAAACCCCACGGGGGAAGACGCCCTCTTTGGTTGAGTCTTGCTTGATGTTGTCCACATCAAGGCCGGTAAGTTTGCCTATCTGCTTGTCGCCCGGGACAACCTGTCCGGTTGGGCGGAAGCGCCTCCGTTGGTCAAGCTCTCGGCGGAAAAAGTTGCTCTATTTCTGGAGGAAGACTGGTTCGTGCGGTACGGGTTGCTTTGTCTGGTCACAGTGGACGGAGGGGCTGAGTTTTGCGGCCGTTTGGTCGAGTTGGTGAAGAGTTGCGGAGCCAAGTTTGGCCGAGTGACGGAGTACTATCCCAAGGGGGCCGGCATGATTGAAAGTGGGCATCAGCCAATCAAGGAAGCCCTGGTCAAGATGTGCGGGGAGGACGGTAAGCGCTGGCAGGAGACCCTTCCAATGGTTCTGTTTGCGGATTGGATTTTGGTGAAGCGGTTGACAGGCTACTCGCCGTACAAGTTACTTTTTGGGCAGCGCCCCATGCTTCCGGTGGACATTGAGTTGGAGACATTCCTGGGGGTTGACTGGTGGAAGGTGAATACTTCCGCCGAGTTGCTTGAGGCTTGCGCCAAACAGCTCCCGTAACAGGAAGGAATGCTTGCGAAGGCCGTGGACAGGCTAAAGAAGACTTGGACGGCATTGGTGCGCTATTGGGACAAGCGCTGCTTGCATTGTCTCCGGGATCCCTTGCGGAAGGGGGATTTGGTGCTCCTGTACAACCAAAGTCTGGAGTCCCAGTGGGGGAAGTTGTTTGCTAACGGGTGGAACAGCCCGTTCCGCGTGTCGTCCAAGTTTGAGGGCGGCAGCTATCAGTTGGAGGAATTAGATGGTACTCCGCTGAAACGGAAGGCGGCGGCTTCGCATGTCAAGCACTTCTTCGCGCAAGGGTCCACCTCGTTTGACGAGACGGCGGAAGGGGGTGAAGGATTGGACGAGGGGAGTGTGGAGCACGGCAATGGTTTAGGAATGCAATCCGGGGATTTGTCTTTGGGCGGAGAAGCGGAGGCCGTGCCGTTGCAATGGAGTAGGCGGTTGCAACCAGCTGGGGACAGTGGCCAAGTTGGGGGGGGAGGTAGAGGGGCAGGGGATAAGTTTTGATTTGGTGAGGGGGTGCTCTAGCCGGTTCACAGCCGGAACGACTAGACACCCCAGAATGTTCGTTTCTCTATGTTTCTTTCTTATCTGGATTATGGGGTCTTTGCTGGCTTGGGGTTTTTGCCGGAAATGCGGGCACTGCGCAAAGCCAGGTCCGTAAACGCGAGGAAAAGCCCCGCAGAACCAGGACGCGTGGGCAATCCCGCGGATGGGGAAGCGGGAAGAAGAGCAATTTGCAGGCGGTCTACGGGCGTTGGGCGAAAAAAAGTGTTCTTTTCTATTCTTCCTCTCCGTTGGTTTCTTTTTCTCTTTTTCTTTCTCTCAGGATATCTCAAGGATGGGTGGCTGGTATGGGATTAAGCTTGATTTGGTGAGGGGGTGCTCTAGCCGGTTCACAGCCAGGACAACTAGACACCCCAGGATGTCCGTTCTCCTACTCTCTCTCTCTCTCTTCCCTTACGGTGGCGCGCGCTGGTGTTTTGGTTGTTGTGTTTGTTACAGGAAGGGTACGGGGAACTGTGTGGCAGTTTGTCTGGGGCGGTCCAGGTGCCTCTTTTGGAACGGCTAGTCACTTACGGTTGATCACAAAGCAAGCGCGCCGGCGCGGACTCAATCTTGGACTCACTCTCTCAAAGCGCGGCCGCGCATGTTTTTTTCTCAGAAGGATAGGACCTTGCGCGGAGACATGTATTTTCTTAACGGAAAAGGAAAGCGCGGTACAAGCAACAAGAAGAGAAGAAAAGAGGAAAGGGAGAAGGGGAAAAGGGGGGGCAATGCGCCTACGCCATCTTCATCATTTCCTCCATTTCCGCCCTCAAGGTCGCCAGTAAAGCCCAAAAAGACACCAGGAGTTTGCGCCGGGATTCCAAAGATTGTGCGCCGGGGATTGCGAGGAAGTTCCGGAGCATCGTGGTTGACCTTTCCGCAAAAGCTTCAAAGCCGGCCGCCAGGAGCGCCATTACGATTGGAATCTCCGGGATCTCAGGAGGGCTGGAGGGAGGAGCGGCCGGCGAAGATGGTGCCTCCGGGGAACCAACAGGGGGGCTTGGTCCAGCTGGAGGTGATGACGGGACAACAATTGGTGACGGAGGCGGAGGAGAGTCTTGGGTCGCAGGCCTCTCATCCAGGTCCGCTGGTGGCGCGGGCGGTGTTGGCGGTCGTGGAGTAGGAGGAGGAGGTGCTGGCGCGGCCGCGGGTCTTCCAGAGATTCTCGGGTCCAGTACCTTTTGGTTCACACCAAAAGCAGCGGCCCAAGCGCGGGTCGCCGCGCCCCATTCCTCCAAAGTCTTGTATTCCCCCCGTTGCAGAGGTCCAGCCCGGCGGAGGGGTGATGCCAAGTCGCGGCTCACGTGCAAAGTGGTGGGTGACAGAGCTCGGGGGCGGCGGGATGGAGGTGAACCGGGTGGTGTCCACAATCCTTCCGAGATTGGCTTGTCTTCCAAAACCACAAACGGGTCCGGACAAGCCCTCTTGCGCAGCCTGGGGCAAGAGCCGGATTGGGGGGGAGCTGGAGGGATGCTGTTGCTAAGCGAGTAGCGACAATGACTGCAACGGCAAGCTACACAGGAGCGACGACCGGGGAAAAATTGAACACGCGTGCCCATTCCGAGCGCATAACTCGCATGGGAGCATGATGGCGACGGGTAGGAAGGAAAACGGGGAAGGTGGTAGTGGGAAGTGGTGGGGGTGGAGCGGAATTAGCAGAGGTGGTGGTATGGCGAAGCAATGGGAAACTTCTGGGGACAGAACTAAAGTTGGGGGAGGATGTGGTGTCAATTTATAGACACGGATTGGGAACTGCATTGTGGCTGCGCGCTCAGCATTGGGGGCAAGCAGGCTCAGCATTAGGGTATGCGGAGCACTCAGCAGGGGCAGCTGCTGGATCAGCGGCAGCCGCTGTTTGGCTCTGCACCTGTTGGACGGGTTGGGCTCAGCATCAAATGCGGCGTGGGCGGCAATCTGCCCCGGAGATCGGATTTGGAAGGTAGTGCGCTCAACTAGGTTTGCAGGCGCGCCGGTTTGGATACGTAGGGGCGGAGCAATCCGCGGGCTATGAAGGAACGGATGAAGCGCGCGCTTGCGCGCGCGGATCATGCCGGATATTAACAAACAACCACAACGGGCGCAGACAAACGGATACGGACAGGCGCGGGGGGCTCCAAGTAGGGCGCGGTGCGAGGACTGCGTCATGAGAAGGACAAACTGGATGAACGGAACGGCCTACGGACAACGGGGGGAGTTTGGTACGGAGGAGGTGGGGAGAGGAGGATAGGGTTTCTGTTTTGGGATTGTTTTCTGTTTTGTTGTCATACTGTTATTTGCGCGTGTACTTAGGTTAGGGTTGAGAGGGAGGACTTATCCTTACTCTCAACTCCGGGTTAGGAGGAGGCATTGGAGGAGGCATGCATCAATGCATGAAGAGAAGCGGAAGCGGAAGAATCACATCATCAGATTGAATAACTCATCTCACCAGGAGATTAAAGGAACTCATACCGGATAGACATCCAGGTGGAAAGTTCCGAGGATTGAAGGATTGGCGATTTATCTCTCTCTCTAATTTTCTTTATCTCTTATCTCCTTATCTTTATTTCTTATTTAAGTGCAACTTTGGAAATCCTCATCTCCTTTCAAACGCAGGGAACCGTTAACTTCCAAACCTTGGGACAATTATAGGGGGATAACCCTTATTCTTTCCACACCGCTCTCATCTCTGACCGCGCCTCTGCGGGCGGATACGCATTGAGTCTAGGACGGGGACCTGACATACCCGGCCTTAAACTCTCCTTGCCAGTCTGAAGACCACCATCAAACCCTGATCTCATCTTCTTCTCCTCATTCTCTACCCTCCTCTTCTTCTCTTTTCTTTCTCCTTTTTTCTACTCACTTCCATCTCTATCTTCATTTTCAATTCTATTCCTTTCTTCAATCTCATCTAAAACTAGCATTCCTCTATCTATCAACCACTCGACTCAAATACAACAATCTATGACTGGTAAGATGACAACCTCTCCAACAAGACCTCATCAAACACATCTGACCCTATTTCTTGAATAGTTCTTCCCCATCTTCACTCAAACCCTACCTCTTTCTGTCCTATCATTGTCTATCTGTCCTCAGATCTCCCTCAACTCAAAGCTGTCTCATTTAACAACACACAATCAGCGCTGTAGGACCCAACACTTTTATTTTCTTGTTTATCTCTCTTTCTCCAAAGTCTCCTTCTGATCTTTCTTCTTTTTGATTCTGTTTGTCTCTCAGCCTGTTGGTTATAAGTCCTCTAGAAATTCAATTCAATCTTATTATCTTTCAATTCCATTTTTATTCTTACTCTCTTGTTATCTTTGACGTGACAATTTTTCAATTTTTTTGTACTTACCCAATTGATTTTCCTTCTTTGATTTTCTCACTCTTTAAAATTTCACCCAATTCTCTGCAACTGAAGTTCAAAGATAGATTCTGAACCTGTTCAATGCAATTAATTTACAAAAAACCAGGATGATCTCAATAAATTTAATATCTTATTTTTCTGATTTGAAGAAAAGAACTGTTCTTCTCTCATTTCTCTTCATTTCACATTCATTCCCATATTCAAGTTCCTACTACTTAGACTGTTGAGATTTTGATCATTAAATTACTTATTGTTGAGATATGATCTATGCTTTCATGCAGTCTTCAGGACCTCAGTCCCTGCATGCTTGTAGTTGGTTACTCATTCATCATATGTCCTCACAAAGTGACATTGTCATTGACCTCTACAAGCATATCTTGATCACTGGGAAGCAAGTGTCCTTAGTATAGTTGGTAGTATACTTGCAATGCACATGAGAGACCTGGGTTCAATTCCCAGAGGACACATGTTATTTTCACATTCTTACAGGTTATGAGCCCAGCGCTACCTAAGCGCCCTTCATGAGTGTGATCCTAGCATGTTGCCTTGCTTCCTTCACCCTACATTCAGCATGGGGGTGTGTTGAGATATGATCTATGCTTTTGTGCAGTCTTCAGGACCTCAGTCTCTGCATGCTTGTAGTTGGTTACTCATTCATCATATGTCCTCACAAAGTGACATTGTCATTGACCTCTACAAGCATATCTTGATCACTGGGAAGCAAGCGTCCTTAGTATAGCTGGTAGTACACTTGCCATGCACATGAGAGACCTGGGTTCAATTCCCAGAGGACACATGTTATTTTCACATTCTTACACCTATTTCCTGTACCATACGTGTTTTACTCTTGCTTGTCTATGCTGAAATCAAGTGTGATTTCCTTTAATTCCTTCAATTTTGTGGTGGTGTTGGTATTGATAGAGTGCCAGAGCGCACGGTTAGCTGAGGAGGGATAATCCTGAGAGGACGACGCCAGCGACTGGAGACGAGAATCACCTGAGGGTGATGTGAGGAGGAGAAGAAACAAATGATGGATGAGGAAAAGGAAAAGTCCTACAACTGAGAGTCTTAAAAGTACTCAAGCGTAACAATAGATTGAAACCTAATTTAATGAGAGCATCCACAATCGTCTCGGTAAAACCGCTCGTTAGCTAAGTTTACCGAGCACGAGCCGCAATCGTGTCCTAAATAGGACCTCGCTACGTAGCGAGCTCCATTTCCGTTCCTTCTAAGGTATTCCCGCATTCAAGTCCAGTCTTCTTCTGACAGCCTCAATGTCACAGGTATACCTTTCTTAAGAAATGGAATTGATTGATATTTTCAAGTTTCAAATCATGTCAATTATTCATTTCAAAGATTCGTCAAAGCCTCAGACCTCAAGCGATTTCCAATTTCATGTTCCGCCAGGAATTTTTCTTGTTTAATCCAAATTTTTACCATGAGGTAACTCAATCAAGGAGGGCCCAAAAAGGTTGTAACATTGAAGAAAGATTTGGTTGGAATTTGAGGGAAAATTGGATCAAATTAGTCGGTACAAAAGGTCGTGGAAAGTGTCATTCATTGAATCTGAATAGGGCCCTTAGTTGTTGAATAAAGCTTAAATACGGGCCAATGGCCTAATCTATAAACAGGAATTCTATCCATTACTGCATTTCATAAATTTGATCTCGTTTGCCCATCCAAAAATGCAAAGTTTGTGAATTATTTTCGGAGGCAGAGACTCATGCCAGATTCGTTTCTGCTGACGGAAAATTTTTCATAACCTTCATATGCACAGCCCATTCCGAAGACCGAGGGCAGATACTCCGAAAGATAAAGTAAGAAAAAACTTGGGAAGGCTTTGCTGAGTCTTGCGGAACTGATATTGCAGGGGCAATTTCGATACTGTGAGACCGCCCCGTCCCCTTCAGGGTCATGCGCTCGCGTTCTAAAGCGTGGGGATCGATGAACAGCACATGTTGATACATGATTTTCACATATCTTTAGGGCTTCGTCCCGTCTCATTTTATGCATTTGGACGATACATCAAAGCTGGCTTTTTAGAATTGAGAATGGTTCGCCTTGATTCAAGGCATTGAAGTGTCTATTCGTCCCTCAAAATTTGCCGACTTCCTTTGTATCCCCCGTTCTTTGACGTTGCCGGGCGACTTCGAGAGGATTCTTCACACTACAGTCGAGTCAGATTCGCCGCCCGCCTTTCTTTTCTTGTCGCAGTACAGCATAATTGAATCTAGTTTAATTTTCCTCACCTTCGGGGTCGAGTCGTCGTCCCGAAATCCTGCGTTCTCGCCGAGAGGGGTATCGTCGATGGGGGATTTCGGTCGGTTTGCTGAAACCAAAGCGGGGGCAAGCGGCTTGGGACGTTCTGAAGTCATGGGATGATGAGATTCGTGGGAACTTGGTTTGGGTACTTTGCTTTGTGACTTGGCGTGGACCGGAATTGAAGAAAGTCTGGTAGGCTCATTGGTGGAGTTAGGTTGATTGGATCGAATCTCAGGAGGAATATTTGGTTTTTCACAACCTTGCTTTTCGTTGAAGTCTATGGTATTCCCAACTTTCGCTTCGGGTGTACGTACTCTTTCTGGCGTGATTTGAATACAAGTCCATTCCTGGCCTCCTACGTTCTTTTCTTCCAATTGCGCAGTCGCTATTGCCGAGCGCGCACGCATTTCTCTCCTGGCTTGGTATGACTGGTAAACTTTTTCATACATCTCGAGATCTTTTTGTCGCCTTTTCCATGAGAAGAACGAAAATGAGATCGCTGCCACTATCAGAAGCGCGGTCAACGCAATCATACTAGCTTTCAACAGTCTCGGATTGCCAATTTGACCATCAATCGAGGCTACCAAGGGTAATGAGGAAGGTATAATTTTCTGTGCATCCAGAGGCAGAAATCTGAAACCGTTATCAGGAAGGTCCGTGCGATAAGTCTGTCCAAGAGCTCCAGGAATGGCAGCAAGTGCGATAAGCGTTACATTGAGTGGTCGCCAGAAGGACCCCCGGATAGGAAGAGCGGACATAGTCCGGCGGGGAATTTCGAACGGATAATGTTTTACTGGGCTATTAACCATTATCTTGCAAGCTGAACTCGAGAGTTACTCTGTGATTCAAGGGCCAAACCTGACGGTGGGGTCGGGATGAGGCCGCAGTCGTCAGTTTGAGGACTCCCGACGAAGCCGGAAGAATTCTTTGCAGCTATCGCGTGAAGGCTGAGGTTTGAAGATGGAAATGATGGAGAGGAACAGAGACTTAAGAGAGGAACAGAGACTTACGAGAGGAAGCGGCTGAAGTATTGGGCCTGAGCAAGTCCCCATTAGATCATCGAGTCTGACTTTTAAAGGGAGGGTGGAGGGGAAAATAAGGGCCAAGGCTCTGCGTTTGGGATGGAATCAGCAAAAGCCGGGTCCGCGACGAGTAAACAAATTAAGGTCTTTGAGATAATGGCCGTGAAAAGTCACCGGTATCACTACTCTCTCTGAGAGCAATGAATTGAAAAGTACCGGTGATGTTTTGTCACGTTACTGGTCAAGACAATGCCAGTTGAGTTCAAAAGGATAGCGTTTGAAGAATGGTTAGTCGAAGGATGAAAGTGCAGAGACAAGAGTGATATGTGATTTGATGCTTTGGAATGCTGATGAAGGAAAGACATTCGCAAATCAACAAAGTGGTCTCATATTCACAAGCGAACCATTGGGCTCAAAATAGTGCGATCCTCTTGAAAAAGAAATTAATGCCCAACTATTTGTAACCCAAGATTGTTATAGCATTTCATCATTCTAGCCGCCTATGAAATCTCTTGGTATCCTTAACTTTCTCGCCATTGTTACCAAGCAATGGAGAGGCAGCGCAGAACCGACCACGGTTACATTCAGATTTTGTTGTGCTTTTTACCCCGTGGACGATGGAGTCGTTCAATCGGAGGATAAGTTGCGTCGGGTCTCAAATCATTTTCCATCTCTATGGATTCCAGCTCTCCTCGACTGGGAATCACCGTGATGATATCCCAACTTCATGGAGGCCCACGTGTTGGCCGTTGGCCTCACTCGGATCGATTTTTTGTTGATCAGGACCTCGGTGACGAGGGCTTCAATGCCACCAGAGAGCAAGCAAGCCAGACTTGAATTGTTAATCCCCTACTACTGGCCTATCAATCCTGTGAAATATCATCATGCAAAATGGCGCGTAAGAAAATCCGCGGGCTGCTACAGGGACGAAGCGAATCGAACTCTAAGTGGTACGATGACATAAATATTCAAAAAAAATGTCGAAATGAAAGCGATAAGTAAAAGCGGCACTTGATTTTGGGAAATGAGACATTGACAGGTTGTCTGTTGAGATACATAACGCCACGACCTTACTGAGGGCATCCGTAATTCAATCGCCTCGGTAAATAGGACATTGCTACAAAGCAAGCTCCATAACTGCGGTCAACAATTGGCCAAGTTATGAAAACTTATGGAGCTCACCAATGCCAACCCTTGGCATAATTGCTCATACCTTCCATAACTCCACCATACCATCAATTCATCATCAAGTCATCTATTGCCATCCATCCACCATATCCTTCTGCCAAAGCAAGTCATCCATCCAACCCATCTTTGTCATCATCTCCCCCATATTATTGATGCCCCCATATCACTTCATCCCATCCTCCCCCCCCCTCCCCACCTTGTATTCTGTGATCCCATCCTCTCCCCTGTGTTGTCAATCCCCCCATATCATCCCAGCCTCCCCCCCCATATCCCTTCATGAAAACCTCCCTTCATATCCCTCCATCACAATCAATCCCTCCCTCCCTCCTCTATTTTAAAATCCTTTCATCTTTCATGTCCTCTAAAACAAATGGATGAATCCCTTCCCCCTCTAAATATAAAATTGGACAATCCGCCCCCTTTCTTTGTCCATATTATTGAGGTTTGAACAAACTAGACTACTACATAGCACATAACATGCAAAATGCAACCTGTGAAAGCTGTAAATTATGTTATGTCTGGGACTGCATGTACTAGCTATGTAATCAATCTTGAACTTTTTTTTCCTTCTAATTCTCTACAGGCTAAAGGTCTACTAAATTTGGAGCTGTTATATGCCTCTGAGAAAAGGACCAGGAAGGCCTGGATAGGGAAATGTCAAATTTGCAACCCTACATGACTTGTTCACAACCAAAATTGGGTTGTGTGGTGCAACTTGCAACCACATCCAGTTGGAAAAGGCGGCTCACAACTCATCTAAGTCCTGAAAGGCTGCTCACAACCCATTTCAGTCATGAACGGCCAATAAAAATCTCAAGTTAGGTCATGAGCAGCTGTTCATGGCCCTGTCACGCTTTGCACTTAAGGATTATTGTCTTCATCACTTCAACATGCCCTCTCCTCAGTACCATCTACCTCAGTCTAAAAGCGTGACACAAATAAAAGCACAACATCAATGGTGCAATCCGCTATTTCCTCTGGCTTGCGCTGACATTCCAATCTTGGAAACCAACTCAGTATATACTTGCAAAATTTGCGGTTAACTCCATACCAGTCGGCCATCCATTATGAGATCCAATCTCCTTCCCTGGCCAATCAACAGCCTCAGACTTCCATCTTCAGTTATGCACTGTTTGTTAGTTCGCATCTACGTCTAACTAAGCCATCATTACTGTACAGTTTGCAATTGGACTAGTCCCTACCCTGCATACACTATTACTTCTCATTTGCATTACCTTCAACGTCACTTGCTTCTGTCCCAATTTGTCATACAATTGTAAGCTCAGATTCTATTGTCTTGAACTTACGCTATGACCTTGGATCTGTACTACTGCTTCATTTCCTATCCCGTTCCTGCCATTCATTGCCTCACCTCTTCAACTGTAGTTAGCTCATCACCAGGTTGTATCTAGTCACTTTGGATTACCTTATAAGGGCTATCCCCTTGCCTGATGATTGTCTCCTCAGTTAGTTAATTTCATACATTCTTGCATTTTGCTACAACCTAGTTATCACATTGGAATCAGGTTGAGTTTCCTTCTTCGGAACACATTCCATTCCTCTTGCCATTTTTTGAGTGGCATAACCAAGTTTGCACTTTGCAACTGAGTCTTGGTATTCACACCTGCCCTTGCACTTGGCATTCCTTTGTGCTCACAATCATCTAAGAATTGCCCTATAGTACGTGGGGTGGTCGTGTGACAGTAAATCAACTAACTCAAATCATCTATTGGAGGCTGCCAACCTATAGTAGACTTCTTTTTTCTCAATGTCACGTACTCGCTCAACTGGGAATGCTTCCCTCGCCCCTTACAATGATGAGATTCATTGGGTAGGGAGAACCAGCGCTCCTCGGGCCCAACAACCCTTAGGTCCCGTTCCTCCTTCTAAATCACCATCTGTTGAACCCCTTGATGATCCTTGGGCTCCTCCATGGGATGCTTTGACGGACCCTCTTGCGGAATTCGCAGATTCCAACCATTCTTCCAATGAAACCTTGACTCATGGTAGACCAGGGGTTTGCACTAATCCTCCCAAGCCTAATGCTCCAACCCTGCTTTCCACATTGATCCAGGCCCTCAATCATGGTGCCCAGAAATCTAGTCCAAGTACTCCTAGCTTTCGCACTCCGGGCATGAAACAACCCAATCACTCTACGGGAGAACACCCTCATAAGCTTAGATCATACCTACAGTCTTGTAAAATCATCTTTTCAAACGGCTCCAACAATTTCCCTTCCGATAGACATAAAGTTATGTATGCTTTGTCCTTCTTAGGAGGTAGAGCCTTGCAGTGGTTTGAACCGTACCTCAAACTTTTGTCCAACAACAGTCCCACTTGTATTCTCAACAACTGGGACAGGTTTGAGCAACAACTGTTCACCCTGTTTGGCAACCCCAATGAAGTTTGAAATGCCGAATACAAACTTAATAGTTTAATTATGAAGGAAAATAGTAGAGCTTCCGTTTATATTTCTCATTTTTGAACCTTGCAGTCTTACATCCAGTGGAACAAGGCCGCTCTTCTATTCCATTTACGAAAGGGTCCACCAGCACGCTTAATTGAAAAGCTTGCAGTTAGGGGTCATAAGACAACCTTGCTTCAGCAGCTAATCAATCAAGTGATTGAGCTTGATAATGGCTATCATGAAAAGAATTGCTCTTGGCAAAACAACCATGGACCGTCCACCTCGGCTCCAAGGGTGGACAACTCCTCAAAGCAAAACACAAGAAACCCAAAACCATCCAAACCAACCCTGACTTCAAACTCCAACTCAAAAGGGAAAGCCGTTGCCAAAACTCCGAAGTTCTTGGAAAAAGAAACCGGGATGCTTCAAAAAAAGGAACGGCTACAAAGGGAAAAGAACGGGCTGTGTATGTATTGTGGAGGGAAACATGATGTCAACAGCTGTGCAAAGCTGTTAGCGCGTGAAGCGGCTAAGCAGTCAAAAAATTAGCTTGTAGTTTTTCTGATACTGGCAAGGAAAACTACACATTATCTAAATCACCGCGAGTAAATCTTTGCACTTGCAAGTCACTAGGTGCTCCAAGTTCAAGATTTATCCTATTCCATTCCAACAACACTCCTTATCAAGTATTACTTGATTCCGGCGCTGATGTTTCCTTCATCAGTGAATCTTTTGCCACTTCCAAAAATCTTACGCATTCCGAGATAGATAAATTTCCTATCTATTTAGTAAGTAGTGAGACTGAAACGTCTTATTGGGTCTCCCAAAAGGCAAAATGGACCTTTGCATTCTCCAATTTCCCAAGCTTCAAATGGGATTTATTTGTCTTGGCTATACCCGGAATGGATGATACCATTCTAGGCCATGATTTCCTAGTTTACTGGAATCCAGATGTGAATTGGCAAGAAGGAGTAATTAACCTTCAAACCTCGCACCCCCAGAACGCTAACCTTTCTGTCAAACAGGAATTAAACAGCCTAACTGACACTGTCATTGAGTTGGATGACACTTTTCCGCCAGGAGATTTGCAATATCCTTACCTTCATTCCCAAATTCCCTCTTCAGGAGTCATTGCTTATCTATCCAGCTTACCTCTTTCCTGTTCCTTTGAAGAGAAACAGACAAAAACCAAACAGTGTATTTTGAGCTCCCTAATCCTCTTGCACCATGCGAGAACCTCGAACCCGGTGCTCAAAGATGACAAGATTGAAGATTTAGAAATCATTCAAGAGTCTTTACCTTTGGTTTATCATGACTTTGCTGACGTCTTCTCAGCTGCAAAAGCAGAAAAACTACCTCCATCCCGTCCTTAAAATCACAAGATCAAACTTACTGGCCCAAATCTGGCACCAGGACCAGTCTACTCTCTCTCGACGCAAGAATCAATTGCGCTTCAAGACTACATTGCGGAAAATTGAGAAAAAGGATTTCTTTGACCAAGCAATTCGAATAATGGTTCACCTGTCCTATTTGTTCCAAAAAAGGACGGCGGACTTTGCCTTTGTGTTGACTACAGGAAACTGAACCAGGTAACCCGGAAGAATGCCTACCCAGTACCGCCTATGTCACATCTCCTGACTCTCTTCCATGGAGCTACTTATTTCTTGAAGTTAGACTTTCAAGGTGCCTATAACCTAATTTGCATTAAGGCAGGTCATGAGTATTTGACCGCAATGAGAACCCAGTTTGGCAGTTATGAGTATACCATCATGCCTTTTGGCCTCTGTAACGCTCCTTCCACTTTTCAACATTTTGTCAACAACATTTTCTCCTATCTTGTAGGTAAATACCTTGTGGTATATCTTGATGATATACTAGTCTACTTGGGGAACCTTGAAGATCAAATTGCACATGTGCGGGAGGTGCTGCAGCAACTTTGCAAGAATGACCTGTTTGCAAAAGCCTCTAAGTGCAAATTCCATTCCTCTTCTCTTCATTTTCTAGGTGTTGTAGTCTTGCAGCAAGGACTATTGATGGACCCAGCCAAAAGCAAACACATATTGGACTGGCCCCAACCTTCTTCCGTTAAATCTCTTCAAGTTTTCCTTGGTTTCAGCAATTTCTGTAGAAGGTTTATTGCGCGTTACGCCAAAAAAACCGTGAATCTTACTAACCTTCTTCAAAAAGACACTCCTTTTGTTTTTACAAAACAAGCTGCTTCCAAGTTTGAAGCTCTGAAGAAAGCTTCACCACTGCTCCAATACTTTCTCACTTCAACAAGCTAGCTCGCACTATTGTCAAAACAGATGCAAGCAACTATGCGATTGCAGGAGTAATCTCGCAGTTCTCCTCCTCCACTTCTCTCTTTCATCCCGTAGCTTTCAAGTCTTGCAAGTTGCTCGCTGAAGAGCTTAACTATGCAATTCATGACAAGGAACTTCTCGCAATTGTTTATTGCTTGAAAAAATGGCGTTCATACCTTTTGAGCCTTAGGGAATCCTTTGAAGTTTTAACTGATCATAATTCTTTGAAGTATTTCATGAGCTCAAAAGTCCTCACACGTAGACAGGCACAATGGGCCAAATACCTCTCCAAGTTCCACTTTACAATCACGTACCATCCTGGGGAACAAGAGGTAGTTCCTGATGCTTTATCACGTTGGGACAACGTTTACCCAGGGGGGGGGGGAGCACCTTTGCCAAAAAAACCCTGAAAACTTTAGGACACTCTTCTCAACCCAATCTGCCCAACTCAGTTCAATCATTGCTCACTTACGAGATTTGGCTTCCAAACTCCGACAAGCTCAAAGCAACAACCCCAAGTGTATCAAACTTTGCAAAAGTGCGAACTTATTAGATAGTAGTTACAGTATTGATAATAATGACTTTTTAGTCTATGATAATCGTATAGTAGTACCAGATAATTCTTGCATTAAGTTAGATATCTTTGAATCACGGCACAATTCTCTGCTTGCTGGTCATCATGGGCAGGATAAAACCTACCAATTGATTGCACGAGAATTCTACTGGCCTGGTATGACCAAAGAAGTAAAAGACTATGTTAGCGCGTGCTATGATTGCAATCGTAACAAGTCCTTGAAACACCGGAAGTATGGGCTGCTCCAGCCACTTCCAATTCTGCCTCCTCCTTGGCACTCGCTTTCTATGGATTTCATCTCTCAATTTTCTTCTTCTAGTGGATATGATGCTATTCTAGTAATAGTTGATTGCTTCACAAAGATGGCTTTATTTTTGCGCAGTAATGTGACGGCCTCTTCAGAAGACTTAGCTAACTTGTTCATAGAATATGTATTTTATAAAAAACATGGTCTCCCTGATAATATAGTTAGTGATTGTGGATCTCTGTTTGTCTCAAGCTTCTGGACCTTGCTATGCCAACATTTGAAGATCACTCGCAATTTATCAACGGTGTACCACCCAGAAACGGATGGGCAAACCAAGCAAGTTAATCAGATTATCAAACAATATCTTTGAATGTATGTTGCCTATCAACAAGAAAACTGGTTGCAATGGCTCCCACTAGCCAAGTTCACCTACAAAAACTCCACTCATTCCTCCACCAAACAGTTGCCCTTCCAAACTCTTTATGGTAGAAACCCAACTTTCTCTTCCCTTCACGTAGCACCTTCTCAACCTGCTACCGATTACCTTGAACAAATTCAATCCCTTCAATCGCAACTTTGAACCAACCTTCAAGAAGCCAAACAGCGCTATAAGGAGCAAGCAGACTGATCTCGCACTTCAGCTCCAACCTTTGCAGTAGGAGATCAAGTATGGCTCAATGCTGGCAACATTTGCAGCACTCACCCAACTCGCAAACTCTCCAAAAGAAAGCTTGGTCCCTTTAAAGTAGAATCAGTCATCTCCCCTAACGTCTTTAAACTCACTTTACCTGCAAAATGGAAAGGTATCCACCCAGTCTTTCATGTGTCTCTCCTACAGCCAGCTCAAGTCCTATACCCGGGCAAGACTCATCCCCCTCCTGAACCAGTCACTGTCCTCAATCATCAAGAGTGGGAAGTAAGCCGTATTCTGGATTCCAGGTTACGCAAAGCAAAACTTCAATACCTTGTTGAATGGTCTGGCTTCCAGTCCGACGAAGATTGCACCTTGTGGGAACCAGCCCATCACCTTTGCAATTCACCCAATCTGATTCAAGACTTCCATGCAAGCTACCCTTGCAAACCTTGACAATCATGACTCTATCCCATCCAATCGCATTCCATTCCATTCCACATTTCATCCTATCCAATCTCATTCCATCCCATTCCACATTTTATCTTATCCAATCCCATTTCATCTCACATTCCATCTCATCCAATCCCATTCCATTCCATATTCCATCTCATCTAACCCCATTTTATTTACACCATCATTCCATCAGTTAATTTCTCCATCTCACTGTGTTATTCCTTATTCTCATTTCCCTTTCATTTCTACTAAATAAAACTTCATTCCCTATTATTAAAAAAAAATATTTCTATTTATAATCATAAAAAAAAAAGAAAGAAAATATATATTTATAATTACAAAGTTTCCTTTACTTCCTTCTCTGCATCCTCCCAATTTTCAGTCAATTCCGCAACCATGGATTGAAAAGTATCCAGGTCTTCATTGTTGATTAGTGCGGACATTCTTTGGAGAACTAGCACTTCCGTTACAATGTGCCTCTCAAAGATTTCCTTGCACCTCGCAATCCGAGCTTGCTTTGGCCAAGCATTCCATCCACCTTCCTCCAAGAGCTCTTTGTATGATCTCTTCCTTTGGCCTCCCGATGTGCCTTCTCCAATATCGTCCGTCAGCCGCCTTGCATCCGTTTTGACCAGCCCTACAACTTGCACCGGATCCGCTTTGCCTTGGCCTTCCATTCCTTCCATTCCATCCACTCCATCCCTTCCATCTCCTTCATTTCCTTCTCCTAATTCATCCGCTCCTTCTCTCCCTCCATTTCCGTTTCCTCCATTTCCCGTTTCTCCTTCCGCTTTGTTTCCTTCCTCCTCCCTTGCTTCCTTGGTTATGACTCCTACCGGTTCCGCACCGGGCACTTTGCCTTGCACCTCGGCATTCATCTGGGCCCCCGGGAGTTCAGTGGGCGGTCCCCAGTAAGGTGGTGGTGGTGGTGGTGTATTTGTGGTATACCTTTGGAAACGGGGCAACACTAGCAAAACAAGCAAGAATTAGTTACTATTTTATGATCATTAGTCAGTCCAAATTAGTACTCACCAGGAACTCGAGTCTCCAAGTATTCAATCTCCGGCAACAGTGGTATTTTGTAGTTAACCCTTGGCCCGGACCTACCACTCCGCATCCCCCTTGATGATTCCGCGGGACCCTCAACAGTTGACTCAACATTTATAGGGATGTTACATGCCACTTTGCGAAGGCGACATTGCTTGCACTTGCCTCAAAGGCCTCGGACGGCAGTACTAGGGAAATATCTCTTGTTTTGGCAAATACAGTTTTCGCAATGGCGGGACGACGATGACAAAATTTTATATAAATTATAAATGTATTGAGTAATAAATTAAATAATGTATAAGGGTATACAGTAAAAATTAACGACTTGAAATCAATGGGAGAATTTATCTGAAAGCTTGCAGGAGCTCGCGTCTTTATACCCGGGCAACTGTCACGCTTCGCACTTAAGGATTATTGTCTTCATCACTTTGACATGTCCTCTCCTAAGTACCATCTACCTCAGTCTAAAAGTGTGACACAAATAAAAGCACAACATCAATAGTGCAATCTGCTATTTACTCTGGCTTGCGCTGACCTTCCAATCTCGGCAACCCACTCAGTATATACTTGCAAAATTTGCGTTCAACTCCATACCTGTTGGCCATCCATTATGAGATCCAATCTCCTTCCCTGGCCAATCAACAGCCTTGGACTTCCATCTTTGGTCATGCACTGTTTGTAAGTTTGCATCTACGTCTAACTAAGCCATCATTACTGTAAAGTTTGCAATTGGAATAGTCCCTACCATGCATACACTATTACTTCTCATTTGCATCACCTTCAATTTCACTCGCTTCTGTCCCAATTTGTCATACAATTGTACGCTCAGATTCTATTGTCTTGCACTTACGCTATGACCATGGATCTGTACTACTGCTTCATTTCCTATCCCGTTCCTGTCATTCATTGCCTCACTGCTTCAACTGTAGTTAGCTCATCACCAGGTTGTATCTAGTCACTTTGGATTACCTTATAAGGGCTATCCCCTTGCCTGATGATTGTCTCCTCAGTTAGTTAATTTCATACGTTCTTGCATTTTGCTACAACCTAGTTATCATATTGGACTCAGGTTGAGTTTCCTTCTTCAGAACACATTCCATTCATCTCGCCGTTTGTTGAGTGGCATAACCAAGTTTGCACTTCGCAACTAAGTCTTGCTATTTGCGACTGCCCTTGCACTTGGCATTCCTTTGTGCTCACGATCATCTAAGAATTGCCCTATAGTTTGTGGGATGGTCGTGTGACAGGCCCATTCCTGGTGTGCAAAAAAAAAAAGAAAAGAAAAGAAAAGAAATTCAAAATAAAATAAATTGAAATAAACTAAAATAAAACAAAAATTGAACAAATGAAACAAAAAAACCAAAAAAGAAAAACAAAATAAATAAAAATAAATGGGAAACCAAAATAAATAAAAAATTGAACAAACAAACAAAAAAACCACCAAAAAAGGGGGAAAAATAAGAATAAAAGGAAAGGCTCAAAAAATTTTACCACTCTGGGGCCATGAATGCACAGCCAAGTGCGCAGCCCATATAAAGAAACAATGAAAAAGTCTATGGACCAGCCCTAAAGTAAAAACACCAAAAATTAAATTAACAATGAAAGAGTCTATGGACCAGCCCTAAAGTAAAAATGCCAAAAAATACAAGTTCAACTGGACTAGCCCTAAATTAAAAAAAAGACCTCTATCAATTCCACCTTAATGGAAAGGCCCTAAAGTAAAAACATCAAAAAAAAATGAAGTCCAATTTGTGTTAATCTGATCCAATCAAAAGAAGTAAAAATACTACTTATGATGGGATTGTCCCAACAAAAGTTGAACTGACTTACCAATTAAATCTTATTCATAACACTCAACATAATTATGTTAACTCAAAAAAATCAACATAATGATGCTCAAAATGTGATAACCCTTTGTATTAATAGAATTACAAGATCAGATTCAGAAACCAAAGCCAAACAATGAGACTAAAATGATGGTTATAAGTTAGAATACAAATCAAGTTGATATTTTAGATTATCAACCCAAACAGAAGCTTTTTTAGAAGTCAAAGAAGAAGGTTTGGAAACAATGAGCTGGATTGGAATCATTTTTCTCTCAACTACAAGATGAATTCAGTGATTATTGTTGACAAAGCAAATGAATATAGAATATTATTGTTCTTTTAAAACCATTTTCATAGGATTATAAGTACAACATGAATCCTTTGAACTGGAAAATAATTGTCTCCCCTAAGTATCAGCTATTATTTGAACCATGTCAAAATTTGAAATCCATTTTGAAGAGGGAATCTTTTCACTGATGTCATTAACATCAAGTCTTTGTTCTATCTTTTGAAAGTCCTTAATGTCACCAAGTCTCTTAGAATAGCATGTCTTATTTTTCCTAAATCTTTCAACCATTTCCTTTGTTACTTCAAACCATCCATGCTCATCATACCCAATTGATTTTGCAACAACTCTAAATCCAAAATTAACATCAAAAACCAGATCCCAAACCTCCCCCAAGAATGTATGTAAGGTCTTAGGTATTTCATTGAGATAATTCAATTTTGGTTCCTACAATCAAAAAATACTTAGCCAAAATTCTAATCTCATTAAAGAAATTGATACTCACCAAAGATGAGCTTCTGTTTTATTCCTCCATTTCTTCTTCTTCCTCCTTGGAAAGGATTCTGATTCAAAATGAAGGGACCCTAATTCACTTTTAGTCTCTTCCTCTGAACTATGAAATTCAGATGAAGAACATTCCTTGAAATAAAGAAATAATTTTCCCATCAGTCCATTAAACCATAAAAATTAACACTAAAAATAAAAAATTAATACCTTTGTTCTTTTTGAAACCATTTTAACCCTTTTTTCCCTCTTGATTGCTCTTTAAACATGTTCAAATTTTGAAAGTTCACAACAAGTTGCTTTCAATTTGGGTCAAAAGTGGCTGGACCTTAGGACATTTGGATCAGGCCTTGGCTTGGAAATCAAAATAGCTGTATAATGCAAGGCAGAATTCAGAATCCCCAATCAAACTTGTTGAGGCTGTTGCATAAGCATGGAACTCAACTTGTTGAACAATTGGGATATGTCAAGCACTGAAACTGTGTCAATATTTAAAAAAGAAAAACATTAATTAATCTTTCAATCTTATAATTTATTTCAATCCTTTAATTGCTTTCAATCCTATAATTGGCACCCTTCAAAAAACCCAAATCCCCTAATTAATTCACTGTAAGGGTCATAGTCTAACCTTCACCGAGGATGAACATCCTCAGGCATAATGGATCCTCTTGATTTTAGTATTTCACCTAGAATGTGGGAACATGACAAGCCCATCATTTTTGAATAAGAATTTGAGCACACGTTGCCATCATGGTTGCGCTTTAACTTCTCAAATTTTTTGCCAATGAATTTAATTGACTCAATTGAAAATTTGCAAACCAATGGTAAAAGTTCTTTTGGAAGAAAAGTTCCTAAATTTATTCAAGAGTCTTTGAGTGATTCTGTAGAGGCTCCAAGGGATAATGGTATTATTTAGAAAATAGCTTGCTGGCAGCCACTAGAGGGGGAATTTAGTTTACTACTACTCTTGAATAGATAGAGATAAGATAAGATGGTTTGGAATTGCCTGCCCTTCTGAACTATAATAAGTCTGAACAATAATTGTTTTAATTAATAAATGGTTTCTTTGAGAATTAAAATAGGTCTCTAATAAGACCTAGATTAATTATTAATAGATATTTATTAGGATTTTGACTGTTATAACCAGTTTTTTTGGATTATTGGTAAAGATTAAGCAATTAATAATCAAGGAATATGGAAAATTTTTGCAAATTTTTCCAATTCCAATTAAAGGATTTAAGGGTTGGCTAGAAGGTGTTTAACCATAAGTAGGACCCAAAGGTTAGTTTTACCACAAGGATATGGGCATAAAAAAGTCTTGGTTTGTTGTTCTGTTGTGCTCTTCCCTTCCTTTTTATAAATTTAATAATCAAAAATAAGGGGTTTTCCTCTAAATAATAGTTGCTGAATAACAGGTCTTTTCTCAAGAAAACTTCTTCAAGAGCACCTGGGGTTGGTTCAAATGGTAACTGATAATTTTTTTATGGTAATTTATTTCCTTTTAACTTGATTCTATTTCACTGAAAAGCTGGTGTTGGTTAGGCAGATGCCATGCTATCAAAGGGGTAAATATATCATGCTAGGTGTCAGCCTCCTGGATGCCAAGATCATTTCTATCCTTTAGCTATCAGAGGGGATAGAATAAATAATAAATATATTATTAAATAAATGCAGCAAAAATCCATAAAATCTTTGGAGAAAACTTATTGCAAGGTTAATTGGTTTGGATATGGTTTATTGTTATAAATCAATATAGATAAATTGAATGTTAAATATGTTTATAGAGGGGCCAAAATTATATTGGGGATCTTTAACACCTCTCTTCAGGGAATTCAGTATGAAAACATGTAGGCCTGGCTACTTTGGAACCTTTAATTTCTGTTCTTAATGGATATTTTTCCCAAAGATAATATGTATATAGAATACATGGTGGATTGGCAGGGCCTTGTAACCAAGCTTCCATGACTGAGAAAGGATTAAAAGACTCACTGGTATTTTATTAAATCCTTTTGGTACCTGTTTGGGATGTGCACTGATGGGTTAAACCTGTATACTGTGGTTATAAGGTTGTTCAGCAGTTTAAATTGATAAAAAGGGTTGGGGACAGATATTATTAATCAGACTAAAGCCATAAATCACTTACTTATCTCTTATAAGTATTTTTATTACCTTGGCACGGTGTCTGGATGTAAATATAACTGGGTCTATGGGTATCAATATCCTCAAAAGAGCTCTTTATTTATAGCTTTTGGAGTCCCAATATTGTCCTTCTGAGTGGTAAAGGGGCTCAAAGGGACGGAAACTGAGGCTAGCAGGGTAACCAGTGGTAGCCTGTAATGTGTTCTTGGTGCTGTATCACGGGTAGCATCTAATTACACAGTGTATGGGAATTATTCTATTTAATAATTGATGTTTGGAAGTGTGAATAACACTAATCTGTCCTTTTTATTTATTATTTTATTAATTATCC
Source organism: Puccinia polysora (assembly GCA_025617555.3). Classification (NCBI taxonomy): domain Eukaryota; kingdom Fungi; phylum Basidiomycota; class Pucciniomycetes; order Pucciniales; family Pucciniaceae; genus Puccinia; species Puccinia polysora. The sequence goes on from CM062625.1 coordinate 2,759,347, forward strand.
TTAGTAAATGTTCCCATTAAGTTAATAATTATTTTAATAGACATTTCTACTGATATTCCGATGTCAGGTGAGTTCTCATTATGTATTAAATAATTGGAGTAAAGTCATGATATTGATTTTACTCCTTATTTCTGAATTTCAGTTGATTTACTAAAATAATTACTTAAAAATATAAGTCATGGGTATTCATGTAATATTTTAACATCATTAGTTTTCTTAGTATTTCAAATAAAAATTGATGTCTAGAAATTCTCATAATAGTATATTTAAGTATTTTAATATATTTTTAGAAGTAGTCATTATCTTATTTTGGACATTTTTGGTACTTTGAATTATATTGAATAAAAGATACGTATAAAGTTTATTTAGGTATTTTTATATAGTTTTATGTATTTTTAGACGATCTACAATCCACAGGAACATTGATTACATATGTAGAATGTTCCTGTGTAGGTTGTAGCATTTTTACATGGTGCCTAGGTTTCTCAGGCCTCCTATCACTTTGTCAACCCGTAGTCCCGCGGCTGCATACTTTTCAGAGGCCTGGTGCTGCGTACACGGCTTTGACAGGGTGAAAGTGCTGTAGCTCAGCCGCGCGTGGGTGTATTGGCTGCCGCGGCTGCGTGCGGGAATTGTGACAGAACACATTTCTGTCTGTAAATCCTAAAATATACACAACACCTCAATTCTGACTGAATTTTAGGTGTGAAACCTATACGTGACAATGTGTGTGAAATATTCAATTGGCCAAAAAGTTCAATAGTGGTTCTGTGGTATTTTGGTCTTTCTTTCTTTAATTATTTAAAAATATAAGGAGTTGGATTTCAAGGGTGGGGTCAGTGAGTGACCCTACCTAAGTTTGGTCGGAACATCCATTTTTGCAATAATACTTATGGTTTTTCTACTCATTCTGAGGTTAATTTTATTATTATTATTTTTATGTTATCTCTGTTACTTTTGCAGCTTGCTCTGCAATAGTAGCAAGCTGACAATAGGGGAAGATTCCCATGCTATCCAACTTGGATAGGGCAAAAGAGCCCCCCTTAAATAGACAAATACTTCCTCACAGGATTCTCAGGGATCCCCTGAGGAAGTTTCTGATTCAATCTATGAAATGTGGAAGCACAGGAGGTTACAGTCACATGAGGCAATAATGCCGGTGAGAAAACATAAGAAACAAGCCAAGAGATAGCTGTATTTTTCAGTATCAATTTCAATAGACAGGCAAAAATATGAGGAAAATGATAAGATTGGTGGGCCATAGACGGTTCTGGGCTCTTATTTTGAAAAAAAAATGCTGCAGAAGTTCCCTGAAGTTTGAGTTAATTTTGCTTGTTTGGAAAAGCATGAACTATGCTTGGCAGCTGCAAGCCCTCCATGGTAACTGACATTGTATAAATTGTATGGTTGAAGTGGTGGAAAAATAATTTTTTGGGTGTTTCTGAGGATGCTTCTGAGCACTTAAATTTCATATGAGGCTGCAGGGGCTACCTGAATTATGTTTCAATGGAATTAGCTGCAGAGATATGAGGCATGCTGTATTACCACATGCTACCTTGGGTGACTTGAGAGTGTGGCTTGCAGGTGTTGTGTGGTTGATATGGTGGAAAAAGTAGTATCAGAGTGCTTCAGAGGAAAATTCAAAGGACTTATCTGGTGGTGAAAGTTCCAGAAAGTTCATTTTTAATGAATTTTTATTGCTGGTTGGTGGGAATCAAGACATACTTGGCTGCATGGGCCCCTACTTTTGTTGGTGCATATATGACTGTTGTATGGTTGGATTGTTGGCAAAATGAGTATTAGAGTGCTTCAGAGAACGGTTCAGAGGCTTTATCTGGTGGTGAAAGTTCCAGAAAAGTCATTTTTACTGAGTTTTTGTTGCTGGTAGGTGAGAATGGAGATGTACTTAGCTGCATTAGCCTCTACGTCTGTTGGTGTGTATATGTGTGTTGTATGGTTGGCATGGTGGAAAAATGAGTATCAGAGTGCTTCAGAGACGGTTCAGAGGCCTTATCTGGTGGTGAAAGTTCCAGAAAATTTATTTTTACTGAGTTTTTATTTCTGGTTGGTGAGAATTGAGGCATACTTGGCTGCATGAGCCCCTACTTCTGTTGGTGTGCATATGTGTTTTGCATGGCTGGGATGGTGGCAAACTGAGTACCAGGGTGCTTCAGAGGACATTTAGAGTCCCTTAATTGTACTTAATGATCCAGTAAGGCAGTGTAACTTGTTTTCATTCTACTGGTTGTAGTGCAACATTGGTGTCAGCTGATGTCCTGGCTGTGAGTCTGGCTGCTGCGGCAATACACGCGCCCCCTCTGCACAGAGAGAAGCCAAGTTTCCTGAGATCATAAGAAGGGAACATTGGACGCAAGAGGAGAAGTGGAGGAATACAAACAACTCAAGGATTCACCCCATCTCAAGCTCAAGGTCAATTGCCAACATGTCACTTGCTCTTGGAGCCAGCGTCTTGTCAAGACAAGCAGATCTAGGAGTATCAACGTCAATGCTCTCTCCCTTCAACGGTAAACTTCTCATCAGGACAAGATAAAGCTAGTTGAGCAGCTTCAGGAGGTAATCTTATCATGTTCTCATCCTTCTCCCTTTCTTCCTCATGTCTCTCAGTGATTCCTCAAGTCCTTCTTTCTTCCAATCACCACTCAATATTACTTATTCATGTTTTTCAAATTGTTGATGTTCAGTTATCTTATTTCTATAAGAGCTACTTAAACTAAGAATGTGACTGCAATAAATATTCTTTTTTTAAAACTCTCATGGTAGCAAGAGAAGAATATTGGTCACTAAGTAGCTCTTAAGAAAAAGAAACTCCGGCATTTAGTGGCAAGCAAAGAAAAAATGGCAAGCTTGAGAGACAAGGGTTGAAAAATCCAGATTGAGGACTTTTTGAGCAATCAGTCCAATGACAACTGCTCCACCAAGGTGAAGTTGGTCAAAATAAATCAACAAAATTTGCAAAATTGGAAGTCCCAATTCAAACACTTGCTGATTGGAAAGGTTCATGAAGACATTCTTCATAAGAACTGGATAGAATATAATAAAGGTACCAAGACCTATTGCAAAAAGAACTCATACGCCATCACTCTTCTGTACAAGGTCGTAGAATGCAATCTCCGGTTGGAAATCAATTCATCTTGTAATGAATTCTCTGTGGCCTATCAATCACTTGCCAAGGAATGTGGCAAAAAGTCTATCATTGTGGCTGGAGACATGTTGTTTTTCTTATACATCTGACCCACAAACTGGGAACTCCACTTTGGGATCATGTCGCCCAATTCAAAAACCAGTACATAGACCTCATTGAGAACATAGAAGGACAACCTCCTGCACTTTGTTTCCTGGATGTCTCCCAAGGCATGGCGGCCATTCTCTTCCTCAAGTCTCTTTGTCACAACTCAACATTATCCCCTCTGGTCCAATCCTCCTGCAACCTCACTCTGTTCACGCTCAAAGTTGTGAGCAATCAAATCATTTTGGAAGACAGTCAACAAGAGTTGCATAACTCAGAAACCTCCTACCTAGCCCATTTTTTGAAAGGAACTTCAAAAGGAGGGGTCATAAATCCAAGATCAAATGAACCAGCAAAGAAAACTTCTGCCAAATCTGGCGCATCCCTTCCCAGGTTGGTTGCTCCAACTAGGAAGCTTCTCTTTAACAAGGACTTGGAAGTTTGTACTCAGATCAAACAACTAGCTGAGGTGGTCAAGCAAATCAAATCCCAGCTCTCTCTCAATGCTGTTGACAAGGAAGAAGGAGTTGCAGAAGGGGAAACGGTTGATGTTGTAAGCAAAAACAATTCTAACCCAGAACTTTCCAGATTTCACATTCTTGAAGATGGATTGTATTGCACAACAACTTCCAAAAATTCTTCTCCAGAGCTAATCTATGATTCCGGTCCCTCCAATTCCATGGTCTGTGACTATTCAATTCTCCGCACTCCAACTCCCCTGACAAAAAGCCTCAACACCTATGGCGGCCAGGTTGAAATCAACCGTGTGGGAAAGCTAGAAATTTGAGGGACTCTCATCTACCCAGTGTACTATGCTCCCAAGGGTCCTAGGAACTTGGTTTTGGTGACTCAAATTGAAGACCACGGTCTAAAGATTGTGCATCAAGATCAAACTATACTGATTAAGCTGTCAGAGAAGATTGTTTTTTGTTTTATTTATGTTGGCAATCTATATGTGGCTTGTATGAACTCCTCCCAAGCCCTCATTGTGTATTTGGTGACCCCTTTGTACTATGACGTTGACTGGCACCTGAAATTAGGACACCCATTGGATGAGTACTTGAAGTGTTTTCTCTCCCTTCACTTGATCACAAACCAAAATCCAAAGCACTCTTCAGCTAATTGTGAGGTATGTAAAACCTGCAAAATCAAGCAATTGTCTAACCCGAACCTGTTGCCAACTTCCCCCTCTCCTTTTCATCAACTGCATCTTGACGTACTTCAGATCTCCCCCCCCATCCAGGCATTCCATGTGGTACGTCCTGGTCATAATAGATGATTTTTCTTGCTTCAATAGAATTTATGTCTTGAGAAACAAATCAGACTCTGAAGCTTGGATTGTCTTGTTCATCCATGAGGTCAGGAACCAACTTGGCATAAACCCAGCCTTTCTTCAATGCAATTGTGGGGGTGATTTTGGCTCCGCCAAGCTACTATCTTTTCTTCAATCACAAGGGATAGAACTTGAGAAGGGTCCTGCAAACTCACCAAAAACCAATGGCCTAGCAGAGAAATTCAATCAGACGCTTCTTACCAAGATGCAATGCATTTTGGCTCAGTCCTCAGTTCCAATCTCCTACTGGGATGAAGCGGCTTGTTATTCCTCATTACTCATTAATCTTCTTCCTTCCAAAGCCATCAAGTGGTCCTCCCCTGTTCAAGTCTTGCTTGCACACAACTGTACCACAAAGCCGGTAAGGGATGTGGCTAAACTAATTCTGTTTGGGCTTAAGGTACACATTCACCAACCATTGCCCTCCAAGATACTCCCCTGTTCATCCCCGCTCCTGTTTCTTGGCTATGAATCTTAATCTGATGCGGGTTGATTTCTCAATAATATGAAAAAGAACGTAACAATCAACAGGGATTTCATCCAACCGTGAGCAATGTTTGACTACAGAAATCCTCTTGCACTGACAAATTTTCCTGCATCCCTCCCTGATGTGGAGATTCCCTTGCCAGCTGTTTTGTCTGAGGTTACGGTAGTGCTACAGGGTCGACGCCCGGGATTGCCCCCTACAACCTCAGCTGGAACCAAATCACCGCCACCAACTGTCCTCAATGACAGAGTACGCATAGCCTCTTCAACCTCCAGCAACCCCAAGCACCTCAGACCTTCTGCCTCAAACCCGCCAGCACCTGCGTCCAAGCACCATGTCTACCTTCCCTACTCTGCTACATCACCAAAGGAAATCTCCAGCTAAATCAATCTGTTGGTCATCCTTCCCACCAGAACCCAATCTTCTGCCAAATCCAGTAACCCCTCTGCCAATCTCATTGATGAAAACAATGAAGATGTTGAAGCTCTCCTGTCTGAAGTGATCTTGGTCAAAGAGGCTTTTGCCAATCCCAAGGAGCGCCCTCTGTGGATGGAGTCCATGGCCAGGGAGAACACCTCACTGATCAATTGCAACACTTGCACGCTTGTACCACCACCTGACGACAACATTGTCATTGGAGGGATGTGGCATCTGGTCAGGAAGAAAAACAAATTTGGGGATGTTGTACGCCACAAGTCTTGGTGGGTTTGTTTTGGAAACCATCAGCAGTTCCCTCAAAATTACCTGGACACTTACTTGTCCATTGGCCATACCAAATCTCTCAAGTCACTCCTATCCATTGCCATCCAGAATAACCTACATGTGTTTCAGTTCGACGTAAAAACAGCCTTTCTGTACGGCAACATTGATGCAACCATCTACATGGCCCAGGTGGCCGGATTTGAAGTGCCGGGTAAGGAGAAGTGGTAAGGAAGTTGAACAAGTCACTATATGGGACAAAGCAGGCCCCAAGGTGCTGGAAGTCCAACTTCTCTGCAACTCTAGCTACACTGGGGCTTGCTCCATCCCAAGGCAATGAGTACCTATTTTTCAACAAGGACAAATCAGCCATGCTCCATATTCATGTTGACAATGGGCTCCTTGTGGGTTCAAATTGTGATCAAGTACTGATGCTCCTCAACCCTCTTGCGGAAAGCTACACAATTTCCACTCAAGAATGTCTGGCACAGCATCTTAGTTACACTCTTGAATGGCAGTCAGATGGTTCCCTCATCCTTCACCAACTCAACTTCTGCCTGAAGATGCTACACAACCTCAAAATGGACACCGCCAACCCAGTAAAGGCTCCTGTCCCACTGAATCTCCACCACCTTGCCTCCTGTGATTCTGCGCCCTTTGATATGAAGACCATGCAGAAAATTGTAGGCATGTTAATTCACCTGTACACCCATACACAGCCCAACATCACCTTTGCAGTTAACATACTGTTGCGCCACACCAACAGTCCAACTGAGGCACATTGGAATGTTTCAAAACATCTTCTGCAATAACTCAAGGGCACCTTGTCAGTAGGGTTGAAATTTCAGCAAGCTGCCAATACTGGAGCCAAACTTTGCGGATGGGCCAATGCCAACTATGCCACCTCCGCCATCAGTCGCAAGTTGACCACGGGGTACATAATTACTCTATATGGCAACCCTGTCTGCTGGGCCACCAGGAAGCAGCCCGTTATGGCTCAGTCCACCACAGAGGCAGATTTTATCTCCATGAATGTGTGCACCAAGAAGGTAAGGTGGTTGTCCGACCTACTCCTTGGTCTTGGCGTGTTGATCTCTTGCCCGGTCATCATCAACAACAATTGTGGTGCCAATTTTTTGAGTAAGGAAGCTCAGTTGAACCCCAACTACAGGAAAATCAAGGTCCTGTATAAATATCTCTGTGAGCTAGTGGCCAACAAGATACTCTTGGTCTTGCAATGCCCATTGGAAAAGATGAGTGCTGATGCTATCAACAAGCCACTAGGGTATGTCAAGGCTGTTCAAGCTTGGAAGTTACTCCGCCTGATCCCAGCCGGGTCAAGGAGGAGTGTCAGCTGATGTGACGGCTGTGAGTCTGGTTTCTGCGGCAATACATGCGCCCACTCTGCGCAGAGAGCAGCTGAGTGTCCTGAGATCATAAGGAGGGAAAATTGGACGTAAGAGGAGAAGTGGAGGATGACAAACAACTCAAGGATTCACCCCATCTCAAGCTCAAGGTTGATTTCCAAAACATCACTGGCTCTTTGAACCAGCGTCTTGTCAAGACAAGCCAATCTAGGAGGAGCAACATCAATGCTCCCTCCCTTCACCCGTACACGTCTCATCAGGACAAGATCAAGCTAGTTGAGCAGCCTCAGGAGGTAATCTTATCATGTTCTCATCCTTCTCCCTTTCTTCCTCATGTCTCTCAGTGATTCCTCAAGTCCTTCTTTCTTCCAATCACCACTCAATCTTAATTATTCATGTTTTTCCAATTGTTGCTGTTCAGTTATCTTATTTCTATAAGAGCTACTTAAACTAAGACTTTTACTGCAATAAAGATTCTTTGTTTAAAACTCTCAATTGGTACTGGTATGGGTATGTTGTTTTTGTTGTGTGGTTATTTTAAGCATAATATTTTACCATTAGATGTTCAATTAAGATTTTATTTATTACTTTCTGTGAGATAATACAGTCTGTGCCATGTGTTGGGTTGTATGTGACAGGTGTTTGGTATGGTTGAAGGGGGTTATCTGGTGATGGATTTGGGCTTTGAGGTTGGTTTGAGTTTAGCTTATAGTTTATGAGGAGTTTGGAAGTAATTTTTGAGGTTTATTTGATAAGAATAATAATAATTGATTAAAAAATGAGCCTGATGGCTATATGACAGGTTTGGTTTACCACAACGCGTGCAATGGGTGGATTTTGCTTTCAATGGTTCCTTCCAGGTGTTTCCACACATCCAAAATGTTTCCTTAAGACCCCAAAAGTAATTGTTTCAAAGGAGCATGGGCCCCTTATACCCAAGAAGTTGTTTTATTTCCAAATTCTGGGTTGACACAAGTCCACACTGTTACAAAAAATCTCTTTAATAGGAAAAATGTTCTTTTCCATATACTCAAGCAAATACTCATGGTCTTTGAAGAAACACTGTATACAATTTTCAAAATCAGCATTCCCAGCAGAGATGAACAGAAGAAGCAATAAATTAGCATACTCTGAGTACCAAATCATTGCATTCTGCCTCCCGCTTTGTTTTGGAAGCCCCATAATTTTCCCTCGGAGTCATAAATCGTTTCCATCCTTCATTTTCATCACTGAAGCAAAATTTACAATTTGCTTGAATATTTTTAGAAAAGTGCCAGGAGCACAGCTTTCTGGGTGACTCAGGGAACCTATGTTCAATAGCATGAATCAGATCTTTTTCATGGTCCTTCACAGAGCCTCTGGGAAGAATCTTGTGATCATATGCCAAATCATTTGATGGATTCACAGCCCAACTGTAGAACTCATATGTTTATTTTTTTTATAAAAATAAAAGCCTTTTTAAAATTTCTCTTCTTGGCAGTCATTCCTACACCATGGAATAGAGGGATTTTTTGTCTATTTGTTTTATAAGTAAAATACAACAAAGAAATATGATATTATTTTTTGAAAAGTTTGATAGACTCAGCATTGGCTAAGAAAAAGGCCTCTAAGTGACCATCTCCACCAAATTTTAACATGGAAACCCACTGGGATTGTGGGAGAATTTCTAATAGAATTTCCATAACACCATTCCCATTCAGTACTGCAAGCTTTAACTTCCCCTTAGTGTTATAGATTGTTCCATCATCAATGTATTCTCCAACATAAATCTTGCTCAATTGAATTTTGAGCTGAACCATATTGATCCCATCTTTCATGCCTTCCTTAAGTTCATCCAAGGCTTAAACAGAGATTCTCCTCAGTTGAGGATTCACTGAGGGGTTTTCAGATGGTTTATGATTGTGTAGGCCATTTCTAATGGAGACATTCAATGTGGGATCTGCTACTGTACAACTTGCACGGATCATTAATTGACACCCAACCTTCCTGGTGTGATTTTGCCTTTGATGTTTGGTGAGGCATTGCCCTTCAAATACCACAAATCTTTGACATGCTAGATACACATATTTATTTTTCCTTTACTTGAAAGTTGAAAATTCATAGCCATTCATGGCTGCCCATTTTTGAAAATAAATATTGGATTCTTTCCTACTAGAAAAGGCTCTCACAGGAGGAGGGTCAAGGGGTTTTTGGATCCCTTAGTTACATAGTTATGTAATTAAATTAGTATTGATCAAGCCAAATCATTCTCCGTCAAATGCAATATGAAGTAAGACCCATCACCTATAGTCAATTCCAGTTGTGAAGAAACATCTTGTTCCTAAATTGTAACCATAGATGAGGATGCAATTGGGGCTTCCAATGTTTTCTTTTCCAACTACCTACCCAAAACCAAAGCTTTGTTAGCAACGATTTCAATCAAGCCTGTTAAGAAAGCCATTTTTAAACCAGGGGGGGCGTGGGCTTTCCACTGTCCCAATAAAACAACAAAATTCAACATAAATTTAGTTTTCAATTCAATTTTCAATCCAACAACTCCAAACATTCGCTGACTTTTGGGTTGAGGAAAATAATTTTATTCAACGGGCGGGTGTTGAGTGTGTACATGGTTTTTCCAATAGGCAGAGTGTTTCATTCCCAAGTTTCTTTTTGTGGTCCAATAATAGTCCCACACAGTATGCCACTTCCCACATTTGGGTTTAAGGCACCTCAATGTGGTCCAGGGGTACCTAGGTACCCTGATTCCCCCCTCAAATGGCCCATTGGGGGCTATTTTGCCTCAAATGGGCCAGGAAAACTTGGGTTACCCCCTCTCACAACTTGAACATTGCCCGGGGAGTTGCAAAAACTCAATTGAAACTCAAAAAAGGTTGTGAAGCCCCAATTGCAACCCTTTTTGAGTCAAAATTGGGTGTTTGCAACTCCACAGGCGACATAAAAGTTGTGGGAAACTTTGAAAACTCCTTGTGGAGCTGTGATTTACCATTCACAAAGCATAAGGGTTGTGAACAGCAATTCATGCCCATTTGCCACCCATAGGTTGTGAATTTAACTTTGGCCGGATTGTATAACAAATAACAGCAACCAACAATGATGCTATATATAGAAGATTTTCAATAAGTTCAAAACCCTACAGAACCCGTAAACAACTCAAAATAAGTTGTGTGGATGGTTCACAACCCATTTGAGTCATTTTCAGCTCTCCACAACCCACAAAGTTGTGAAAATCTGTCCACAACTCAGATGGGCTGTGAGCCGGGAAAAACAACCTGTTTTGAGTTGTGGTGTTCTGTTCCCAACTTTTTCACAACTCCAGGGATGTGAGAATAAAATAAAAATAAATAAAAATAACCAAAAAATCAAACAAAAACATAATCACAAAACAAAAAAATATATTTTTTTTAAAAAAAATCAAAAAGAATTAAAAAATGAAAAAAATTGAAAGAAATTGTGAAAATTTCACAACTCAAGGGCAATGAATGCAAATTCATGGCCCTATGAATAAATGAAAATGATAAATCAAAAAGTCTAATAAAATCAATAGATTGTGTCAAAAACAAAAAAAAATTGAAGGAAAATAAAAAGGAACACTATACATACAATACAGCCCTGAAATAAAATACAATACAATGTGATGTTTGGACAAAATAGGATAAAATAAAAAAATTTCATTATATATTAAAAAAGGAATTCAATTGAATAAAAGAAATATTCCACTAAACTAAATTCAAAAAGATAAAATAAATTTAATTCATATCACTCCATGTTTATGACATCATAAAGGCAATCAAACAACCCCCAAAAAAGAGGAATTTAGCTCCATCTTCATTGACTAGCCCTCAATTAAAAAAGAACAAAAAAAAAGTTCCACTTGTGTTAAGCTAATCTCATCATAAGAAGTAAAAAGACTTCTTACAATGGCATCACCCCAAAACAAGTTGAACTTACTTCATTGGACTAGTGTAAAACTAAATCAAACCCCCAAAAAAATAGGAAAAGTCTGAGGTGGACTTAATAAAAAGTCAAGCGCAATGTACTAGCCCTAATATAAAAAAACCAAAAAAAAAACAAGTTGAACTTGTGCTAAGTGATGAAATATTGGGCTCCTGATCCTCAATTTCTCTTTTGATTACCCTTTCTAAAACTGGAAATTATAGGTTTGGTTTAGTATACATACACATGAGGGAAAAAATAGGCACAGAAGAATAATTATGGAATTCTGGAATTAGTATGAGGAACAGGGCTTCATTTCAAGGCAGAGATGATTATACAGGGAAATCTGAACCAAATTTCTAGAAGAGTTTTCTTGTACAAGTCTTGTGCCTTGGTCTTTCTTTGTGTCTGTCTATCTGCTTGATTTTATGTCTGGGTCCTTCTCTCAGTCCTTCTATCCACTGGGATTCTGGTCTGGTAGTTGGTCCTGAGGTCTATCAGGGTTGGGCTTGATCTTCCTCTTGATACCTCTGTACACCTTGGTCTTGGTCTGTTGGGGTTATCTGAGTTTGACTGGTTCAGATATCTGAAGGAGTTTCTCTGTCTTCTCCTTCAGTGTCTTGATATTTATTGGAATTTTGCGGCCTTTCCATTGAGCTTGAGTTGTAGCCTGGGTCTTTCTAACTGTTTCTAGTGATTGGCTTAGTTTTCCTGATGGTGTTGCTGTCCACCTTTTTTGGTCTGGTGGGGCTCTGAGCTTAAATATCCCGCTGTCTGGCTGACTTGATATCTGGCTGGTGGTCTGGCTGGATGGATGACTAGTTGCCTGACAGTTTTGCTGACCGGCTGAATGGCTGGTGGGCTGTCTAGCTGGCTGGCTAGTTTTCTAGAATGCTGACTTCTTGGCCTGCTGAATGGATGGATAACTTGTTGGAAAGTTGACTAGGTGGCTGACTGGCTTTTTGGCTGACTGACTGGATAACTTTCTTGGCATTCAGTGTTGGCTGGCTTTTTCTGGGCTTTCTGGCTTAATCTTGGCTGGTTGAGATTGGATGGATGTGTAGTTGCATGGGTATCTGCCTTGTGCAACTACTCCAAGTTATCCTAATTGGGATAAATTCAATGGCTGTGAGCTGGCAGAGGTCTTGGTCTATGCTGGTTTGTCTTTTCTGGCCTACATAGATTTCTGGAATGGCTGGCTATTCCTATGGTTGGTTGTTCAGTGGAGGTTGGTTTGCAGTGGTTGGTTGAAAATGGTCTGTTGGCTGCTTCTTCCTGGGCGCTGGAGGTTTTCTTGTTTTGTATGGTGATCAACTGATCCGGTTGGAGCTGGTTCTGAACTGGGTGGACAAAGGTGTCAGCTGTTGGGCTGAGTTTGGCTGAGAATGTGTTTGCATGGGGATCTTTTCTGCACAGCTACTCAGAGTTATCCCTGATTGGGATAACCCAAAGCTGCTGCGGTTGCAGGAGTAAACTACGCGCAACTGAATCAAGTTATCCCAATTGAGATAACTCCCAGGTGTTTGAAATGTAGTTTTTCTATGCAACTACCCAGAAATAAACTGCATTTCATTCTTTTTAATTGATTAATTGATTATTTTTTATTTTTATTTTTATTTTTATTTGTATTTTAATTTTAGTTTTGAGTTTTAATTTTTTTTGTTTATTTCAGCTGCCATAAATTTTTAAAAACATTCAAAGATTCTTCAAATATTTTTTTCATATTTTTTGGATGTATCCTTTCACCTTAAAACATTCCTTCAAAGAATGCAAAAAAATAAATAAAAAAAATCAAATTTCTCTTTGGAAATTTGAATCCTTTTATTTTCCTTTTTATTTAATTTTTTTTGGTTAATTAAAGATATAAAAAAGTTAAAAAAAACATTCAAAGAGCAATATTTTTTTTTTAAGATTTTTTGGATGTATTATTTTACCTTAAAAAATTCCTCAAAAAAAGCAAAAAATTCAATTTTCTCATTTGACTTTTGGATCCTTATGTTTGCCATTTTGAATTACTTTTTTGGTGTTTCTATGGATCAGAGGCTTGGAGAAAGCTTTCTAGCAGAGGAGAGACAATTGACGTATGGGGGAGGAAGGGCGCAAAAATCTACACACCTGATGAGGTGGGTGGAGGAATGACAGGAAGGAAAATGGTGAAAAGTTGATTAAAAGGAAAGTACAACAGGGAGTTTTGGGATTGCTAAGTACATCAATACTGAAAACTAACCCAAGTATATTACAGCTTTCCAGTGTTCTGCCACAGTCAAGCCCTCCCTGGTTGCAAGGCACAATTTATTCCTCACACCCCCCCTTGATGTCTAGACTCTGACCTGGGTGGTCAGCTGAAATACCTCCTTCAGTTGCCTGTTTTGCTTGGGACTCACAGGTTTGGTGAAGCCGTCCGCATTATTTTCTTTGGTGGTTATTTACTGGATGTTGAAGTTCCTGTTGAGGAACGCTTCTTGTAGCCAGTGTAAGCAGAAGTCCACATGTTAGGTTTGATGTTGAAATAAGGGGTTCTCAATCCAGGCAATTGCGCCCTGGTTGTTGCATTGAAGTATGGCGGTTTCCAAGGGTGATGAACAAAATGGTCCCAGGCTTTGTAAAAGGTTGGTGGCCCACAACAGGTCCTGACTGGTCTCATAGCTGGCTCTGATCTTGAGTTTGCAGACGGAAAGAACTACAACTGGTTGCTTTGACGTGCGCCAGCTGACTAGGCCATTGAGGTACACGCAGCTCCTGGAGAATGGTTTCCGCCCTGGGGAGTTAGCGTAGTCAGAGTTGGAGTAGCCCGCTAGACGGTTCTTGGCGGAGGGGATCCCACCTAGGGTGAGACCTAGGTCCATGGTGGACTTAAGGTAGCGCAAGATGTGTTTGAAATACAATTCATGCGCCTTTGTGGGGTTGATCAGGAACTGAGAGAGATGGCTTCTGGCAAAGGAAAGATCAGGGTGCGTGCACTGGAAAAGGTAGCCCAGGAGCCCTACGGCTTGTCTGAAGTTGAACCCATCAGTAGTTGGACCAGAGTTGGGGCCTGGAGAACAAGCACTGGGGGGGAGCGGGGCATTGACAGGGCGGCATTCTTTCATGCCAAATTTGTGCAGCACGTTTTTAATGTACAATTCTTGGTGTTGGGAGATCAGGCGGTTTTCTTGTTCCCAGACAATTCTCATACCCAGGAAAAACTTGCATTTGCCAAGATCTTCCATCTCAAAACGTTTACTGATGGATTCCTTGAGGAAGACTATTTTGTGGCCGCCAATGACCATGTTTTCAACATGGATAAACACAAAACAGGGACACTGAGGGTCATTATGAAGGAAGAGGCATGGATTGGTGGGCAACAGTGAAAAGTTGATGGAGTGGAAGAAATCCAAGAGAGTTTTGTACCAGCACCTGGGGCTTTGCTTCAGGCCGTACAGCAAACACTCCAGTTTTAGGCCTTCCCCTTGATTCAAGGCAATGTTGGTTCCCATGGGAGGCTTGATGAAGAGGGTTTCTGTGGGCTCACCATTTAAGAAGGCACAAAAAACATCCATCTGGTGAAGCTCAAGTTTTGCCTTGCCTCCAGATCTAGTAGGACCCAAAGAGTGGAGAGGCGGCCCGTGGGAGCAAAGGTTTTGTTGTAGTCCACTCCCTCAATTTGGTGGAAACCACGTACGCAGAGCCGGGCCTTATGTTTCACCAGCAGCGCTGTGGCATTGAACTTCTGTTGGAAGACCCAGGTGGTGTCCAATGGCTTGTGGCCGGGAACCAAGGGAGAAACCCTCCAAACATTGTGTTTCTCAATGTTCCCCAGCTCTTCATTGATGGCCTGTATCCAATCAAGCTGATCTGGGGAGTTGAAGGCAGCATTGTAGTTCTTGGGGTCCTGGGAGTTACTGGGGACACCAACAACAACGTTGGCACAATGAAAACAGCCATGGGAAAGGATAGCTGAAAGGTTGATGTTGCTGGATATATTTTTGGGGGCAATAGTGTAGTGGGGGAAAAAAGTGTAGTGTTTGGAGTGAAGTTCGGAATCCGCGTCGCTGGGTGCCTCAGTTGCAGTCTTGCCAAGGGATTCCGTTTTGCCAACAGGTGCGCAGTTGTTTGGGGACGGTGTTGGGTGCTCCTTGGAAGAGGTGGGCTCATTTCCAATTAAGTAGGATAAGTCAAAGGGCTCAGGATGGTTGTTGGGAGTTGTGGACTGGAGACGGTAAGGAAAGAAGTCAGGAAAGAATTTGACGTGGTGTGAGATGATAATGGAATCCAAGGAAGGGACCCAAACCTTATAGGACTTGTGTCCTTCCTTGTAGCTAATGAAGATTCCTTCTAGAAAGCTGGCAGCAAACGTTGAATCACGCCATTTCTTTTCATGGTAGACAATTGCGCAACATCCAAATGGTTGCAGGTGGTCAAGAGAGGGAGTCGTGTTGGTCCACATTTCAAAGGGAGTTTTCATCCCTATTGAGGAGTCAGGGGATTGGATTTCAAGGTAAAAAGCGGTGCGGAAAGCATCCCCCCACCAGATGGATGGTAGCCCGGAGGTCAGGAGAAGCCTTCTGGCTTTCTCAATGGTTGTCTGATTCCCTTTCTTGGAAAAGGGGTTTTGCTTTGGGGTGTAGGGGGCGGATAAAAGGTGGACTAATCCTTGCTCCAAGAAGAGTTTGCTAAACAAACTGTTGACAAACTCGCTCCCATTTTCCAAGACTACCAAGATGAACTTGGATTTGGTTGCATTCTCAGTCTTGTTGAGGAATTTCAGCATTTTGGAGAAGGTTTTGGCCTTGGTTTTCATGGGGAAGATGAATCTGAATTTTGAGAAAGCATTGATGATTTTGAGGAAGTACCAGTTACCACCTTTGGAGACGGGATTGAGCGGTCTGCAGAGATCCATGTGAATAAATTCCAGGGCAGAGTGGCGCGTACTGCGCAATCTCTACGCGCAGCGCCATTTGGGTAGTCGCGATCTCATCCAGACTACAGTCAGGTCAGAAGATCAGAGTCTAGTCCGAATGCTTGTTGACCACCTAGGCCACTTCAGCCCCATCAACTTCCTCCCCACCTCCGTCAACCCAATCCACGTCTCACGACACGCCTCTCAACTCTCACCCCACCAACTCACCTCAAGACCGGTACCGCACACAACATAGATCCTGGCCCCGTAACAAAGTTCAGGAGGAGAAAACCACTCCAAACGCATCCTTTGGAAACCTCACCAAGCCAGGCCTACTAGTAGTGCATCCAACTCAGGTGAAAACTCACACTCATTCTGTCCATGTTTCATATCACCGCCACTGCTCTCTTCTTTCCTATTGTCTTTATTTCTCGACGTAATTTGTCCTAACCTTGGGTCCTTTGTTCATTTCCTCCATGACTCTACTTGTTTCATCGCTCAGTTATACTATTACAAGAGTTTGTTGATTGAATCGAAATAAAGAGTCTCTTGAAATTATTGTCATGGTAGCAAGAGTCACCTCTTGATTCATCAAACTCTTGAATAGATACAGCAGTCGGACAACAAGGTACCGCTCACAATGGTTGAAAGCGCTGGACATCCCATCAACATTCCTAACTCTGACGACTCAGACGACGATTATACAACCAAGTCCAAGATAGTCAAACTCAATCGACATAACTGGCACGACTGGAAGAGCGCTTTCAAGGACATATTAGTAGGCAAGGGGCACGAAGAGATACTGGACAATTAGTGGATAAAGAATAACTCCCACACCAAGACGTATCAACGTAAGAATGCACTCGCGTTGAGCCTACTCAGAAACTCAATTGAGAGAGACCTGCTCTCATGCGTGAAGTCCAATAAGTCAAACTTCAACAAAGCGTACTGTGTACTCGCTAACAAATGTGGGGAAAGCTTGCTCATAGTCATAGGCGACGCACTGATCAGACTAGTCAACCTAATGTACGAACCGGGGAAAAGTCTTTGGGAGCACACCTCCACCTTCAAGGACGCATATGTCCAACTCATCGACATGATTGAAAGCCAAACCAAAGAGAGTCAGATCATGACTGTCTCCCTGGCCCTCGCCGCGATCTTCTTTATCAAAAGTCTGCGACTGGATGACCTGATCTTGAGCATTACCTCTACACTCTACGACATACAACCATTCACGCTGGAGGCAGTGTCCACCAGAGTATTACTGGAGGACTCCCGTCGAGAATCAAACTCGGTCGATAAAGGTTACTACGCGTCAGACAGCACTTCCCGCCATCGCCGCAATGACGAAAAGCCCTTCCATTGAAACCCTCAAAAGCCGGTCCCACTTTGAGTGTCCCAACCACGCTCTGTTTCTCCCACCAGAAAAAATCCTCAATTACAACAACAACCTACATCGTTGGCAGCTCAAATTGAGCGACTAGACCGCGAACTCAAACAACTTCGCTCGATGAACTTGGTGAACGTCGCTGAGGATTTGTCGGAGGAATCAAATGCGGACAAGCCGGCTGACAAGCTCCTCATGGTCACAAACAAATCCACCAACCCTGAGGACTGCGGATTCATAATCTGTGAGGATGCTGCCTACAATACCTTCACTTCAACTGGTCCCCAATGCGAAATTGTGTACGACTTGGGCGCTTCCAGGTCAATAGTCTGCGATCTATCCTTACTGATCAATCCGACTCCAGTCACAAGGCAATTAAGCACATACAGAGGTCACATCAAGGTGACTCATGTTGGCAAACTCAATCTTGGAGGGAAACCATTTTTCCGGTATTCTACGCACCTGATGGACCTCGAAACCTCATATCCCCAACCCAACTGGAGGATCACGGGTTACAAGTAGTACACAAGCATAGGACAGTACTGGTGAAACTGGCTTATTGTATCATCTATTGATTCCCGCGTATTGGCAACCTCTATTTATTGTACCACTCTCCTCCATCTGACCTGAATCTAGCTAGAGTAATGAGCGCGTCGGTGGACTGGCACATAAAACTTGGCCACCCGTCTGATGTATACCTCAAACGGTTTCTCAAACTCAATAACCGGTTGGTTCACCAACCCCAAAGCCGTTCCCGTCGTCCGATAACTGCAACATATGTTCTGAATGCAAAATCAAGCACAAGCCACACACTAACCCATTACCAATCTCGCCCAAAGCCTTCCACCGGCTCCATATGGATTTTCTCCAGATCTCGCCCCCATGCAAGCAGTCGGCCTTTTACATACTTGTGATAATCAATGATTTCTCAAGGTTCAACAGAATCTGCGTACTGAAAAACAAGTCCAACGCAGAGGACCAAATTATCAGCTACATCCACAAGATCAACAACCAACTCGACGTCACACCAGCAATCCTGCACTGTGATTGAGGAGGGGAATTTGGGTCTACCAAGCTTTGCAACTTCCTCGCATCTTGCGGGATTGTCATTGAGCAAGGACCGGCCAAATCTCCCCAAACCAACGGACTTGCAGAACGCTTCAACCAAACTATCCTTACAAAAATGAGGTGCTTGCTAGCACAGTCCGATGTTCCTATAAACTACTGGGATGAAGCGGCTTGATACTTGTCAATTCTCATCAACATGCTCCCCTTGGCATCGCTTGATTGGAAATCTCCGGTCAGCAACTTACTCGAGGTAAACCCAACTATTGAGCCTGTTCGCGACGTGTTGACACTGATTCCGTTTGGTCTCAAGGTCCATGTTCACAGCACACCCCCAACCAAACTCGAGGTGAGATCCAAGCCCCTACTCTTCCTGGGTTACAAGGCTTACTCGGACGCGGGGAGATTCTTGGATCCAAATCGACGACAAGTGGTGGTAAGCCGGGACTTCACACCGATGCACTTTGTTTTTCCCTATCACTTGGCAAATTCCCTGAAAAAATCCCCATCCTTGCTTGCGCCGACCGTCTCACTATCTTCCATGATTCCACCCGTTCAGCCAGAACCGTTGCCAGTCTTCATCCCAACCTCTTGGGCTCACGCCTCCGAACGTGAAGTCAACGCCAAACAACCAAACATAACGGCCTCACCGTCCGTCGCTCTTGACAATGAGGACGCAACTCCCAACACTGTCACTCCGGACGCCTGCAAACCTCTGCAAGAGACACTAACTCCCACCTCGACCGCCAAACCTAAAGGCTACGCCTACGTCCCCTACTACAACAAGGCACCAAAAAACATATCATCCAACATTGATGTCACCGCAATCATCTCTTGCTCACAACGCAGCCGCAACGCTCGCGCCAAAGACAAGGACACCAAGGAAGTCTTACTTAGCAAGGTGATTTCAGTTGACAAAGCTTTTGCTGACCCCGACGAACGTCAAAAATGGCTAGAATCCATGACAACGGAAAATCAATCTCTACTCATGCATGAAACGGGATTGTTGGTTCCGCGCCCTACAGACGACAAAGTGATTGGAGGCATGTGGCGTTTGGTGCGAAAAAAGAATGAGTTTGGCGAGGTCACTCGACGCAAGTCGAGATGGGTCTGCTTCAGAAACCACCAGGAATACCCTTGACATTACCTCGACACATACTCCTTGGTTGGTCAAAGTGAATCTCTCAGGGCGTTGCTGTCGGCTGCAGTCCAAAATGACTGGCATGTACTCCAATTCGACGTCAAGACTGCGTTCCTATACAGTGAAATTGACTTGGTAGTCCATGTGGCTCAGGTAGCGGGCTTCGAGGTACCTGGCAAGGAGGATTGGGTGTGGCGACTCAACAAGTCGCTGTATGGCACAAAACAGGCTCCGCAATGCTGGCGTGCACATCTGGCAAAATCCCTTCTCTCCCTGGGGATGGAACCGTCGGTGGGTGATGAGTCGATTTTTGTCAACAAGGCCAAGTCGATGCGCCTCCACTTGCATGTTGATGACGGCCTGGTGGTAGGAAGGGATTTGGATGAGATCAAGCGATTCCTGAACCTTTTGGGGGACCAATAAAAGCTAAAGGTTCAAGAACGCCCAACTCAAAATCTAGGTTACACTCTTGAGTGGAACAAGGACGGCTCACTGAAACTTCATCAGCACAATTTCATCAAAAAGGCACTCAAGGAATTCGGGTTTGAACATCTCAATGCGGTCAAGGCGCCAGCACCAATGAACATACACGACGTTGTCGGACAGGACTCACCAGAATTTGACGTGAAAACTATGAAACGGGCTCTCGGCACTCTAATACACCTGGCCATCCACACCAGACCAGACATACAGTTCACGGTCAATCTCCTCTCACAGTATGCAAACAAACCAACGCAGGCTCATTGGAAAATGATCAAACACTTATTCCAATACTTACAGGGGACAAGAACCGTCGGACTTCTGTTCACAAAATCCCCCAACCCTGGAGACCAACTGTGTGGATGGGCTGATGCAGACTACGGACAATCCACAACGACCCAGAAGTCAACTTTGGGATATGTTGTCATGCTATACGGGAATCCAATCAGTTGGACCACGAAGAAACAGACCATCGTTGCCCAATCCACGACGGAAGCTGAGTTTGTTGCAATCAACCTGTGCGCAAAGCAGGTGAGATGGCTGTCCACCATGATCATTGGAATTGGGATTGACATTTCAAAACCAACAATTAAGAACAACAACCGAGGCGCCAACTTCATTTGTAAGGAAGCACAACTCAACCCCAATTCCCAACATATAGAAATCCGGTTCCAATACGTTCGGGACCTTGTGTCCAAATCGCTGCTCTCAATAGAACACTCTCCCTCAGACAATATGATTGCCGATATACTGACTAAACCACTGGGGTACGTCAAAGTTATCCAAGCCAGACACCAACTGCACCTCACCTCCGCGGAATCTAGGAGGAGTGTTAAGTGAAGATCCCACGTACTGCGCAATCTCTACGCGCAGCGCCATATGTGTAGTCGCGATCTCATCAAGACTACAGTCAGGTCAGAAGATCAGAGTCTAGTCCGAATGCTTGTTGACCACCTAGGCCACTTCAGCCCCGTCAACTTCCTCCCCACCTCCGTCAACCCAATCCACGTCTTACAACACGCCTCTCAACTCTCACACCACCAACTCACCTCAAGACCGGTACCGCACACAACATAGATCCTGGCCCCGTAACAAAGTTCAGGAGGAGAAAACCACTCCAAACGCATCCTTTGGAAACCTCACCAAGCCAGGCCTACTAGTAGTGCATCCAACTCAGGTGAAAACTCACACTCATTCTGTCCATGTTTCATATCACCGCCACTGCTCTCTTCTTTCCTATTGTCTTTATTTCTCGACGTAATTTGTCCTAACCTTGGGTCCTTTGTTCATTTCCTCCATGACTCTACTTGTTTCATCGCTCAGTTATACTATTACAAGAGTTTGTTGATTGAATCGAAATAAAGAGTCTCGTGAAATTATTGTCATGGAGGAGATTGCTTCAAAAGAGCTGAAGAGAGTTTGGTCATTGCAGTAGTGTCCCAAGTCACCGCTGTCAAAGATGATATGATTTCCCAGTTTTCCATCAGAGGTGAAGCCAGCTATGCTTCTTGCATTGCTGAGCTTTTTGAGTTGATTTAAAGCGGCTTTGTGGTAGGCTACTTCTCTTTTGGGGTGGAGCTGATTGCATAATTCTGACGAGTGATTGGTCTCATGGTTGTGAACTCCTTTCTTGCAAACCGGTCAGTTGTCACGTCTGGGGTGAGTAGGGGCTTACCAACTGACTGTCATGGCAGAGGGAGTGGCTGCGGTTATTTGATTGGCCACTCGCTTCAGCTCCATTTCAAGGTTGTAGAGGAAGGAATCCAGAGAGATGGTATTCTTTTTGGGGTCAGATTCCTTCATCTTCTTGAACTCCAGTGACCGGAGTACCTGGAACAAATCAGGGAGCCGCTTGAGGATGAAGAAGAACCATAGCGCCTCTAGATTTTTTAGGTCAAATTGTTTGGAGGTTACTTCCACCAGGAGTTTGAAGTTTTCCCGGAACAGATTGATGTAATTCTGGATGTTGTCTTGGAAGGAGATAGTGTAGAGTCTGTCCATGATGTTGGCGGCGTTTTCCACAGATTTGGTAGCATAGTGAGCATTAATTGAATCCCACAGAGCCTTGGGTTGATACTTGGTGATTTCGGAGACAAATTGCGTCAAGTTTTAATGGTCAAGGTGAAGGTTGATGAAGGTGGTAGCGCGCTTCTTTTTCAGATTCACGTTGGAATCATTGGCGGAGGGGTTGTGGTCAGAGAGCACGAGGTTTTCAAGATCCTTGTAGGCCAAGACAGTCAAGATTCAGTTGCGCCAGTTGCTGAAGTTGGAGCCATCCAGTTTGGAAATGCTGGAGTTTTTCAGGAGGTTGTCAGAGTCATTGGTCATGGGGGGATTTTCAAATGGATGGCGTGAGCGCTGGGCTCATAACCTATGGATCAGAGGCTTGGAGTGAGCTTGCTAGCAGAGGAGGGAAAATTGACTTATGGGAGGAAGGGCGCAACAAGCTACACACCTGAGGAGGTGGGTGGAGGAATGACAGGAAGGAAAACGGTGAAAAGTTTATGAAAGGGAAAGTAAAATGGGGAGTTTTGGGATCACTAAGTAAATCAATACTGAAACCTAACCCAAGTATATTCCAGCTTTCCAGTGTTCTGCCGCAGTCAAGTCCTCCCTAGTCGCAAGGAACAATTTATTCCTCACAGTTTCAAGCTTTGAGAATTGTAAGAGAACTATTCAACAGATTTTTAAGGTTCTCTTCAGGATTTTTGGATTTCATTTTTTACCTTTAAAAATTCCATCAAAAAACTCACAAATTTGAAAAATTTGCTTTTCTCACTGGATTTTTAAATCCTTTTTTTTGGCTTTATAATTTTTTTTGGGTGATTCAAGCTTTGAGAATTTTTAATTTTAAAAAAACAAAAAAACTAGTTCATTAATACTTTTTGAAGATCATCCAAATTCTTGCATAAACCTTACAAGCTTCATTAAAAAAATCAAAAAGAAAGAACAAATGTGGATACAAATATTAGGGCATATCAGACCTAGCAAACCCTCCAGTTTTTTTTGACCAAAGTCGCCATTTTCAATGGTGGGTTTCTGAAATACATATACCCCCTAAGTGGTGTATTTGAAAATGGCGGGTTTCATGAAACTGGCGGATTTCAAATGTCAAAACGGCCATTAAACCCGCCATTTATGCATCATCATCCATCCACCATCCATCACATCCAAAACACCCATCTACATCAGCAAATCCATACCAATCCCATCTCCATCACATCACACACATCTCATCTCCATTGCTTCACATCTCTATTGCTTCACATCTCAATCTTCACAAAAATCCCATCATCATCTCATCAACCCACATCCAATTACCATCTTTCTCAACATGTTCAATCTAACTTCCCAGCAGCTAGTTGAAAAAAAAAAAGCTGACTGGACTCTTAACCACTGGCCCACTTGTTCCTCCTCCTCACCAAACACCCATCACCTCCACCTCACCCACCACCACCACCTCACCCATCACCACCAACCTCACCCACCACCTCCCCTCCTCCTTTGGTTGGCACCTCTGGTAAGCCCCCCCTCCTCTTCCTGCCCCTAATTGGTTGCTGATCCTTTGATCATATTGATTGCTGGAAGCCTCCTCCAGCTTTTCCTCTGCTGCCACCTGCAACGCTTACCTCCCCATTTTTCATCCTCCTCACACCCACCATTCCCCCTCTGGTACTTCCAAACCTGATATCAAAACCAGCCAATTGATTCCTGTGAATACTTCTCATCCCAACAGTCATCAAAATCATCACTCAAATCATTGAAATTGAGATAGCCCAAATCCAATCCCCAACAGGGACCCCCATCCTTATTCAAAGCCTTCCTCCGCCCCTCCTTCACTCTACTACCACCCACCATCCCACTACTAAGTTTCAAAGTATACTACCAAGAAGAGTTTTTCCAGGCTCAAATCCAAGCATGAGAGTTTGGATTGGCTGATGGCAATGGCTATCAAGAGGAAAGCAGACGTTCAGTAGGCTGCATTAGAAGTTCAACTACTTGCCATTGATCCCAAGCAAATTTTGGATCCATTGAGGAAGCAGGTTTATACAATGAAGATGGAAGAGATCCAGGATTGCTACAAGGCCAAGCGGAGAAATCCTTCAGCCTCAGATCTTATCCAATTTT
Organism: Puccinia polysora; assembly: GCA_025617555.3. Lineage (NCBI taxonomy): Eukaryota > Fungi > Basidiomycota > Pucciniomycetes > Pucciniales > Pucciniaceae > Puccinia > Puccinia polysora. Next base: position 2,783,493 of record CM062625.1, read on the forward strand.
ACCATCCTCCTCCACTTCATCATAAGCAGCACAGCAACCATAGTCAGAGTGATTGACCACCCCAAGTAGTTCCAGTCGATGAACAGATCCCTCCTCTTCAGAGTCCTCAGCCTGACCTTGACCCCAATCACCCCTTCTTCTCATCCTTCACAACCACCACTCTGATCCTCACAAGCCTCCCAATCATCATGATAGCCAGATTCAAAATGAGAGTTGGCTTGGCGCTGCTCTTACCCATAAACCTGTGCCTCATCCTACGGGTAAGGACAAAAATGAAAAAAAAAAATTTTGCCGTTTGGAACCTGAATGAGGGTGGCTGGTTACTTCACATAATTGGCAAAGCGCACAATCTAGCCATCTCCAATCTGCATTTCTTGCCTGGTCAACTTGTACTTGCCACCGCTAGTGGTGATAACAGTATTAAACTTTGGCTTTTCAAGACTCCTGCTGGGCTTCCTAGGTTTCTCACTCATAGAGGTGGGCATAAAAGGCCTCCTCATTTGATTCATTACTATTGTTCAAATGGGAAAGCTATTTTGAGCACTGGGAATGATAAGACACTCCAAGCAATAAGTATTGTGAGAGACTCACAAATTTTTGAACTCATTCAAGCTTCCTAAGCCAAGAAAGCCATTCAACTTTCAGTCCCTTTATCCTCACTGCGGCTACCTCCAATCAAAAATCTCTCATACTCCAACTCGCCCTCCAAGGAGTGGGACAATCTTCTGATTTGCCATGAAGGGTCATCTCAAGTACAAAGTTGGTTGGTTCCAAACAAAAGGATTGGGAAGCACTGTTTCTTGATTCTTGACAACATTGTTTAGAACCAATCCCCCAGATGAAGTTTCTCAGCTTACTTGTGTCAGGTCATTTGGAAACTGTGTCTTGTCAGAACTCAGGGAAGTGGAAGAGTAGGAATGTGGAATCTGAAAAGTGGCATCAAATGAAAAGAATTTATCTTACCTGGCACATCAGGCAAAGGTAAACTCAAGGAGGCTGCACTCAATTTTGTTGGTATACAAACTGATTCATTAAACCAGCTTGTCATTGTTTCCGCCAGATCAGGTTGCATTCATGTAAGCCAGACTATCAAATGTAACCATATTTTCCATGCCACTTACAAATGCCTCTGGTTTGCCCGTTGTAAGACTCCAAAAGGTGCTAGACCATGGCATTTCTCTGGAGGGGAAAGGTTCTGTTTAGGCTGCCCTCCTGATTTTTACAAAAATATTTAAATGTAACCAAGATCAAGGTCCAGAACTTTTTGAAGTGAGGAATCAAGTAGTAAGGATAAAGTTTGGTAATATTTGGTAGCAATGGAACAGCACTATCTGAGGCAAGATTATGTGAGAGATATTTGAACAAAAGAAGCTTAAATTTTGTTTAAAGTTCAAAAGAACAAAGCTGTTGTATGTAAACAACACCCACAAGCTAATAACTCTGGTTGTCAGCAGAAGATTGGGGATGATCAACTCAAACCCCAACCAACCTACAGGTTCTCAATGAAAACGCCCAACTCTCCGCATTAAAGCGCTTGAAGGGTTCCAGATAACTGAGGGTGGCCTTACAAGACAAAGAACAATGTTTTGAGAAGCTCTAAAAGCAAACAGTAACTGATTTGAACATGGATAACCTCAACACTTCTCAAATAACTAAAGAGTAGGCTGGCAGAATGCAACTTTGAAAAATAAAAGGAGGTATAAATTTCCAGGTTTTAAGCTTAATAAAACCTATTCAATCAAAGTGATTGGCTCCGGGAGATGATCAAGGAAGGATCAAGACCAGTATGGTCAGAGAAAGGGATCAAAGAGTGGTGTAACACACTCAATAATTCCAACAGACAGAATTCTCTTCAACCAGCAAGGCTATTGGTTGGTGATAAGGATCAGGCATCAGAGGGGAAAAGACTTAAGGATCAATGGGATCAGGGGGAAATCAAAGATATACCCAGGATGGGAATGATGAATTACTATGATACCGGGGAGGACATAAGCACACAGTCCCATAGATGATTAGAAAAAGGCAGGGGAGAGCCCCTCCTTTTATGGGCCATGGGTCCCTATAGACTATATACAAGTGATAACACCTATAGAGTGGAAAAAAACACAATCTGAATTTTTTTTCTTTTTTTTTTTTTAATGGACATGAGAAAAAACAAAAGAAAAACTGATGAGAAAAAAAAATTGAAATAAAAGAAAGAATAATGGATGAGCGGGGATGGAAGGACACCAGCCCGTGCCAATGATGGGCATGGGCAGGAGAGTCATAGCTGAGGAACCGCGCGGACAGGCTGACAGGCCCAGGCAACCGCTGGCCTGCGGATGATTGCACAAGAGCGGCCCAAGCTTAGTGATGGGTGATTGATGGGAATGATTTATTGGTTGGTTGGCCAACCAATGGGGAAGAGATTGGTCGTGGGAACAACCAATCAGGTCAGGTAATGGAGGTTTTTCCTGTGACCAATCTCAGGCGGGTGACCAGATGGAGAGTGAGGTGGTGAAGGCAATAGATTGGTGATGAGGGAAGCGCAACTACCGTTGGGTACCTGAATCAGTCAAGAATTGGCAGATTGATAGAGTTGATTATTGGCCTTGGCTTGATGTTGATCAATGACAGCAATGACTTGGGCCAAAGTACCAAAGAGGGTAGGATTGATCCAATTATGATCCAGTAAGGCATACTGGGCACCGTAGGGGGTCAACCAAGAGTAATAAATTCAATCAGAGAAGATCAATTTCAGGATGGGTTGAGTACAACCAGAATTTCAGAGATTAACTAGTTCAAGTACTTTCATATTTTTGGGTCTCAGATAAAAACAGGTGGCCTTAGTCTGTTGGAAGGGGATGTAATGCAAAGCATTACTTCCGGTGATGGAGGGCTTGAGTCAACTAGAGAGATAAGCAAAAGAAATCAAAGATTCCAGGATGTCAAAATCACCCGCCTCATTGCCAACACAAACAAACCAATCATTCAAGTCACAAGCCTCAAAGGCTCAACAAAAGGATTGATGTTATTGGACAATCCAAAGACAAAGATTGGATGTTAATGAGGCCATTTGAGTCTGAGTTGATGGAGTAGTGAGAGGAGCAGAGGAGTAGGATTGCCATTGCCGTCAATGTCAAAGACAATGCGGGTGCCAGTGCCGGCAAGCCAAGCAAAGCCAAGGCAGTCTTGCCTGGGCGCTTGGCAAAAGAAAGCGGAAGACTTGGAGTGGAGCAAGAGGGAATTTAACACAAGACCTGGGGAGTTGGACACCCCAGGGACTCATCCCTAAACGGCTGGGAGATGGGGAAGCTGGAGGATCTGAAGGCTTAAGGGAACTGATTCAGGAAAAGGAATTCCAATTTTTTTTTTTGATGATTAATGATGAATATAAAAATCATAAAAAATTTGAATTTTCCGCAGTGGTCCTGAGGTGTCCAGATTTGGTCACCACACCGTGTTCTAGTTTTACAATTTTCTGTCTGGCTCCCTCCAAAAAAATGTTCCCTTGCCCAGTGGGACCAATGGGGTACTAATACAACAAGAAAGCAGCTCCTTGAAGCAAATGCAGAACCAAGGGGGACAGGTACATTTGCCCATCTGGCAATGGCGCACTTAGCCTGGTGGTTCAAACGTCACTCACCAATATTGAGGTCATGGGTTCAAATCCCATTGTGTGCAACTAAATTTTGGCTTGTCAAGCTGCCACAGCCCTCACAATTTTGTGCAAAGAAGAAACCCTTCTTGATCCTAACCCCAAGCGGAGAATGTGCCTGGGAGGGAAAAAGATGGGAGGAGATGATTTGAAAAAAATAAAGAGATGTGGAAAGAATAGGGCTTGCATCCCTCATAATGTTTTACAGAAAACTGAATCCCTCATTGATCCTCACGTCAATCAAAGTATATGGTTTGGAGGGAAAAATATGGGAGGAGATGATTTGACAAACATACAGAGATGTGAAAAGAATAGGGCTTGGAACCCTCAAAATTTTATAAAATGAATTGAATCCCTTCTTGATGCTCAGCTGAAATGTAGTATGTGGATGGGAGGACATGAATTTGGAAACATACAGTGACAGGGACAGAATGGGGCTTGTCAGCATTGGTTAAAGGGGAAATTTTTGGATTGATAGTTTTTGAATTTCTTCCTCATCTGTTTGGATGAAATAGCCAGCCTACCTTGGTTTTATTTGTTAGTTCATTGGCAATCAAAAGATAACCATTAAAATTAGAGGATGGATGTTGGAAAAATTGTGTTTCATTGTCCAATCCAAAGCAAGTGTCATGGTTGGAGGTAATTTTGAGCCATTTTACAAGGATGATTTGATCAGCCCTCTTGAGCTGACTTGAGCCTTTGGAAGCCAATGAGGGCTGATTGTTTGATGTTGAGTTCCTAGGGGATTTTTGCTTTTGTTGAGTGGAATTGCGGGGGGAGGTTGGCTGAGGGGCCATTCAAAAAGATTAAGAGGGATGAAGGGATGAAGCAATAAAGTGATGAAGCAATAAAGTGATGAAGCAATAAAGTGATGAAGCAATGTGATTAAAGGAGGGATGAAGCAATGAAGCAATGAAGTGATGAAGCAATGAGAGTTAGGATGTGATGGAAGGGGGGAGGAAGTGATGAAGGGATGAAGAAATGACAGGATGGATGTGATGAAAGCAATTAATTTATGAAATTGATGAAGCAAGGTGAGAGTGATGAAGTGATGCGGGGATGAGAGTTATGAAGCCAAAGAGATTAGATCAATCAATTCATGAGAGAGATGAATCAAATTTCTGGATGAGGATGGAGGTAGAATTTTTTCCAATGAGGTTGGAGGATGAAACCAGGGGTGATGATGTGGAATGATGTGTGGTTGAGCTTTTGAAGGCCTTTATATACTTTACTTGAAAAAAACTACTTATTTCATGTTAACTCTGACATGTCTGATCTGAAATAAGTGGGTTTTTTTGATTTTTAATGGCGGTTTTGCTTAACTCTGATACACCCTATTAAAATTTATTGACTATGATTGGTTTTATTTTTATAATTTATTTTTGTGGAGGGAACAAAACCTCATTACCAAGATCTACATTTCTCTGAACAATGGTTTTCCATGATTTGGAATCCTTTGTCACAGAGATTTTACGAAGTGGATCTAACCTGGCAGCTGGCCAATGATCAGACTTGAAAGTGAATGAAACTATATGTTTGGATTCATCTCAAAGAATGAAGCAAATAGGAGAAGTTTTGGAATTTGGAGTGGGAGCGGAATTCAGAGGAAGATAAGTGCAAGGAATTAAAGAAGAAAATAGAACCAATCAACACTTATATGTTTCAGCCAGAAGGAAACCATGGAATGGAAATTTCATCCACATATTTATGGGAGCTGGGCCATAAAGGTGGTTCAGTTTCCTTTTGCTTCTTCAAAATTTTAACCTCAGAAATAATGCAGTAATCTTGTGTCCTTGAAGATTGAGTTTGAATCAAGCTCTTTCACCGTTTCTTTCCTGACTTCAATCCAATCCAGTCTTCTGAGATCCTCCCCAAGCAAATGGCTGCTTTCCTAAAGCCACAGTTCCCATCCCCTATGACATCTTGAACATTGGAGATATGTGGAATGGATGTTTTGGGGGAAATGGAATCTTTGTATTGGAACCAAAACAAAATATCAGAATTTTATATAACAGAAAATATGAGCTGAAGATAATACTTGCTTATTCAATTGATACTTGGTCAAATATTGCCAAAGAAGAATAAGATAATTTACAGGAAACCTAGAGGAAAACCCCAAAAGAAATCAGTCAAAATTAAAAAATGAGAAAATACCAAATGTAATCACTTTCTCACTTATGGTTGGAGCTGCTAATACCTCCCCCCCCCCCACAGGAGGATGCTAAGGAGAATCACCATCTTCATTGGATACCTTTATTCTCTTGATTCTTTTCCCAGTGTTGTATTCAGGATAAGCAGATTGCTTATTCACAATGGTTCCAGACATCTGATAAAGTTTTGAGTGAAAAAATTAATGAAAATAATATCCAACAAATTATACAAAAATAAAAGAAAATGCAAGATCACCATCTTAATTACATCCACATCCAGCAGCTTTTAATCTGCTGAATCTTCCCCTTTATCCAAATTTGGCACCTCTTCATTTTCTGAATATTCCTCTTCAGTCAGCAATTCACTCTTTGATAAAAAATGAGAAGGAATCATCAAAAAAACAACCCATTGAAGAAACAATTAGTTTAGTTATAAAATTAACTCTTCCTCTGATTTATCCTTCTTTTTTCTCTTCCCCTTCCCTTTGATGGCCTTGCATGTTCTTGAAACCTGAACACATAAGAAAAAAAATTAATTATGAATGATGATATATTTTTTTTCCAAAAAATTGCTGACTGACCTTCAAATTTTGTATGAATTTCTTCTTTGGCCTTCCTCTCCTCTTTGGTTCTTCTAAATATTAAAAACCAGATGGATCTTTTTTGCTTGAGGAATGAGAGATCTTCTTGAAATTATTGGCTGCTACTTTGGTTCTTCCTCTAACTTTGGATCATTGAGTGGAATGTTGCTCTTCAATCAGGGTAAGTTGATATCTTCCACTGTACAGCTTCATGCTTTTACCCAGGTAATATAGCTTTTCTCCAGGTGGAAACTTGATTAATCCATCAAACAGTTTAGTGAAATATAGGTTTTAATTACTGTCTTTGTGTTTGAACTGCAAGTTTTTCTGAATATTCATCTGATTCAGTATTCAAAGTTAAATGGAGAAAGAAAAATCAAAATAAATCAGGACATTATTCATTTGAGCTTGAATCCCAAAAAAAAAAAAGAGAAAAAATTACTGAGATGGGAGCTTTTACATGCCATTGAGGATGAAAATTATCAATTTGGAAGAGTTCAACCTTTCTGATGGCCAATTCTACTTTGTGAACACATGGTATACCCATGTAAGAATAGTAATCACATTTGTTGCAATTGGTGGAAGAATCAGGAACTTAAGTGGCTGATCTTTCCAGAAAGATGATAAAAACAGTTAGGAAAACTAATGAGATGCTTGAATTCTTGCTGAGAGGCTTCAATGGCCCTCTCACGGGTTTGGATGGTGATGGAATTGTGAATTTTTTTGAACTACATTATAGAAAGAGCCAATGGAAAAATTGATGAATCTTTTTATGTAGGAGTGAGAACCTTCTATTCTTCATGTAATTGTGTTTCCAAAGTGAAAGTATTTGTTTGCCAAATAGGAGGAAAATTTTATTTTTAGAGGAATCAATTTTTAAAGAAAGTAGTCAGAAGTGGGAGGATTCCAGGCCAGAGAAGGTTTTGTGAAATTTTTATGATAGCTTGATTCAGATTTTGAATAGACCAAAGATGCCATTATTTCTGGAATAGCTTCCATTCATCTTCAGATTGAAAGTTCTTCCTTCAATGAGTTTGAATATTCTTGAAAATGTGCAAGACACAGAGAAAATGATGATAAGAAGGGAAAACTGATTCAATTGAGCCAATAAGTGCTTTTTCTTTGTCTGCAACAATCACACTAGGTTCTTTATCTTCAAATATTTCATGAAGTTGAGTCAGGCCCCAATCATAGTTCTGTTTTTTCTCTTGAGATAAGAAACATGATGCAACTGAAAAGCTTCTAGCAAAATATTTCATCCCAAGAATATGAAGAAGAGGCGTTCAAAAATTTTTGGTTTTATATATACAGTCCATCATAATGAGACTAGGGAAAAGTTTGAGAAGTTTCATGGAATCAGGGTGTGAAATAAATAATGAAGTAATTTTACCATCCAATTTGTTCATTTTTTAGTAAAAATAAGAATTCCTGAGTTCCAGCATGAGTGCTTCCACAATATTTTTGCCATCAAGGGCCTTTTATTTTATTTGGGATCTTTTTTTGTAAATTGTAGGGAGATTTTTATGGATAGGTGATGATGAGTTTTTTATAAGAGATTTGACAATTTTTAAAGGGAGAAAACCTGCTTTGGATAAATTTTCAAAGACCTTCTTTTTTCCCCTTGGATTCTTCTGTGGATGAGATGAGTGAAAGGATCAATGGAAGCTGGATGATTGTTCTCTGGAAATATTAATTCACCACCCAAACACCCAATCTTTTTGAAAAATTCCATGATAAACTGAAAGTGCAATTTGTCTTTCTTGATTTTTTTAATTGGGAGGTATCTTTGCTAGGATTATATTCCCCAGATTTATCACATTGGTAATTATAGGCCTGATTCTTACAATTTGATACTCTGGAAGATATGGAATATCCATGGGACTTTGCCAATGATTGGATAGCCTCAACCATCTCCTCCTTTTGATTATATGATAGCTCAGGAGGAGGGGCCAGAGGAGTGGAATCAAGAGTTTGAGTAGATGAATAAGGAGCAAGCAGATTTGAATCAGTAGTTTGATTAGATGAGATAATGGAGGATGGTCCTGGTGAAACAGTTGAAACAGTTCTGAAAAGTGGGTGGATGTTTTTGTGAGCCATTGGAAAAAGAGATGTTCTTGTTTGGAAGTATCTGGAGTTTTAAGTTCTTTTGATGAGTGGTTGGTGATGTGGTGTGAAAAGGTGTGGTGTTGTGGGGTGTTGTGGGGTGTGGTGTGGTGTGGTAAAATGTGGTGTGGTCTGGTTGGTGTGGTGTGGTATGGTGTGGTATGGTATGGTGTAGTATGGTGTGGTGTGGTGTGGTATGGTATGGTAGGGGTATGGTGTGGTGGGGGTGATGGGAAGGTGGAACAGGTCAAGGAGGTGGTTTAAAAGATAATTGGGGCGCTCCAAGATGGATGGTGGAACCAGGAAAGAATTTTCAGTCATGTTGAATATATGCATGTGAAGGGCTCAAAGAAGAGTGAATTTTTCAAATTTTTTGATTTTTTGATGAAATTTTTAAAGGTCAAGAACAGCATCCGAAAATCTCCAAAAAAAATTATGAAAATCTCTTGAATAGTTCTCTCAAAATTTTCAAAGCTTGAAACAAAAAAAAAATAATTCAAGATGGCAAACATAAGGATCCAAAAGTCACATGAAAACATTGAATTTTTTGAATTTTTTGCTTTTTTGAAGAAATTTTTTAAGGTAAAATAATGCATGCAAAAAATGTGGAAAGAATATTGGAATTCTCTTTAAATGTTTTTTGAATTCTGGATAGCTTCAATTAACAAAAAAAAATGAAATAAAGAGTAAAATAAAAGGTTTCAAATGTCCAAAGAGAAATTTGATTATTTTGATTTATTGTGTTTTTTGAAGGAATTGTTTAAGGTGAAAGGATACATCCAAAAAATATGAAGAAAATATTTGAAGACTCTATGAATGTTGGTTGTGAATTATGGAAGATTAAATGACCAAAATGAATCAGTTAATATAGCTAAAATGATGATCCAAAACCCATGCAAAAATTTGTTTTTACAGATTTTTTTCATTTTTTGATTGCATTTTTGAAGGGGTTCTAATGGCTCCAAAATTACCAAAAAAGTGTCATCCAAAAATCCTGAAACTTTTTGAAAAAGGCTCTTGAATATTTTGTTCAAAATTCTCAAAATTTGAAACACCATAAAAAATAAGTCAAAATGGCAAACATAAGGATCCAAAAGCCAAATGAGAAAATTGATTTTATTCATTTTTTTGCTTTATTGAAGGAATTTTTTAAGTTAAAATAATACATCCAAAAAATCTGAAGAAAATATTTTAATTCTCTTTAAATTTTTGATAGCTTGAATTACCAAAAAAAATGAGATAAAATAGAGAATGAAAGGATTCAAATGTCCAAAGAGAAATTTGATTTTTTGATTTTTTTGCCTTCTTTGAAGGAATTTTTTAAGGCAAAGGGATAAATCCAAAAAATATAAAAATAATATAATAAGAATCTTTGAATTTTTTTTTAAAATTTTATGGCATCTGAAATAACCAAAAAATGAAATAGATAAAAAAAGACAAAATGATGATCCAAAAACTCATGCAAAAATTTGTTTTTACAGAATTTCTTAATTTTTGTTTGCATCATTGAAGGGGTTCTAATGGAACAAAAAACTACCAAAGACTTTGGTTAGGGATTTAGAACCCCTGCTATTGGGCTGCGCAGTCAAAATTCAAAAAAAAATGAATTCTTGAAAGTTGCGTGAAATAAAGAATTTTTGCATGAAATACCAAAGGTCCATAGCTGCGCAGAAACATTGAAATGCGCAAAATAAAGGGTTGGATGGGTGAGAAAAATAATTACTTGGTTTATTTTTATTTTTATTTTTATTTTTATTTTTATTTTTATTTTTATTTTTATTTTTATTTTTATTTTTATTTTTATTTTTATTTTTATTTTTATTTTTATTTTTATTTTTATTTTTATTTTTATTTTTATTTTTATTTTTATTTTTATTTTTATTTTTATTTTTATTTTTATTTTTATTTTTATTTTTATTTTTATTTTTATTTTTATTTTTATTTTTATTTTTATTTTTATTTTTATTTTTATTTTTATTTTTATTTTTATTTTTATTTTTATTTTTATTTTTATTTTTATTTTTATTTTTATTTTTATTTTTATTTTTATTTTTATTTTTATTTTTATTTTTATTTTTATTTTTATTTTTATTTTTATTTTTATTTTTATTTTTATTTTTATTTTTATTTTTATTTTTATTTTTATTTTTATTTTTATTTTTATTTTTATTTTTATTTTTATTTTTATTTTTATTTTTATTTTTATTTTTATTTTTATTTTTATTTTTATTTTTATTTTTATTTTTATTTTTATTTTTATTTTTATTTTTATTTTTATTTTTATTTTTATTTTTATTTTTATTTTTATTTTTATTTTTATTTTTATTTTTATTTTTATTTTTATTTTTATTTTTATTTTTATTTTTATTTTTATTTTTATTTTTATTTTTATTTTTATTTTTATTTTTATTTTTATTTTTATTTTTATTTTTATTTTTATTTTTATTTTTATTTTTATTTCTATTTTTATTTTTATTTTTATTTTTATTTTTATTTTTATTTTAATTTATATTTATATTTTATTTTTTTTAATTTTAATTTTAATTTTTATTTTTATTCTCATTCTTATTCTTATTTTTATTTTTGTTTTCATTTTCATTTTTATTTTTTTTAGGGCAGATCAGAGTTAAGCAAAACCTGCCATCAAAAATCAAAAGAACCCACTTATTTCACATCAGATGTGTCAGAGTTACCTGGAAAAAAGTTTTTGTTTTTCAAATAAATATTTAAAGGCTTCCACCACCTGTACAAATCATCCACCCCTGGCTTCCTACCTCCTTCTAACTCAGACCTCCTTTGAGAAAAATTGTATTAATTGCTCTTCATCTCTTCATCACTATCCTCATCATTTCATCAATCTCATCACTTTATTGCTTTCATCACATCCAGCTAATTCTCATTGGATGACTATCCTGATCAGTTCATCACTCCATCTGTTTATTGCTTTCATCAGATCCAGCTAACTCTCATTGGATCACTATCCCTATCTCTTCATCACTCTCAAACATTTATTGCTTTCATCAGATCCAGCTCACTCTCATTGGATCACTTTCCTCATCACTTCATCACTCTCATCACTTTATTGCTTCAATCAAATCCTAACTCTCATTGCTTTATCCCATCATTCACTTCATCACTCTCATCTCTTCCTATTCTCTTTGCTTCATCACTCTCATCCTCTTGTCACATCATCACTCTCATCCTCTTGTCACATAATCACTCTCATCTCTTCCTATTCTCTTTGCTTCATCACTCTCATCCTCTTATCACATCATCACTCTTACCCCTTAAACACTCTCATAGCCCTTTATCCCTTCATCCCTCCTACTATTTATAAATGGCCCCTCAGCAATCCTCCCCCCGCAAGTCCACAAAAGAATCCAATGGACCAAAGCAAACATCCTCCAGGAACTCAAAATCTAAAAATCCTCCCACATCACCTTCCAAAGGCTCAAGTCAGCTCAAGAGATCTGATCACATCATCCTGGTAAACTGGCTCAAAATTCCGTCCAACTACAATGCTTGCTTTGGACACAACAATGAAACACGCGTTGGCCAACCTCCATCCTCCAAGTTCAATGGTTATCTCCTGATGGCCAATGAACTCAAGAATAAAAAAGGAAGGTATGCTGGATCTGTCATCCAAACAGATGAGGGAGCGATTCAAGAATTATCAACCCAAGTACAAAAAGGCCCACTCCATGTCAATCTCCACCGGCTTTTGTATCACCAAATCTGACAAAGCCAAAATGATCAACTCAGTGGTTGATAAGTTGGACTCCATTTTCCCTTTTTATATTCAAATGGATGAAATATTTGGAAAGAAGGCCAACATCACCCCTCTAGCTGCTTTTGATGCCCAAAAGTCCAAGTCAGTTGATGCTGAGGACTTGGCTGGGTATTTTGAGCCTAGCAATGGTTATCCCAAAGAAACCTATGAGTGGCCCCCATCCAATGCGGAGGAGGATATTCAAATGCAATAAGCTTCAATCACGTCTACTTCCGTGATGATTGGGGAGTAAAACCCAACCTTGGACCCCTCCCCTCCTTGTTTGGATTTCTCTCTTCCTGGGTTGGAAGAACTGGAGAACTTGGCAAATGAGGAGGATTTCATTCCTGTATCACTATTGCCACCAACATCTGTTCAAGTAAGGAACCAATTTCTGTTCTCTTCTTTCCAGTTAATCCTGACTGATTTAGATTTGAAATAAACAGGCTCAGCAATTCCTGAATGGCCAAAAACTCAAGTCAATGGGGGCTCCAACATCCCCTTCAAATGAGAGCAATGATGTTCCCACACAAACCTCCTCTGCAAAGGGAAAGCAAAAGGCCTCCAATTCCATTAACATCAACCCCAATAGCATTCAAAAGAGGAGAAAAAATTAGGTGACATGCAGAGAGCAGTCAAAGGCAGTAGGCCAAGATCCAAATACAAGTGATCAGAAGGAGGGGATTTCATTGTGCTTCATTATTTCACGGTGTGATTCAAAGGGAAGTCTGGACAAATTGCAAAAGATTTTTCCTACAATTCAAGAGACTTTGTCTGGCTTAAGATTGAGAAAAGCATACTCTTGAGGGGATGATTTAATAGATTATTTCTTCACATAGCTTCCAAATAACTCAAAGGGGTCCATAAATTTTTGCCATCTGATTGCCCACATTTTTCCACCCCGAGCTCTTGAAGGACCAACTTGGTTGACAAATTTTTTTGAACGGTGAAGGACAGTGGTGAAAAAATTGATGTCCTTTTTATCTTGATATGAGATTTCATCCAAGGGCACAAATTCAATTATTGAAACCAGGGCTTGGTAATCGGATTGATCAAGGAAAATTACTTTTGCATGGTGGAAGAAATGGAAGGGTTTTATTGTTTGTTTGGCTTGTTCAAACTCTTCCTGGGTGGGCTTTTGACTATTCCTTTTCTTTTTGACAAAAATGGAAGGGTACAGATCCAAATGAAGTGGTTTTTGACCAGAACAGACAACCTTTTCATTAATACCTTCCTCAGAAACTTCCAAAGAAATTTTTAAATCCCAAGATTAAAGCCTCTTTTGGAGAGCCGCCCTACTCTTCCCACCTCTCTTTGTGTTTTTCAAGCCATATCCTTCCATCTTGTTCCCTCCCAATCCTATACTTAGATTGAGGTGAGGAACTAGATGGGATTTGATTGTTTGTGTAAAATTTTGAGGGGGGTGGGAGAATAATTGGACATTCACCAATAGCGGTTGAGGGATTGAAAAAAAAAAACCAAAAAAAAAACAGTCAGTTGAATGTAAATTGTTGGTGAAACAAGATTGGATCAAAAAAAAATGAAACCAAAGATGGACTTGATCCCAAGTTCATCAGAAACTTGATCCCAAAAAAAAAAAAACTGTACAAAAAAAAAACATCTCATCTGCACCCAAAAAAAAAAGAAAACTTACCGGGGTGTGAGTGAATTGTGCCTTCAGGTTGGATTGGGGTTGGGACTGGGGCCAGGTGGGCAGGGCCAAGGAACAAGGGAGGGGGGGGAGGTTGGTTGGTTGGGCAGGCAGGCATTGGGGGGCGGGGCCAATGCAAGGGGGAGGGGGGAGGGCAGAAGCAATTGAGAGGGGGGGCCAAGGTGGGGATGCAAAATCTTACTAATCAAAGTGGGAAAGGGTGAGTGGCTAAATCCGCTCTCTCATAGAAGAAGATGAGGGACAAGATGATACAGGGATCACTTGAGGCGGATCAGGAATATCATCCTTAAATATTTTGTCCCATTCATCTTTGATGTTGGCCAAAATTTTGTGAAGGATTATAAAAGTGATAATCCAGTGGATGAGGAGCTTCATGTCTTTGATATTTTGAAGCTTGTTTCACATTTCCCTTAAGCTGGCCCATCTTCCTTTCAGGACTCCTATGGCATGCTTAATCCAGACTTGTGATTGGACAAGATTATAGTTGAAATTTGTTTTTCCTTGATTGTTGGACAAAACATTCTGGTAACCTGGAACCACATATTTCCCACCAGCATAATCTGACTTGACCAGAAGGTATTGATCTTGTTAAAAGTAGTTCTCTGGTTGTTGGTAAATCTGCATCTGATTGAACACGTATGAGTCATGACAAGAACCTGGAAGGACAGCATGGAGAGATATTAACTTCTTTTTGTTATTGCAAACAAGTTGCATTGCCACAGAGTATCTAAACAAACAGACAAAGAATATTTGGTCAGTGTGTGATCAAAGGTGTTATCAAAGTCATTGGAAAACAAATGAATCAGTTGGCTTTTATTGAAAGCAAAATAGTGGTTGCCATCTAGCTTGGGTTTTTGAATCAAGGGGATGGTGTTTCTGTCAACAAACCCAATGCAACCAGGAAAGCCTTCATTCTCCATTACTTGAGATATATCCTTGCTTTATTTTTTGGTTGGCCAAGAAAGGATTGAGTGACAAAAAGATAGGATAGAAATCATGACACTTTTGGTGTATGATTCAATGGTTCCATAACCAACTGAGAATAGATTTTCTAATCAATTAATTTCCCCTCCATTTCCATTTGATCCCAATCTACAAAGAGCAACTGCCAGTTGGATAGCTGGATAGCGTTGAGGATTCTGAGAATTGTTCTGGTAGATGTGGTGGTCTTCAATCATCTCCAAACGCTTTATGAATGAAGGCAACAGAGTTTGGAAAAGTTGCTAGAAGCTTAAGTTGGCAAGGAGATGAATATTTTGCCTTTCATACATAGGGTTGTGGAGAGTTTGTCTTCTTGGAACCATGTATTGCTTTTGTAATAGAGCACTCAAAGCCAACCAAGTTGATTCCAAATTGGAGCTTGAATTGGAGTCTAAATTGGAGTCAAATACTTACAGAAGTTCATTCAGCTATTTTGCATTTTCAATTTGCTGGCAAGAAGTTTGATTGGACATGTTGAGAAAGATGGTGATTTCATGTGGGGTGATGAGATGATGATGGGGTTTTTGTGAAGATGGAGATGTGAAGCAATAGAGATGTGAAGCAATAGAGATGTGAACAAGGGAGATGTGAATTGATAGAGACGTGAAGGGATGGAGATGTGAAGCAATGGAGATCATATGTGCCTGAAGCAATGGAGATGGGATTGGAATGGATTTGCTGATGTTGATGGGTCTTTTAGATGTGATGGATGGTGGATGGAGGATGATGCATAAATTGGGGTTTCAATGGCTGTTTTGAGGTTTGAAATCCGCCAGTTTCATGAAACCCGCCATTTTCAAATACACCACTTAGGGGGTATATGTATTTCAGAAACCCACCATTGAAAATGGCGACTTTGGTCAAAAAAAAATGGCGGGTTTGCTAGGTCTGATATGCCCTAATATTTGTATCCACATTTGTTCTTTCTTTTTGATTTTTTTAATGAAGCTTGTAAGGTGTATGCAAGAATTTGGATGATCTTCAAAAAGTATTAATGAAGTAGTTTTTTTTTAAAAAAAAAATAAAAATTCTGAAAGCTTGAATCACCTCAAAAAAATTATGAAGCCAAAAAAAAGGATTTGAAAATACAGTGAGAAAAGCAAATTTTTCAAATTTGTGGGTTTTTTGATGGAATTTTAAAAGGTCAAAAATGACATCCAAAAATCCTGAAGAGAACCTTAAAAATCTGTTGAATAGTTCTCTTACGATTCTCAAAGCTTGAGACTGTGAGGAATAACTTGTGCCTCGCGACTAGGGAGGACTTGACTGCGGCTGAACACTGGAAAGCTGGAATATACTCAGGTTAGGTTTCAGTATTGATTTACTTAGTGATCCCAAAACTCCCCATTGTACTTTCCTTTTCATAAAGCCTTCACCGTTTTCCTTCCTGTCATTCCTCCACCCACCTCCTCAGGTATGTAGCTTGTTGCGCCCTTCCTCCCATAAGTCAATTGTCCCTCCTCTGCTAGCAAGCTCACTCCGAGCCTCTGATCCATAGGTTATGAGCCCAGTGCTCACGCCATCCATTTGAAAATCCCACCATGACCAATGACTCTGACAACCTCCTGAAAACCTCCAGCATTGCCAAACTGGATGGCTCCAACTTCAGCAACTGGCCCAACTGCATCTTGACTGCCTCGGCCTACAAGGATCTTGACAACCTTGTGCTCTCTGACCACAACCCCTCCACCAATGACTCCAACGTGAAGCTGAAAAAGAAGCGCGCTACCACCTTCATCTGCCTGCACCTTGACCATCAAAACTTCACGGGATTTGTCTCCAAAATCACCAATTTTGAAATACACCAGTAAGGGGGAATGTGAATTTCAGAAACCCGCCATTAAAAATTGCAGGTTTGGTCAAAAAAAATGGCAGGTTTTCTAACTTTGATAGGCCCTATCTTTTTTATTTTTATTTTTATTTTTATTTTTATTTTTATTTTTATTTTTATTTTTATTTTTATTTTTATTTTTATTTTTATTTTTATTTTTATTTTTATTTTTATTTTTATTTTTATTTTTATTTTTATTTTTATTTTTATTTTTATTTTTATTTTTATTTTTATTTTTATTTTTATTTTTATTTTTATTTTTATTTTTATTTTTATTTTTATTTTTATTTTTATTTTTATTTTTATTTTTATTTTTATTTTTATTTTTATTTTTATTTTTATTTGTATTTTTATTTTTATTTTTATTTTTATTTTTATTTTTATTTTTATTTTTATTTTTATTTTTATTTTTATTTTTATTTTTATTTTCATTTTCATTTTCATTTTCATTTTTATTTTTATTTTTATTTTTATTTTTATTTTTATTTTTATTTTTATTTTTATTTTTATTTTTATTTTTATTTTTATTTTTATTTTTATTTTTATTTTTATTTTTATTTCTATTTTTATTTTCATTTTTATTTTTATTTTTATTTTTATTTTTATTTTTATTTTTATTTTTATTTTTATTTTTATTTTTATTTTTATTTTTATTTTTATTTTTATTTTTATTTTTATTTTTATTTTTATTTTTATTTTTATTTTTATTTTTATTTTTATTTTTATTTTTATTTTTATTTTTATTTTTATTTTTATTTTTATTTTTATTTTTATTTTTATTTTTATTTTTATTTTTATTTTTATTTTTATTTTTATTTTTATTTTTATTTTTATTTTTATTTTTATTTTTATTTTTATTTTTATTTTTATTTTTATTTTTATTTTTATTTTTATTTTTATTTTTATTTTTATTTTTATTTTTATTTTTATTTTTATTTTTATTTTTATTTTTATTTTTATTTTTATTTTTATTTTTATTTTTATTTTTATTTTTATTTTGTTTTTTATTTTTATTTTTATTTTTATTTTTATTTTTATTTTTATTTTTATTTTGTTTTTTATTTTTATTTTTATTTTTATTTTTATTTTTATTTTCATTTTCATTTTCATTTTTATTTTCATCTTTAGGGCGTTGGAATTTTCAAGCCCCCAAACCTGGACATCACACTGTTTGGATGTTCCCACAAGATCCCCCAAAATCCCCAACGCATGCGGTATACCTGGAAAAAATGTGGTTTTTGGGAGTTCTCAAAAAAAAACAGGGGACAGGAGGGAATACCAAACCCCTGAAGAATACATCTGAAGAATTTTGGTCATCTTCAAGGTCTTCAAAATTGCCCTCAAAAAACTAAAACAAAAAATGCTCCACATCTCAAATCCTTTCACATTTTTAATATTTTTTTTTTTTGATTATCTTGAGAAATTCAAAGAGACAAAAATTTTTCAAATATGTAAGGCCATTTGATTATAGTTTTTCCAGAATTTTAGTACTTCACCTTCCCCCCAGAATATGGGATTTACTTAAAAAGAGACATTCTTTTCAATTGTTTTTTGGTTATTTTTCCATGAGATTCTCAAAATTTTCAGTTTTCATTATTTTAGTGGGCATTTTGAAGGGCCCAAAAAATTATTTGTGGAATTTTAGGATAAATTATTCACCCCAAACAAATAGATGCATCTACAACAATAATGGGAAGTCTCTGTTTTTTGGTGCATTTTGAAGCAATTTCTGATAATATTTTGATTCATTTTATGGAAAAAGTGATTTTACAGCTTTAAAATTCATTTCAAACAAAACAAAATCATATTTCTTTCAAATTTTTTGGATCTTGCTTTGGCCCTCCAACGTTTAACCTGAAAATACCATGTTTAAACCCTTTTTTGGGGTAGGTCTGCATTTTAGGACTCTTCTATATGAATAATTAGATATTCAATATGATTTTGAATTATTCCCTGCCTACTCCTCACCTCTTGGGGCGGTCAAATTCTTTCCTCAACCACAAAATCACCTGCAAAAATCCAGATTCCACTCCACACCACACCAATCATCACCACCATCACCAAACATCACAACTCAACACCAATAAACCAATCACACATCACTACTCAACACAACTCAACCAATTGAATTGAAAACTACACCCCCAATAAAGGAACCCCCCTAAATCCAAAAAATCAATAATAAATCAAAAAAATCAAGTCTTCATAAAAAAAACCCATCTCAAAATCAAAATCCCAAACAAAAAATGTCCAAACAACACATAAACCTACTTTTATGTTCTGACCCTGCTGCTTCTTCTTCTGCTCTACTATCTGCCCCTTTTTTTGTCTCCTCCTAATGCTTCAACTGATTTATTTTCCCCCCATGATTCCACTCCTTTGGCTCCTCCACCTGAATTATCATATCATTTAAAGGGGGACCTTTTGGATGCTGTTCAAGAGTGGGCTAAATCCCATGGATATGCCACTTCCACAAAAGTCTCGAGTACTAAGGAGCAAAGATATACTTACCAATGCTACAAATCTGGGAAATATAAACCCAATTTGGATAAAAAAAGACTTTTATCAACTAGAAAAACAAAATTTCCCTTCAAATTCTCTTGAAGCTTTTAAAGGAGGTCTTGTCTTTGGGAAATAAAAATACAATTTCCTGATCACAATCATCCACCATCAACTGATCCATCCACCCATCTATTTCATGGAAGGATTTAGGGTGATCAGGAGGATATGGTCAATTCTTTAACCAAAGCTGGGGTTCCTGCCGTGAAAATTCTTAATTCCTTAATGCAGTCCCCCAATTATCCCATTAACACAACCCTTAGTAACATTTATGACAAAAGATCAAAAATTAAAAAAAGAAAAACTGGAAGGTAAATCACCCGTAGAAGCTTTAATAATTGAATTAAAAAACTATTCTTTTCAATATTAAATCAATAATGAAAATTGTCATATTAGTTCTTTATTCATTTCTCACCCAATTCTATCCAATGAATCAAACTCTTTCCATTAGTTTTAATGATGGAATGTACTTATAAAACCAACAAATTTTCCATGCCTCTTCTTGACATTGTTGGGGTCAACAATTGTGCTAGAAAATTATCTTTTTGTTTCTGTTTCCTCTCCCAAGAAAGAAAGGAAGGCTATAAATGGGATTTCCATCAACTTCATAAATTATTAGAACATGAAGAACCCAAAGTCATTGTGACTGAAATAGAGAAAGCCCTAATTTATTCCATTTTCCAAACTCTCATCATTTACTCTGTGTCTGGAATATCTTCAATTGTAGAAAACGGTTTAAATCTGAAGAAGAATGTATTTTGTTCAGAAAACACTGGAATATGCTGGTCAAATCCAAATCTGAAAATTCTTATCAAGATACCTTTACCAAACTTACTGTCGTCTGGAATCCCCCAACTTCTGACTATCTTCTTGAAAACTGGCTTCCTCCAAAAAGAAAATTTGTTTCATATGCTGCAAACAAGCACCTGCATTTTGGAAATACCAGCAAATCTATGATAGAAGGGCTTCACTCTTAT
Source organism: Puccinia polysora (assembly GCA_025617555.3). Classification (NCBI taxonomy): domain Eukaryota; kingdom Fungi; phylum Basidiomycota; class Pucciniomycetes; order Pucciniales; family Pucciniaceae; genus Puccinia; species Puccinia polysora. Next base: position 2,803,753 of record CM062625.1, read on the forward strand.
GTGAAATCATTTATCACAACTTCTTCTGGTCCCTTTTCTTATGTATTTTATAAAATATATCATTCAGTTTCAATTCAACTCAATGAAACTGCCATTAAAAATTCTCAGAAAGACTTCAAGAAATTGATTGGTCTCCCATATTGTGTTGAAAATCTCTCAGGAAAAATAAGCAACCATGCTCTCATGATTGTGCATTCATTTCTCATTTCAGCAGAAAAATCAAACAACTGTCCTGATTTTACTTCTTCTCCTTTCATGCAAATTCCCTGTGTACACCAAGTGAAGAAGGCCAATCTCAAGAAGCAACGATTTTTGCTTGATGATTTTCATTCCCAGTGGCATGTCAAACCTCCTATTGCAGTTTTCTTTCTTTTCTTGGATAAAAAAATAATTCTAAAAATGATTTACAAAGTTTTTTCTTTCATTTTGAATTTATTCATAGCTTGCTGAGAAGGGGTGATGCCAAACTTTTCAATAAGCTCATGAATCACCTTCCCAATCAACCAACATACACCTTTTTCAGAATGAACTCTTTGAAGCATTCCTTAAATTGTACTCAAGAGAACAACAATTTTACCTTGGAGAAATGATGAAACTGTTAAAAGGGAAGTATCAAATGACTCCCATTCAAGAACCCCTATTGAAGGAAGAAAGGAAAATTTGTGTAAGACCCAAAGGAGCCCCCAATAAATGCAAAAGATTTTCTCAGCTTTCTTCTAAGAGGGATACATCTGGCTTTGAATGTTTTGAAGTACCTAAGAGAAGAGGAATACCAAGGAAGCAGCAAGTGGTTAATTCAATGGTTAGTTTTTTCTTTTTTTTTGTTTTCTATCGCCTTCTGTTGAATTTATCTTAACAGAATATGGTTAGAACTTTGTTTTCTATAATTTCATACTCTGAGGAAAAGGAAAGGAAAGGAATACCATGAAAATTCCAAGGAACAAAAGAAACAGGAATCAGAGGAAGAGGTATTTTTTTTGTAATTAGGCTAAAATTTCATTGTGAAAAGAATTATTTTATAACAGAAGATGAATTTGGTGGAGAAAAGCTCAAAGATCATCAGGAATTAGATATAATAAAGACAGTTGGTAGTTTCCTTTTTGGTTGGGGGGGATCAGCAATGTTTTTCTATTTTTGTCTCATTTTCATATTTTCATTTGTCACTCAGAGGTCAGGAACTATCATCAATAAGAGGGTTGTTTCAAAGAATTTGATTCCTGGGAATATGAAGAGGATCAAGAGCAGAAGAGAAGAAGATGAAGATGACAATTTTCATAGGACTCCACTGAATCAAATCTTTGCTCCCGCAGCCACAGCCTCTGAAATAGGAAAGGTGAATAAATTTTTGAATTGATCTTACTTTATGGTTGATTTATTAACCTGTCCTTTTTTTTGGGATGGCATTCAAGGTCAAAAAATTGTCTTTTTCATCTTTTTATAATTTTGAGGTGGTGTCTATTGATAAAGTAATTGTTTTTACTTTTCATCTTAAATAATGCACATTATTTTTCCTTAGTATCAATAAAATTTTATTTCCCCTAAGACAGCCATTTCACAAATTTCAAATGTTCAAGATGTGATTGGTGGGGGGAACTGTGGGTTTAGATTAGAAGCAGTTAATGTGGGCCTTAAATCTGAAGATTGGAGCTCAATAAATCAGGAAATGATCAAGGAAATGGAATCAAATTCTATCTTCAAGGATGAAAACTTCATGGATCAATTTTGGGATGAAAAATTTGACAAAGCAATAAAACATCTCAACCAAACTTCTTGACCTGCCCCTCAAAGTTACCAGATGAAATTCTTTTGCCATGGTTTCCTGCGTGAAGATACATAAAAAATGCCAGTGGTACTTTTATCTCAGTTGATGGCATCAGATTATTTGACCCTCAATTCACCTCCAACTGCCAATTCTCAAACATCTGCCCTATGTTTAATTATTTTGGAAGATTATCAGCACATAGTTTCTTTCCACTATAGTCCTGAACTGTGGCTACCTACCCACTTAGATCCCCTTTGGATGGCTTTTGCTAGCAAGGAATCGTAAAAATGGGAAGATTTGATTCATAATAACATGGAATTTGGTTTGAATATTTTGTTTCCTGGTAGCAAAAATAATAAAGTAGTACAAATTATTGAATCATTTCTCTGGTTTTTTTATCAATGTTTCATATTGACTTTTTTTACTCACTGATTTAGATCAAAAATCACCAATTTTTTGATTCCAATGTTGAATTCTTTGGGAAAAAATAAGCTAAGAAAAATCCCCAGATAATGTTTTAGGGCCCTTTGCAATTCTCACTAAAACAATGCAGACTGAAAATTAGGAACATTTTGTGGAAAAATAACAAAAAAAGAATTTAAAATAATGTCTCATTTTTTATGTAAATCCCATTTTCTGGCGGGAAAGTGAAGTACTAAAATTCTTGAAAAATTATAATTGAATGGCCTGCCATATTTGAAAATTTTTGTCTCTTCATATATCTCAAAATAATCAAAGAAAAAAGATTGAAAATGTGAAAAGATATGAGACGTGGAGCCTTTTTTTTCTTCAGTTTTTTTAGGGAAATTTTGAATGCCTGAAAAATGGCCAAAATTTGTTGGATTTATTCTACAGGGGTTTGAGATGCCCTCCTATCCCCTATTATTATTATTATTGTTTTTTGAAGACCCCCCAAAAAACGGATTTTTTCCAGGTTTAACGCGTGAATTGCAGTCATTGGGTGACCTTGTGGGGACGTCCAAACCGCGTGATTTCAAAATTTGGGGGGGTGAAAAACCCAACACACAAAAAAATATAAATAAATAAAATAAAATAAATGAATAAATAATTGATTAATTCAATTAAAAATGTAAATAAACAAATATATAAACAAATAGAATAAATAAAAATGAATAAATAAGAAAATAAATAAATATGTAAAAAATGAATTAATTGAAAAAATTGAAAGTATAAATATAAAAATTGTATTTTTTTGCCATTAAAAACCCAAAATTGGTTGGTTTGCGCGTTTTTCAACCCAAAACTGGTCGCAAACTTCCATTCAAAACCTTCCTGAGTCCCAAATGGCTGTTTGCGACTTAAATGAGCCGCAAATGACTGTTTCGACCCAAAATGGGTCTCAAATTGTGCCACACAACCCCTTTTAGGCAGTGAACGGGGGTAACAAGGTTGTAAATTTAACATTGCCCAAATTTTTATGTTTCAGCAGCAGTCAACCATAATTGAAAGAAACCCATTGTGAAATTTCAAGATGTCAGCATGTTGAAAAGGAACACAAGAGGGAAAGGAGGGTTTGAAGGGAACCAAAAATACCAAGAATTGTAAGTTTTGTAAATTGAGAAGTATTTATCTTGATGTTTTCATTAACTTATAGTGATATGATGGTTTTATTTCAATTCCTAAAGCTCAGAATATGAATTCCACAGTTCAAAGGAAGATACTGAAATTTAATTACCATCCCTTAATTTTAAATCCAAATCCTAGTCTGAGGAAGAAGATGTGCAGTAGAAGTCAACCAGAAGCCCATCTTTGGTGAGTATTGATTTGATTGATGTGATTTTAATGTTGGGTAAGTGATTTTTCCTTGTAGGAAACAAAGGTGAAATAAATCAATCAAATTAATGAGAACTTACATCAGTTCTTGGGTAAGGTTTAGGATTGTTTTGGTGATCAAAATTGTGAATTTAGAGTCATCCCTATATCACTTTTGTATGATTAAAACTGATGGTTTGAAGTCAAAATGGAAATTATAGAAAGATTGAGGAAACATAAGGCATGCTATGCTAAGATACTTGATGGTAGCTAAGAGTTACAGAAGATTGAAGAAATATTTGATTTTGAAGATATAAATGAAAAGATTACCTCTTCAAAATGGCTTTCTAATTTGTATATGGTTCAAATAATAGCAGATAATCATGCATGGCCAATTTTTTTTCATTTCATTGGAGTAATTTTGTACTTGAACTTCCATAAGAATGGGTGTAAAAGAACCCTTGGATGCCATCTTCATTTTCTTTGTTAACAATAACCACTGGGTTCATTTATGAATTGAGGAAGATATGATTTTAAACCTTCCAATTTTATCAAAAAATTATTCTTTGAGTTAAATGAAAGCTTCTGGATGGGTTTTTAATCTCAAAGATGAATTGAATTTTTATTCCAATTTATATAAAGATATCATTTGATAATTTGGGTTTTCATTTCATCATTTAGTTTTTGTCTAACATGTACTTCTGACATTATCTTGTACTTCTATCAATATAAAGTTTCATAAAATTCTGAACATCATTATTTTGATTTTTTTGGGTTAAAATTAAAATCATTATTTTGAGTGTTTTACAACAGACTTTATTGTTAAGTCAGTTCAACTTGCATTGGGCTGATCCTGTCATAATGAGTATTTTTAATTTTTTTTGGGAAGTTAACTCTAGGGGTAGTCCATTGAGGTGGACTTGTATCAATTACACCTCAATGGAATAGCCCTATTGTTGGGGGAGGTTGATTTAGTTCTACACTAGTCCAATGGAATGAGTGCAACTTGGGTTGGGCTGATCCCATTTTAAGAAGTCTTTTTACTTCTTATGATGGGATTGGCTTAAAACAAGTTGAACTTGTTCTTTGGTGTGTTTTTACTTTAGGGCTAGTCCATTGATGTGGATTGACATTCTTCTTTTTTGTTGGTTTTTTGATTTACTTTATGAAATGATAAATTGTAATTATATGAGTTAAATTCATTTTATTTTGTTTTGTTTAATTTAATTTAATTTAATTTTTTTTGATTCAATTCAATTTATTTTTTGATATACAATAAAACTTTTGTATTCTATTGAACTTTATTGAAACATTCTATTTTATTGCATTTTATTTTAGGGCTGTATTGTATGTATATTGTTCCTTTTCAATTTTTCTTTCCATTTTTTTAATTTGGTTTTGGAAAATGTTTTTTTTTTGGTTTGGGCACATTTTTTTATTTTTGAGACTTTTTAATTGTTCTTTTAATTTATGCATAGGGACAAAGTTTCCATTAATTGCCCTGGAATTTTGAAATTTTCACAATTTTATTTTAAGTTTTTTTCAATTATTTTAATTTATTATTCAGTTTTTGCAATTTCTCTTTAACTTTTTCTGAATTTTTTTATTTTTTTTTTTATTTATTTTTATTTAAGTTTTTTTTTTCTCATGAACCTTGAGTTTTGAAAAGCACACCATAACTCAAAATAGGTGGTGCAGCCCTGCTCCCAACCCATCCTAGTTGTGAAAAGCCATTCACAACCTATCTGAGTTCTGAAAAGCCATTCAAAACCCATCTGAGTTCTTAAAAGCCATTCACAAACAATCTGAGTTGTGAACAATCATCCACAACTCATCTGAGTTGTGAACAGCCATTCACCACTCTGTTGGTTGTGGAGAGCCCTACATGACTCAAATGGGTTGTGAACCATTCTCTCTTTTGCTTTGAAAAGGAAGTGACCTGAAGTAAAAAAAAATAATTCTTCCTCGAATTCCTAGTTCATTTTGGAATTTGACTTCTCCTTTCCCCTTATATTTTCTCAAATAGTAGATAATAAAAAGAAAGAATGAGTATAAAAAAGGAATTTATTTTATAAAAAAAAATTCTCAATAAAAATATTATTTTTAAAAACTTTTCTCCTTGGTCTTCAGCTCCCAATAGGTGGCTGGGAATATTCATAGTACAAAGGCTCCCCTTTCTTTGAATATTCAGAGTTTTGCCTTGTTTTTGAGAAAGTCTATAGGTTTATCAATGATTTCCCTCTATGTTTTAATTGTGCTCTTTGATATGAAAAAGATGTTACCTTCCCTCAAAATTCTTGTTGATTGCACCCAGTTTAAAATAATTTTCCCCAGCTTCACATCTTTGTAATTTTCTAATGATTGAATTGATATAAACATTTTAATTCATGATCTACATAGGGTTTACATCAACAATTGAATTCTGAGGTGCATCTTGAATAAAAATAAACCATTTATATATATATATTTTGAGAGGGATAGAATGGTATAGAATAAGCAATTCTAAATCAATCATTGATAAAAAAAAGGAAACAATAAAATAGCAGGATTTTCATGAAATGGATGATTTAATCCTCCAACTTGAAATAAATAATGCCCCAGCCTATGATACCACCAAAGAAGTTAATCAACACAGACCAAAGGATTGACTTTAGCAGAATAATTTCTAAGGTGATTGCAATGGGTGTAATTGGTCTCATTTTAGCACTTTTCTTGCTATTATAATGAAAAGTGGGGTTCCATCACATGGCAGGATGGTGTGGGTATCCCACACCATGGCTTTGTGTCCTATCATCCCATTTAATGCCACACAATGGTTTTGGATAATAGGCATCTCCCCCCCAAACACACCAAAGGGGGGGGGCTGGCCATTCCATAGGCCCTGCCCTTGAAAATTTTCAGCCTGTGCTGCCAGCCTTTGATAGCTTGGAAAAAACCACCGCTATTCAGTACGTTGAAACAGCAATGTTAAAACTGTGGCAATCCCCTCAAGATTATTTAAAAAATGCTTTTGGAACCCAGAGTGGTGTGGCAGTTTCAATAAAACCGCCAGGGTATCATCAGGTTTTAAATTCAGCCAGATTTGGGTGGGGTGGTTGCATTCCTTCCCACTTAATTTATTTTATATTTATATATTTGTTTTTCTATTTTTTCAAACTTATTGTTATTATTGTCAAAAATGATTGAAAAATATAAAATTGTTTCACTGCAGGTTTTAACATGACCCAGAATTGGGTCAGACAGTGGCAGTCCTTGCATTCAATTTTTTATCTCTTTCTTATTTCTTGATATATATATTCTTTTATTATTATTATTTTTTTATCATTATCTACTTGTATAAAAATATTGGAAAATTTCACAAAATTTCCCTGGCTTTGATGTCCTTGGGTTTGTATTCATTTAAAAAAAGTTTTATGCAACTCTGGCATTTACACAAAGAAATGTATTTACTGCACTGGGAAAAGTCTATACTGCACCAGGCAAAGTATTTAATGCACCAGGAAAAGTGTATACTGCACCAAGAAAAGTATAAACTGCAATGGGCCAATTATATACTGCTCAAGGAAAATTATATAGTTCATTGGGAAAAGCCCATACTACACTGGGAAAAACTGCATTCCTCCCCAAATTTTGGGGCATATACAATTTATTTATAAATAAATCAAACAAATTAAAATGTTTCACCACAGTTTTTAAACTGGCCCAGACTTGGATTTTGTGGCGGTGGTACTTTCCATCATTTATTTCCTTTCTGATTTATATTTATATTTATATATATATATATATATTTTGTTTTTTTATTTTTTTAAATTTTTAAATTTTTTTATTTTTATTTTTTTATTTTTTATTTTCTATTATTTTTCTATTTATATATTTTATATATTTTTTTATTTTTTTATTTTTTACGGGTAATGTTAAATTCACAACTCTTTGATTTGTGTACACAACTCAATGAAGCCGTGTGGAGTTGTGTAAACTACTCAAATGGGCCGTGTGGCACAATACACAACTCAAATGGGCCGTATGGCACGCTACACAACTCAAATGGGCCGTGTGGCACGCTACACAACTCAAATGGGCCGTGTGGCACGCTGAACGACTCAAATGGACCATGTGGCACGCTACAAAGCTCAAATATGTTGTGTAGGGTTGTACATAACTCAAATCTAGTTGTGTTCCGTGCCACACAGCTAAAAGAATTGCAGGGTTAAAAAAAACTAAAATAAACTAAATAAATCAAAAAACAGAAATCAACCAAAAAATCAAAAAATGATGATTTTTTGGTTTAAAAAAAAACAAAAAATGTTGATTTTTTGGTTTAAAAAAACAAAAATATTAAATATTGAATTTTAAATAAAATAAAAATAACTAAATTCTTGAAAAACCCTGGGGGGGTTGTATACCCCTGTACACAGGTCTAAATGGTTGTGTACAGGGGTAAAAAAATCAAAACTGCCCATTATGGGGGGTATATGCCCTCCCAGGTGTTGCATGTGTTGGAAACAACCCTTTGAAGAAGTGTATGGGACCCCACAAATTGAGGGGCCCTACCAGACTCCCACATGTTTCTTTGGGGCCCTACACAACTCTCACAGGTTGTGTGGGGCCCTACACAACTCCTAAAGGTTTTGTGGGGTCCTACACAACTCCCAAAGGTTGTGTGGGGCCCTACACAACTCCCACAGGTCGTTTGGGGCCCTACACAACTCCCACAGGTTGTGTGGGGCCCTGCACAAATCCCACACAACTGGAGTTGTGAATTTATCATCACCCCCAATGAAGAGATCAGCCAAGTTGATTTTGTGACAGAATACTTGAATGCAAAACTTGAGGATGAGACTGTGTATACGTCAATTCCTGATGGTTTTAAAATATTTTTAGTTGACACAAAACCAGAAATTATGAAGAAAATCTGCACAAGAGGTTTCTTGTCATTTCATAAAGTGGAATATTTCCCAAAACTGAAGTGATCCCTGTATGGATTGAAGCAGCCAGCTAGGTTTTGGTATAACACCAAGAGCTGAATGATTTGAGATATAGATTTAAAAATTAGTGAGACTGATCAATGTCTAAAGTAAGCAAAATTTTACTTTGTTGGTTATTCTGATCAAATTTGGACTGATTAGAATACCAGAGATTCAATGAGTTCTTTTTAATTCTTTTATGGTAAGAATATAGTTTTGTGTATTTCCAAGAAGGTGAAAGGAAGAATTTTTTCATCAACTGAAGCATATTACAAAAAATAATTATATTTGTTGCAGGAGGAAAATTGATTGAGAAAGGCCTCAGAGTATATACATAAGCCAAAAGGGTTTGCATTGTTTTATCCCACTAACCAGACTTTCATTTCATGGGAAAACAATCAAGTGTTCCATTCAAGGAAAAAACATAATGATTTTAACTAAGACTATATATGTGATGCATTAAATTTTCAAGAGATAGTGTTAGGGTACACACCCATTGCAGAAATGATAGCAGATATAATGAATAAGGCATCAGGAATGAAAAATAACCAATTCTTTGTTTGCAATATGTGTTAAAATACGTACGCACTTACACGGGTGCTACGTATAAGTGTAATCCAAATGGGATGCACAAATGGGCCTCTGAGGCCCATTGGACACACACACGGACCATACGGGCCCATGTGGATGCAACAGAGTTGGGGAAACTGGCCTCAAAACGCGTGAAATAGACCCATTGGTACACGTGCCCTAACGGGCCCAATGGGGTATATGGGCAAATACGGCCAGATGGGCTTGTATGGGCATAATTGGGCCCAAGGTTTATTTTGGACATACTTGGCCAGACAGGCTGGCCCGCAAAAGTAGTCTTTTCTCACAATTCGGGCTTGGGGCGGCCCATTAGGGTTGCCGCCCGTGTCGCGGCCCGCTCGGGGCCGCTGCTTGCGTCGCGGCCCGTTTGGGGCCGCCTGTGTTCCTCGGCACGGCCCACGCGGGGCCCGACGGCCCGCGCGGGGCTGTTGCGCGGCCGAGGGATCCCGCGCGGTGCGATGCCGCGCGGGCCCGGCTGGTCGCGACCGGCGACCAGCGCCGCGAAGCCGGGGCTCGCGGCCCCGGCTCGCTCCCCCTCCCCTCGCTCGCCGTCTCGATGGGGAGGGGGCAGGCTGGCTGGGTTGAACCAGCCAGCGACCGGCCGCAACAAGGCGGTCGGTCAGGGCAGGGGGGACCTGACCACCCCCTTGCCCAAGTAGGTGGCGGCGCCGGCCGCAAGAGTAGCGACCGGCAGGTGGGGGGGATTTCATCACCCCCCCACCATTGATCGGTCAATGCGACCAAACCAGATAGGGGCGCTCTCCCCCCCCCCTTTACCGAGGGGGAGGAGCGATGGGCCTGGGGGGGCCTGATCACCTCCCAGGCCAATTTACATGACGACGGCCTGGGGGTATCGACCCCCAGGGCCCCTGGTGAGGGGATTTGACTGCCCCCACCAGGGATTTGTAAGAGATAGAGGGGGGGACAGCATGTCCGCTGGTCACACCCCCCCATGTGAGGTTGAAACCGGACCCAGGTGAGCCCTGGGTCCCACCTGGCCCATTTCAGGGGCCAGGGGCTGGATGCATGAGGCAACCAGCCCGTAACAGGGGTAATGATGCCATCAGGGCCGGTTGTAATAGACAACCAACTAAGGGACTGAACAGCAATTGGCTGGTTCAGCCCCGTAACGGTGGAAACACAAGAATGGACCGGAATAGTCTGGTTGTAAGGGTTCAGGGACTAATGCCATGTGGGCTGATGCAGTCCAAACCAAGTAACAAGGCCTGTAGAGCCTGTAGAGCTCTTTTGGGGCGGAAAATTTGCCCTTTGGCTTGTTGTATCATGGGCTCACAAGAGGCCAATCTTTTGTACTTAAGGAGCTCTTCTCCCTGCTGTTTTCCATCATTCATTCATCATCCAATTGAATTCATCCAACATATTGCCCCATTGTGAGAGCCCCATTAGCCATTATTGACACACAGTGTCCAGCATTTCTTTTGCTTTAAATACTGCTCATTTGCCTAAGCTAATTGCTGGCCATAATTATAACAATATGTTTATCTTAACCCTTTTGGATTATGAGAGATATTTGATTGGAAACAAATTCTAGACTGTGATTTCATGTCAGGAACAACACAAGTATAGCTTTTGGTGAAAATTAGGTAGGCAAAGAAACCAAAGTAACAAAACCTACATGGTAGTAACGGGCACAGGTTAAGAGTTAGAAAATGATTTTTTTAAAGATTAAAGGATACATGAGCAACTACAGTTGGAAATAAGTCAGTAGTTTTCAGGAAAAGTCAACACTGGATTGATTGAAATATTAACCATTACCAGTAATGAGGAAGACAAAGACAGGGACGCAATTTATTGAACTCACTGAGGTGCCTTGAAAAAACTGCAAGAGTGGATCAGCGGGTGATTTGACTGATTGAGGATTGGAGTTACAGAATGTCTTCCTATATTTGATCTGGCTTTCTGATGTTAATTAATTGATTGTTAGAGTGTTGATGAGTTCTTTGGAGATTGTTGGAAAAGCAATAGTGGATTGGCTTTGAGTTTTTAATATGAGAGAAATGATTTTGATTGAAGGAGTCAATCAGATACTGGGAAGTGATTCAGGGAGTTTGAAAAGCTGCAAAGCAGTGCTCTTCAAGCCTCTCTTGAGATAGAGAATTCTTGAAATATGCTGTTCTTGAAATAGAGCATCTTCAGCCATGATCTTTGCATCTTTGGATGTGGTGTAGTTGAGGAATGTTTTGATTGGTTTTAGAGAGACAGAAAGAAAGAAAGCAAAAATTAAAACAAATTAGATAATGAGAAATGGAATACAACTAAAGCATAATATAGCTTGATTAATCCCCCACAAATCAAAGGTCAGTGAAGTAGATAGCTAAAGCTATTTAAAATATGGGTGTTTGAGGTTTTTCCTGCTTTAGTCAGCGCACCAGCCATCATGGACAAGGAAGGTATCAATTTGATATTTATTAAGCCTAGTTTAAATTTGTCTTGAACACTTCATGTTCTAATATCAATATGTTTTGCTTTGAAACAAGAACCAAAACTTCTAATTTTATTTTATAAGCCTTTGTTGGCAATTAAATGTAATGGTGATTTGAATTTTCACCAATAGATTTCTTTGATAAGGTTCTGAAGCCACCAAGATCCCAGATGGGAGCTAGAGAGTGCCACGCATTTGGACTCAGTTGATGAGTGAGTGATAATTTGTTGATTCCTACTTTTCAAATATAAGGGACTTCCATTGAAAGAGAAAATTAAGCTTCTCTTTGACACCTCAGAATCTAGATTTTCCACCCACATATCCATGCTGAAGAATTCAAGTCAATCAAATATGGATTGTGGACAAATTTTGAGGGTTAGTTTTCTTTTGACCAAGAGATATTGCTAAATATGTCAAACCTCTTTCCAGTGACTGAGTTCAGGTTGTTTGCCATACCTTTCCATACTTGAGAAAGCAAATTTGATTTTGGGTTGAGCCAGTCCAGAAATGAAATTCAGCTGGCCAATAGGCAACATGCAGCAGATGTTCAGAGACAGGAACTCATTTTAACATTTTTCCTTGGCTTTCTTTCAGAGGAGTTGGTCAGTCCAAGTTCTTTGAGTAATTTTGAACTTTGGAGGGTCAAAGATAAATGAACAAGACCATTCTTTTGTACACCTTTCATTAAAAGGAGTGTATTTGGTTGATTAGGGGAGAAATTCTTGAAACTACTGCAAAAGGCCTCCTTGAAATTGATGAAATTTCCTGTGAAAAACAAGTTATCAACATGGAAAAAGACAACGAACACTTGATCATCAACTATTCAGAGACCATAATTGCAGTGGTATTCTTTGAAACCTTGCTCTTGATCCACTTTCTTAACATTCAATAAAATTTTTGAGGAGCCCTTTTTGACCCATATGGTGATTTCTTAAGCCTGAAAAATTTGGAGGCTCTATTGCAACCTTGTGGCGTTTGGATGAATACCTGTTTTTCAATTTCTGAATGAAGAAAGGCTCCCTTGAAGTTGAGCTGAAGGATCTCTAATTTTTTGTTGATGGAAAAGGTTGTTGGTCCCCTTAGCAAAGCAACTTACCCAGTGGGAGCGTACATCTTGAGATATTCAAGACCGTATCCTTGTTTGAAGCCTTAGAAACAAAATTTATTTTTTAAGACAGGTCCCTTAGTGTGAGAATTAGTTTTGATTCTGAAAACTGCTACCTTATTGACAGGATTTGTAACATAACTCTCCTCGGCTTTGTCCCATACCCCTTATTCTTTTATGTTGTTGAATTCCTTCACTGCCAACCCTTTCCACTTGGGAATCAGCCACAAATCCGCAGGTTTTTGGTTTTTACAGTGTCCCAATTCTGTAATTTATTTCTTATAGTGTAATCAGTTGGTATAGTGTTGATGAAGTCTTTGGATATTGTTGGAAAAGCAATAGTAGATTGGGGTTGAATTTTTCTTATCAGAGAATTGATTAAAATTTAATGAGTGGATCAGATACTGTGCAGAGACTCAGTGAGCTTGAGGAGCTTCAAGGGAGTCCTCTTCAACCCTCTCTCCAAAGAGTTTCTTCATCCATGATCTTTTCGTCTATGGGTGTAGTTTTGTTTAGGACTAATGAGCTTTGTTTGAGAGAGACAGAAATAAATAAAAGAATAAGTAAAAGAAGTAATAAAATAAGAAATGGAATAAAAAAAGCAGAATATAGCTTTGGCAGATTGGGGGTGTGTGGTAAAATATGTAGGCACATATTTATGTGCCATTTACAGGTACAATCCAAATTGGATGCATTGATGGGCCTCTACGTACCATGTGGGCCTGTGTGGATGTCACTGATTTGGGGAAACTGGCCTCAAACACATGCAAAAAGTCATTTGGGAAACAGACCCATTGGGGTGGATGCACCATCCCAGCCAAATTTGGTTGAGGGTGCATTATTTGGCCTCCTCTGTATCTTGGAAATAATTTTCCAGCCAGCCTGGCCTGCTAAAGTTTTCAGAACTTTATTTTGAGCCAGGAAAGCCTGTTGGGGTTTTTTTCCTTGCTGTAGCCTGCTTGAGGCCCCTATTTCTCATTTTTTGCCCATTTTGGGGCCTTACAGCCCATTTTGGGCCTTCATAGAGGGCAGAGGGACTCCAGATAGAGTCACCACTGCCAATTAATGAGGCTGCTTGGTAGCCAGCATAAAAATCCCAGTTGTGGGAGAGGGTGGATCTCTTGTTTTATCATGTCCCCACCAAAGGCAAATCTTTTTTACTTGGGTAATGTTAAATTTTCTACCTTGAAACCCCTGTTCAGTACCTAAAAGGGGTTGCGTGGGGCAATTTGCTACCCAAAATGGGTTGCAAACAGCTATTCACAACCCACTTGAGTTGCAAACAGCCATTCACAACTCAGTTGGGTTTTGAATTGCCATTTGAAACCCATTTTGGTTTTCGAATGGCAGTTTGCAACCCATTTTGGGTTGCAAACCGCGCCATGCAAACAAAAATGGGTTTCAAATGGCAAAAAAAGATAATTTTATATTTATATTTTCAATTTAATTTAATAATTTATTTTTTGACCATTTATTTATCTATATCTTTTTTATATTGAATTTTTTATTGTGATTCATTATTTTATTTGTTATTTGTTATTGTTATTTATTATTTGTTATCTATTTTTTATTTGGATTTTATTTTTTATTTATTTTTTATTTATTTTTTTATTTTTATTTGTTTTTTATTTTTTATTTTTTTTTTAGAATAAAAAAATAAATAATATATAAAAAATTTAAAAAAAATTAAATATATATATATAATATACCGTTTGCAACTCAGATGGGTTGCAAACAGCTGTTTGCAACTCAGATGGGTTGCAAACAGTTTTTAGCGCCTGTTTGTGACCACAGCATCACAAATTTACAATTGCCCTTTTTAATTGAAGGGGTTTCCTCCCTTCTTTTTAAAATCCTCAATTTGAATTCATCAAATCAATTACCAGACCCATTACTAATCATAGAAAAAAGGGTTCCATAAATCTTTTGTTTTCATTACCACCCCTCTTTCCACTAATTCTAATCTTTTTCCATGAATTTTCATAATGCAATGGATGGAAAAACTCATTCAAAAACAAGGAAATATCCAAATAATTCTGATTCATCTTGTAAATTTTTATTGAATCAATATTCTCTGGGGGCAATATATTGAGGTCCTCATCAATTTTATATGAATTTGTTGGGGCTTGGTAGCCATGAATCCTTGGCAGCAAGGGGGATGAGACAGTTTAAGCTTAGTTATGAGGCAGAATTTTTAACTATGATTAGGCAGATAGACTGAGTTATCAGTGGTAAAGACTGGCAGTGTGGGAACCTGAGAAAATAGATGCAGTATGAAGGTTATCAGCAAGTGTAGCAAAATTGAAATCACTCTTATGGAAGCCAGTGAATCTCTTGCCATCTTTGGATGGGTAATAAAACTCATATCAAAAAAGCTGATGAGAATTTGAGGAGGAGGATTGGTCTTGTTTACCCACAAGGATATTTATTTAAAATCTAGCAGTAAAATGTTAAAAATGAAAATGAGTGAGTAGTGTGGTTTGATAATCCATCTGGAGAAGGGTGGTGATTTTGATTACTGGTAGTTTGAGTTGTTTTGAGAGCAAGGGGTTATTTGATGACCAGTTTTGCTGTAATCTGTGTCCATTGATGTTATATAACACATTGGAAAACAATTACGATTATTTTCAGATAATCCTGACCCATGTGATGTTAATTAAGTTTTTTTTATTTTTGATTTGCAGGCTTGAAATGGAATAATTGGTTTGAAACCCACAATTGAAAGAACAATGTATTTGCTAACTCTGATACACCCTAATATATCTATTATACCAGGAAAATTAAAATATTTTTCAATATTTAAGCAAAATTCTCATCAATTGAAACAAAAATCAGATTTATAAAATTGATTATTGAGAGAAAGAAAATTTTGATATTTTTGGGATTATTATTGCACCTGATCAAGTTTCTTTTGAAGTTTTTAATTATACATAAATTTCTCCTATTGAATAGGTTCATGGGTAATATTTTCGATTATTGATTCTTGTTAAAAGATATCTATTTTCCATCACATAATATAATCTTTTTAAAAAGGAATTTATTTTTTCATTTCATTATTCCTATCATGCTACTAAATAAGTTTTTTTGAGAATTTCAAAAGATTTGAATACCCCCCAGAATAAAGTCACACACCTGATCTTTCAGTTTCCTTTTATTTTAGTCCAACTTTTTACATTCAATTTTCCAATTTTTGTATTTGATAAACCCTTTTTCAAGATATTTCAAAATGCTTTAATTTTGCTTCTTCAATTCATATATGCAGTATTTTAGTATAATTTTTTATGCTTAGTTCAAAGGTCTTTTCATGCAATTAAAAATCTTTAATTTTCTGGAAACAAGTATTTTTTTTACATTTTTTCATATTTATCTAATTACTGGATGATAGTTTAATTTGAAAATTTGAAAGGGTGGTGTTAAATCCAAAATCCTGTTTTTCAAATGGGCATGAAATGCATTTGAAAGCCCATGTGATTTTTGAACCTCCATTAATGACCCAACAAGTCGTGAGCAAAGTTTTTTATAAATTGTGCAACCCCCATAGAGCTGAGAAAAATCATTTTGGAGCCTAAATGGGTGGTTTGCCAACCATTTTGGTTGCCAACAAGTTATTTTCAAACCTCAGAGTTTTTTTATTTTTATTTTATTCTTTGTTTCTTTGTTTTTTTTTTCATTTTTTTTTCTTTTTTTTTCCTTTCCTTTCTTTTGTTCCTTTTTCCCTTTTGTTTAATTTCTTATTTTATTTGTTTTTTTTTATTTTGATTTTTTCACAAAACCCTGAAGTTGTGAATGGCATGCCATAGCTCAAAATAGCTATTGAAAAGCTTTTGGAATCCCATCTAAGTTGTGAATGAAAATTCACAACTCAGTGAGTTACAAACAGCTGTTCACCACTCCAATGGGTCAAGAGCTACGCCTAAAAACCCAATTGGAGTAGTTAATGAGTTGTGTAGGGTTGTGATTCTGAAACTTTCCCATTCTAAAATATTTTATTTCCCACAATTAAATAGGTATATGTAAATTTTTTATGTTTTTTGATGTTTGTGACAAAGTTAATTATATTCCACTGTATATATCTCAGATTTTTCTGGTAAATTGATTTTCTATAATTTCTCTCTTTTTTCTTACATTAGATCATTTTTTTTTTCCAAATCTCAGTTCAGATCTGAGGCCCTTGAAAACAATTGATATTTATAGAATTTTTTCAGCCAATTTTGAATTTACAACCCTGATGTTGCCAAAAGGCTCAAAAGGCCATTTGCAACCCATATGAGTTGTGTTTTAATAATATATATACAATTTTTTAAAAGTTTTCTTGTAATTTTTTATTTCTTTTTTGATTTAAATAAAAACATAAAAAATAAAAAAACCATTATAAAATAATTTAATCTATCAAATTAAAAATATAAATATAAAACAAATATGGATAAATGAATTCAAATGAAATGAAAAAAAAAAAAATGAATTCAAGTAAAAGTATATGTATGTATATCAATATATATATGGATGATGATACATTCACAACTCCAGTCGTGTGGGAGTCGTGTAGGGCCCCACACAACCTGGGGGAGTTGTGTAGGGCTGCTCAAGGCACGGAGGCCCAAGAAGTACTCCAAAGGGTTGTTCTAAACACGCGCAACCCCTGGGGGGCATATACCCCCCATGATGGGCATTTTTGATTTTTTTTACTCCTGTAAAAAACCATATTATTTATTATTTATTATTCATTATTCATTATTCATTATTTATTATTTATTATTTATTATTTATTATTTATTATTTATTATTTATTATTTATTATTTATTATTTATTATTTATTATTTATTATTTATTATTTATTATTTATTATTTATTATTTATTATTTATTATTTATTATTTATTATTTATTATTTATTATTTATTATTTATTATTTATTATTTATTATTTATTATTTATTATTTATTATTTATTATTTATTATTTATTATTTATTATTTATTATTTATTATTTATTATTTATTATTTATTATTTATTATTTATTATTTATTATTTATTATTTATTATTTATTATTTATTATTTATTATTTATTATTTATTATTTATTATTTATTATTTATTATTTATTATTTATTATTTATTATTTATTATTTATTATTTATTATTTATTATTTATTATTTATTATTTATTATTTATTATTTATTATTTATTATTTATTATTTATTATTTATTATTTATTATTTATTATTTATTATTTATTATTTATTATTTATTATTTATTATTTATTATTTATTATTTATTATTTATTATTTATTATTTATTATTTATTATTTATTATTTATTATTTATTATTTATTATTTATTATTTATTATTTATTATTTATTATTTATTATTTATTATTTATTATTTATTATTTATTATTTATTATTTATTATTTATTATTTATTATTTATTATTTATTATTTATTATTTATTATTTATTATTTATTATTTATTATTTATTATTTATTATTTATTATTTATTATTTATTATTTATTATTTATTATTTATTATTTATTATTTATTATTTATTATTTATTATTTATTATTTATTATTTATTATTTATTATTTATTATTTATTATTTATTATTTATTATTTATTATTTATTATTTATTATTTATTATTTATTATTTATTATTTATTATTTATTATTTATTATTTATTATTTATTATTTATTATTTATTATTTATTATTTATTATTTATTATTTATTATTTATTATTTATTATTTATTATTTATTATTTATTATTTATTATTTATTATTTATTATTTATTATTTATTATTTATTATTTATTATTTATTATTTATTATTTATTATTTATTATTTATTATTTATTATTTATTATTTATTATTTATTATTTATTATTTATTATTTATTATTCATTATTTATCATTTATTATTTATTATTTATTATTTATTATTTATTATTTATTATTTATTATTTATTATTTATTATTTATTATTTATTATTTATTATTTATTATTTATTATTTATTATTTATTATTTATTATTTATTATTTATTATTTATTATTTATTATTTATTATTTATTATTTATTATTTATTATTTATTATTTATTATTTATTATTTATTATTTATTATTTATTATTTATTATTTATTATTTATTATTTATTATTTATTATTTATTATTTATTATTTATTATTTATTATTTATTATTTATTATTTATTATTTATTATTTATTATTTCTTATTTCTTATTTCTTATTTATTATTTATTATTTATTATTGATTATTTATGAGGAGGATTGGGAATTTCATCTTCAAATATTTTGTCCCATTCATCTTTGATGTTGGCCAGAAGGTTTTGAAGGATTACACAATTTATCATCCAGTTGATGAGGATCTTCATGTCTTTGGAATTTTTAAGCTGGTTGTGCATTTCCCTTAAGCTGGCCCATCTTCCTTTCAGGACCTCTACGGCATGCTCAATCCAAACTTGGATTGGGAAAGATGATAGTTGAAATCAGTTTGTGCTTTATTGTTGGATGAAACATTGTGGTATTCTGGAACCACATATTTCCCATTAGCATAAGCTGAATTGGCAAGAAGGTATCAATCTTGGTCAAAGTAGTTCTCTTGTTGATGGGAAATCTGGATCCAATTGAAAACATATGAATCATGAAAAGAACCTGGAAGGGCAACATGGAGGAATATGAAATCCTTGTTGTTATCACAAACAACATTTAGTGACACAGAGTATCTATACAAACAGATCAAACATATTTTCTCAGTTTTTCATCAAAGGTTTTATCAAGGCCTTTGGGAAAAAAATGAATCAATTGCCTTTCCTTCCAATCATAATAGTGGTTGCCATCTAGATTTGGTTTTTGACTCAAGGGGATAGTGGTTCCATTAAAAAAACCAAAAATAAGGGAAAGCCTTAAGTCTCCATTACTTGAAATATCTTGTTGGATTCTTCTTCTTTTGGCAAAGAAAGGACTGAGAAATGGAAATATAGGATATCAATCATGCTTCTTTTGGTGTATAAGTCAAGGGTTCCATATTCAACTGAGAATAGATTTTCTAATCAATGAGTTGCTTCTCCATTTCCATTTGATCCCAATCTATAAAGAGCAAAAGCCATTTGGTTAGCTGGATTGCCTTGAGGATTCCAATTATTTTTTATGGGAGATGTTGTGCTCTTCAATCATCTCCAAAAGCCTCATGAATGAAGGAAATAAATTGAGGAACAGTTTCTGGAAGCTTAAGTTGGGGAGGAGAAGAAGCTTTTGCCTTTCATACATAGGCTTGTGGAGATTCTGTCTTCCTGTAACCATTTATTGCTTTTCCAATAGAGAATGAGTCAGAGGCAAATAATAAAAACAGTTCAGTCAGCTTTTTTGGGGTTTCAACTTGCTGCTGAGAAGTTTGATTGGAAATTTTGAGAAAGATGGTGATGTGATGTGGGGTGATGAGATCATGATGGGATTTTTGTGAATAAATGTAGATTTGAAGCAATAATGGATGTGAAGCAATGGAGTTGAGATTTGTGTGATGCAATGGAGATGGGATTGTTATGGATTTACTGAGGTGGAGGTGTGGATGGGTGTTTTGCATGGGATGGATGGTGGGTAGATAATTTTGCATAAATTGTGGGTTTGATTCTTAAAATATGCCATTTTCATGAAACCTGCCATTTTGAAAAACACCAGTTAGGGGGTATTTGTATTTCAGAAACCCGTCATTTTTAATGGCAGGTCTGGTCAAAAAAATTTTGTGTTTCTAATGGCGGGTCTGGTCAATAAAAAACGTGTGTTTTGAATGGTGGGTTTGCTAAATCTTTTATGCCCAAACAAATATTTGTAGAAGTTTTGGGGCCCAAAACACCCTCAAAAGGCATGTTCTCCCAACCCATGCACTCCTTCAAAAATTTAAGATGCATTCCAAGCCCAAATTTTCTAAGCTGATGCCTTTTTTGAATCGGAAAAATTCTTCCAGGTTTAAACACCTCCCTTGGGTAGCAAAACATTTCAGAAGGCATTCACTCAGTGAAATAATTAATTCAATCAGGCCTTTCTTTGAAGGAGGGATTCATCTTGAAAAAACCTACTTTATTTGAAGGAGGTCATTTATTTTGTAATTTTGGGGTTGTGAGTTTTTCCTGGGCTCAGAAACAAAAAGAATTACTGAATGGATTGATAAAATTTTTAAATTTGACTATTTTCAAATTGGTATAAACCCTAAGATTATTAGCCCCAGGGGAGAGGATAAAAATTCACAGATATTAAATTTAGGAGCTAATGAATGATTTAGCATGATTATTTTTAAAGCAAAGAAATCCTGCTTCATGCAATCTGGGGGCCAATTAAATCCCCAAAAGAATTGAAAATTTATTCCCAAAGCTACTTACCAAACTCCAAAAAATAAAATACTGATAATGCATGCTTTTTTAATTTTGATAATCAATTCTTTTTTTGGTCCCAAATTCAGTTCAATTGAGGTTCATATTCATTTCTTATTTTCTCATTATACTTTGAACATCCATCTATCTCCAGGTCATAAAACCCCAAATCACCATGACATTGTCAACTGTACCAGGACAATCTTTAATCTTGATCTATCATTCCTTTCTCTTGGAAAGTGCCCAAATCATTCTACTTTCCTCTTAATAAATCTTACTCTTGAGCTTAAATTCATTGCGCTTTTATCAAGCTTCCTTCATTTTGTTCCTTACAAAGTTAATTTTATCAGATCTGGAATTTGAAGAATTTGAAGAATTTTTTTTGGAAAAATTTTCATTTTAAATTTTTCAAAAACAACTTGTCACTTAAAATAAGAAAATGAAGGCTTTTTTTATTAAGAAAACATTTTTTTTGGAAGAGATAGAGCGGAGTTTTGTTGGAATCATCAATTAAATCTTTTGGATAGGCTTCCTTTGATACACCTTAATAAGGCAAATAATGTTAGAATTTGAGTTTATATATATATGACTTTCACTGGAGTTTGAAGTATCATTGATAGGATTGATTTGATTTATATTATTGTTGTTATTGAAGTATTAAAATAATGGTTTAAATATAACTAGGCTGTGTTCTTAGTAGTGATTGTCAGACTTCCCAAGCATAACATTTCACTTACCATGTCACTTAAACTGCTTATGTTAATTTTGCCTTATTCATTTTGTACTCAACCACTTGTTGGCCAATCATGTATTTAGTCTATATAGACCATGGTGCTCTCAAGTGGAATTCATCATCTTTTCATTCACAACATCAACTGGAGTGTCCTTTTCCTCCTGTCCTCAGGTCCGTTACGCTTGATGTTATAAGCTCCTTTTCACTCATTCTTTAATCCTTTCATGTAATTAGAGCTCAAGCTCTTTTTTATATTTTACACAGTTAAAAGCCTATGCTCAACCTGAGCCAACCATCTTTCATTCAACTGGTTGCCTTCAATAGTCTCATCCTGAAACCGATCTTTGACTCTTTTGGCGAGGGGGTGAGATGAGGAAGAGCCCTGTCATTGACAATTAAGCTCATCCCATCCATTCACTTCGACACTAGGCATCAGCATCTCATGAAGTATCCAATTGCCACTCAAGATCATCACACCAACCTTTTGTAGACAACAGATGGCCAAGACAGAACAAAGCTAGGAGTTGAATTAAGTCGCGACATAGGCAACAGCCAACCACCGACAGCAACATCAAGCTACGATCAACGAGGTTGAAGTGGAGTTGAACATACTCCTATCTGTTGCTTGTCTCGTTGGATCGAATAAGCTGATCAACTCATTTGAGACTAGCGAGCCACCAGACTTGATCAATTACCTCAATCACATCCTAACTTGGGCTCGTCAGCATGATGGAAAGCAAGCATGACCATCTGATTGATCCTTTGATTCCACTTCCCCCTTTTCTGTTTTACCATTTAGACATACCTGCTCAAAAACTGCCTTCTCAACCTAACGATCATGACCATCTTATCAATCAATCCTATCCGACCGGTGTTTTTTTTTTCCCTCTATCGATTGCCCACCAACGTGCTTGTGAATCAGAGGAGCAGTGAACTATATCAATCACTCGAGTCTTGTCTAACGTCAAAACTTGACCTTATCTATCGATCTACTCAAAAGCTAAACCCAAACAAATAGCGAAATCAGTACCAAGGATGGCAGTCAAAATCAATCAGTTAGCATCGAGTGCCATCACCGCGCATGCCTTCAATACCAATAGGAGTCAACTAGCCGTTTGTGAAAATTCCAACAAGGTCAAAATTTATCAAAGATCCCACAACACTCATAGTAACCCTCCTTGGAGTTCAATCCATACTCTAACCGATCACGATAAAGTTGTCACGTCGATCGATTGGGCTCCTTGGACGAATTGAATCGTCACCGCCTCACAGGATAGGAATACTTATGTTTGGCAGTATGGATTAGATCCCAACGATCCTACTCAACCTCCGACCTGGCAACCTACTCTGGTACTCCTAAGGTTGAACCAATCGGCCACCTTTGTCAGATGGTCCCCGGATGAAATCAAGTTTGCAGTTGGTTCAGGTGCAAGAGCCATCGCGGTTTATCCGATTCAACACCAAAGACTTCATCTCTCCACCAGCGAGGATTGGGCCGTGCTCCATGTCGCCCTCCGTGACACCTCCGGTCATGGTCACCGAAGCTCTGGCATACTACGCACGCGACGGTAGAGCGATCATCCCTCACTTTTGTAGTAATATCGATGGCACCCATTTGGCTGAGATCTTGAGGAAATGTGACCCCAAGACGACCCTGTTCATCGTAGCCAGCAAGACGTTTACCACCCAAGAAACATCTGACCAAATCCAAGGCTCAAGCAATTCAATGTTTTACCGATTGTCGAAATTGGATTCAACCGGTCTTCGGAGCTCAATCCTATGGTCTGATGATACCTTCTTTTATAATCCATCATCCATCAATTTTCACAATCATTCCAGTACTCAACTCCGAAAATCAACCAACTCAATTTTATCAAACCTACACAATCAAATCCAACCTTGAACAAATTCCACACATTGTACAAGTCAATCACATTTGAACTGAAGAATTTTCCAGCAAATAGTAGATATCATACTTAAAGATAGCAGTTAAATTCAAATATGCCCCAGGAAGTTTACTAGTCAATCAGCTCATCTTGTTATCAGTCACTAACCTGTATGTAGAATAATTCCAACAGTTGGTAAAACATAAAGTTAATTGAAGAAAAAGAGTTAGATTCATTTCAGACAGTAACTTCCTCCAGTGCAAGTCAAGCGGGTGTGTTAGAATTTGAGTTTATATATATGTGACTTTCACTGGAGTTTGAAGTATCATTGATTGGATTGATTTGATTTATATTATTGTTGTTATTGAAGTATTAAAATAATGGTTAAAATATAACTAGGCTGTGTTCTTAGTAGTGATTGTCAGACTGCCCAAGCATAACATTTCACTTACCATGTCGCTTAAACTGCTTATGTTAATTTTGCCTTATTCATTTTGTACTCAACCACTTGTTGGCCAATCATGTATTTAGTCTATATAGACAATGGTGCTCTCAAGTGGAATTCATCATCTTTTCATTCACAACATCAACTGGAGTGTCCTCTTCCTCCTGTCCTCAGGTCCGTTATGCTTGATGTTATAAGCTCCTTTTCACTCATTCTTTAATCCTTTCATCTAATTAGAGCTTGAGCTCTTTTTTATATTTTACATATAAGAGTTAGCAAAACCACCATTAGAAACCCGCCATTTCTTTTGACCAAACCTGCCATTTTTAATGGTGGTTTTCTGTAATAAACATTCCCCCAGCTTGTGTATTTCAAAATGGCCCGTTTCCTGAAAATGGCTGATTTCAAACATCAAACCTGCCATTAAACCCGCCATTTATGCATCATCATCCATCCACCATCCATCACATTAAAAACACCCATCCACATCAGCAAATCCATACCCGTCCCATCTCCATCACATCAAAAATGTCAGCCTCCTGGATGCCAAGATCCTTTCTATCATTTAGCTAACAGAGGTGATAGAATAAATAATACATATATTATTCAATAAATGCAGCAAAAATCTGTAAAATAATTGGATAAAGCTTATTTCAAGGTTAATTGGTTTGGGTATGGTTTATTGTTATAAATCAATATAGATAAATTGATTGTTAAGTATTTTTATAGAGGGGCCACAATTATATTGGGGATCTTTAACACCTCTCTTCAGGGAATTCAGTATGAAACACGTAGGCCTGGTTACTTTGGAACCTTTAATTTATGTTCTTAAAGGATATTTTGCCCAATGATAATGTGTATATAAAATACACAGTGGAGTGGCAGGGCTTTGTAAACAAGCTTCCACAACATAGAAAGTATAATAAAACTCACTGGTATATTATTAAATCCTTTGGGTACCTGTTTGGGATTTGCACTGATGGGTTAAACCTGTATACTGGGGTTATAAGGTTGTTCAGTAGTTTAAATTGATAAAAAGGGATGGGGATGGATATTATTAATCAGAATAAAGCCATAAATCACTTACTTATCCCTTATAAGTATTTGATTACCTTGGCACGGTGTCTTGATGTAAATATAACTGGGTCTCTGGGTATCAATATCCTCAAAAGAGCACTTTATTTATAGCTTTTGGAGTCCCAATATTGTCCTTCTGAGGGGTACAGGGGCGCCAAGGGAAAGACACTGAGGCTAGAAGGGTAACCAGTGGTAGCCTGGCACGTGTTCTTGGTGCTGTAGCACGGGTAGCATCTAATTCCACAGAGTATGGGAATTATTCTACTTTATAATTGATGTTTGGACATGTGAATAACACTAATCTGTCCTTTTTATTTATTATTTAATTAATTATCCTTAGTAAATGTTCCCATTAAGTTAATAATTATTTTAATAGACATTCCTACGGATATTCTGATGTCAGGTGAGTACTCATTATTTATTAAATAATTGGAGTAAAGTCATGATATTGATTTTACTCCTTATTTTTGAGTTTCAGTTGATTTACTAAAATAATTACTTAAAAATATAAGTCATGGGTATTCATGTAATATTTTTATATCATTAGTTTTCTTAGTATGTCACCAAAATATTGATCTCTAGAAATTCTCATAATAGTATATTTAAGTATTTTAATATATTTTTAGAAGTAGTCATTATCTTATTTTGGAAATTTTTGGTAATTTGAATTATATTTGATAAAAGATACGTATAAAGGTTATTTGGGTATTTTTATATATAAGTTTACGTATTTTTAGACTATCTACTATCCACAGGAACATTCATTACATATGTAGAATGTTTCCGTGTAGGTTGTAGCATTTTTATGGGGTACCTAGGTTTCTCAGGCCGCCTCTCACTTTGTAAACCCATAGTCCCGCGGCTGCGTACTTGTCAGAGGCTTGGGGCTGCGTACACGGGCTTGAAAGGGTGAAAGTGCTGTAGATCAGCTGCGTGCGGGTGTATTGGCTGCCGCAGCTGCGTGCAGGAATTGTGACAGAACACTTTTCCGTCTGTAACTCCTAAAATATACACCACACCTCAATTCTGACTGAATTTTAGGTGTGAAACCTATATGTGAAAATACATGTGAAATATTTAATTGGCCAAAAAGTTCAATAGTGGTGCCGTGGTATTTTGGTTTTTCTTTCTTTAGATATTTAAAAATATAAGGAGTTCAATTTCAAGGGTGGGGTCAGTGAATGACCCTCCATAATTTTGGGTGAAGAATCCATTTTGAAATAATATTTATGGTTTTCATACTCCTTGTTAGGTCAATTTTATTATTATTATTTTTGTTTTATTTCTGTTACTTTTGCAGCTTGCTCTGCAATAGTAGCAAGCTGAAATTTCCCCCCTCCAAGATATGGCCATATCTGAATAAAATCTGGAGCATGTCAGGAAAAAATTAGTTCAATTTATGTTTCAGTTTTTTTTACTGGCTCTGTAGTTTCTAAGATGTATTGGTCCATCAGGTATATTATTCTCTGGTAACCATTCATTTTTGTCTGCAGATTCTCCTTTGTATCTTACTAAGTATAGTCTAAAATCTTTTCCTTGTACTCTCTCTTTCTTGTCTCTCAATATCCTGCTGACTTTCCCTTTTTTCTTTCACAGGGTCAGGTTCTATTGGGATTATTGCTGTAGGGAGGTTTCTACCTTCCCTGGGTTGAAAGTGTTTTACTAGGCTAAGAGGAAATACTGGGTGTTTTATTGATGATTTTTCACTCAAGATTACTTCTACAGCATTTTTGCCATGCATCCTTTTGATAACAAATGGTCGAAGAAAGGCTTGTTTCAGCTTTCTGTTACCTGCTATATTGTTAAAGTTGTTAGTGGATATCAAGATCTGATATCCTATTTTAAAGTAAGGATCCCTATGTGATTTGTCCCATCTTTGTTTTTTGTATTCTACTTCTTCTTCTACACATTTTTGAGCATTATTATTTGCCAGATCAATCATTTTCTTAAATTCAAGAGATATTGGATGAATGGTGGCTAATTTATAGTTTAAGTTATTCCTAGGGAGTTTTGGAATCCATCCAATTTCTAGTATGTAAGGGGCTTCTTTGGTAGTAGAATGTTTACTGCTGTTATAATTAATCTCTAGAGCTGGGAGTAGGCTTACCCAATCATGGGAATAACTATCTGAGTTTTTTCATTCTAGACCAAAGCTACAGAACCTTCTCTACATGTCTTATAGGGTTTGTATCATTCTTTCAGCTAATCCATCAGTTTGGGGATAGTATGCTGTAGAAAATCCTAGAGTAGTACCCAGTATATCATGTAGATTCCTCCAAAACTCAGAGGTTAATTTGGGGTCTCTGTCACTGATTATAATTTTGGGTATACCAACATCAGCTATGATCCTATTCCAAAATAGTAGAGCTACATCAATAGCACTATCTTCTTTGTGGTTAGGTAAGAATTTTGCCTTCTTAGAGTATCTGTAAACTATAACCAGGACGGAGTTATATGAATGAGTACCTCCAGGGGGTAGGCCAGTGACAAAATTCATATTAATGATTTCCCATCTAGTTTTGGGTTCATAGATCTTCTGTAGGAGTCCAAACCTTTTGCCAGTAGTTTTATTCTATTTTTGGCAAGTCTCACAGCTAGTAACATAATTAATAGTGATTTCTTTCCAGTCTATCCACCAAGCAGTTTTTTTTACTTTCTCCAAGGTTCTTTCAGTGGATATATTGCCTGATGAAAAGTTGTCATGGAATTCCTGGAGTATGTGTTGTATATTTTCTTTGTTGCTTAGGACTAATACACTGGAATGTTGGTGTCTGTAGTAAAGGAAACCATCCCAAAAGGTAAACCTTCCTGCTTTATAGGGTTTAAGTAATGAAGCAGGTACACTATTCATCAGAGATGCTTCTTGGGATTCAAATTCCATAATGTTAATCAGAAGATTGATTTCAGGGGAGTAGTTGTCCCTCACTACATTGAAGAAAGAAGTATTTAATTCACATAAGTGGATCCCCATGATTGGAGCATTTAATGCAAAAAGATTGATGTTCAAGACAGGAAAGTTATCTTTATCCTCAGGGTCATATCCTGGATTTCTAGAGTCATTAGGCAAAGCATTCCTTCTTATACTATCAGCATTCTGGTGTTTAGCTCAAGCTTTATGCACTATAGTCATCTGACCTCTATACTGTTGTGTAGCAATTTGAAACCTGAGCATATGTCTGCTGGGGTTCTTCATGTTTATGAGAGTCCTTACAGCATTACAGTCTGTGATGACTTGGAAAGTGGTGCCTTCTAAGTAATAGTGTAGCTTTTCTAAAGCCCATACTAGAGCCAAGCATTCCATCTGACTGGCTCCATATCTCTTTTCTGTATCTTTGATCTGTCTAGATATGAAGAGTACTGGTTTCTCCATTGGTTTTTCTTCTTCTATTCTTTCTGCTACTAACCCTTCCATGCAGGAGTCAATGTACATTTTGAAGCGCTTGGAGTAATCTTGTTGAATGAGTAAAGGAGTAGAGGTCATAGATTTTTTTAGTTCCTCATAGTTTTTCAATCTCTCATGTGTCATTTCAAAGAGAGTGTTATTGTTGCATATTTCATACAGACTTTTAGTTAGCATAGCAAATTTTGGTATTTATTGTCTGTAGTAACTGCAAAAAATAATGAAAGACAGTAACTCTTTTTTATTTTGAGGCATAGGTCTGTTCATCATGGCACCTATCTTATTTTGATCAGCAGCTAGAGTTAGACCAGAGACTATATGCCCTAGAGCTTTCAATTCTCCATATCCAAAGTTGCATTTCTTCATGGATACTTTTAATCCTTCTTGGGAGATAGTTTGGAGTACTAATCTTATTTGGTTGATATGAGTATCCCAATCATCAGAATATATGATAACATCATCAATATATACCATTATCCATCCTTGTCTGATGTATGTACCTAGAACTGTATCCATTGTTCTCTGGAAGTTTGATGGGGAATGCTTTATACCAAAGGGAATGCTAAGGTATGCATATATTCCCAAATGACAGATTATTCTCATGAAAATTCTGCTTTCAGGGCTTATAGGTATCTGGTGGAAACCTTTAAGCATATCCATAGTAGTGATATATTTGGACTTGGACAATTTATGTAGAGCATGATCAATCCGGGGTATAGGAAATCTGCATGAGTATAATTATTGAGTATTCTGAAGTCTCCTACCATTCTTGATTTTTCATTATGCCAAGCTATGATTATAGGTGTGGTCACATCTACCTGCTCATTGTGCCCTACTTTCCTTAATACTTCTAAGTCTATTAGTTCCTGGATATGTTCCTCAAGAGCTATTCTAGACTTAGGACTAGAGGGATAATCTGGTCTTCTTAAGTTTGGAGGATAAGGAGGCTTAATGGTCAATTTTAATAACATTTCATGTCCTTTGATATCACCAATGGGGTGATCTTTAGTACAAAAAGCATTTTGGTTCTCAAAGTAGACTGTCAATATATCTTTTTTCTGTTCCTCAGAAAGTTTCATATTTAGAGCTGCTTGAGAGAAGTATTCTTGATTAAAGTCTTC
Organism: Puccinia polysora; assembly: GCA_025617555.3. NCBI lineage: Eukaryota > Fungi > Basidiomycota > Pucciniomycetes > Pucciniales > Pucciniaceae > Puccinia > Puccinia polysora. The sequence continues at coordinate 2,833,443 of CM062625.1, forward strand.
TAAATGCTTTTGATAAGTGGAAGAGGGGAAGTTAGATTTGATGGTGCATATCTTAAACTTCTTGTCCCAATTACCACCCACTGTAAAGTATCTCCCTTTACTCTGGAACACATCTATACCATATAGACACAAAGCATCATTACCTATTATCAGGTAGTCACATAATCCATTGAGCAATGCCACAAATTCCACTTGTATCCTCAAAGATCCTTTAATATGGGTTAATATTATAGGAGTAGTCCATAATCCAATAGCACTCATGGTAGAGTTGCAAGAGCTAAACTTGGATTTTGGGACGGGCAGAAGGTGTTCTTTCCAATTGGGATCCCATTTGTTTAAGAATTCAGTAAAGACACATGAGCTCAAAGCTCCACTATCCAGTAATAACCTTATAGTTCTGTCTCTATACAATCCTGTTGCATAGCAAGTTTGACCAGTGGTATAACTCTTACAACTCATAGGTTTAACTGTTAATGGTTTAACATCCGTGATATGTCTAGGAATTATTGTAGGACCCCATTTTTGGGGCAACAAGAGTCCCCATGGATGTTATTTATTTGTATAGAAGTGCCTATATCTCCTTCTATGACATTAAAAGGGTTGTTCAGGATCAATTCACATTCAGAAAGGGATCCTTCAGTATCAGCTATATCTTCATAGTTCTGATTCCCTTCAACCTCCTGCTCTCCTTTGAAAACTGCTATCTTTCTTTTTGGTAATGGGAAGTCTTTTCTCATATTCCCTGTCTTGTTACAATCCCAACAAGTTCCAGGCATTCTCTCTTTGTCCCTGTTCTCATTAGGTTTCTTATTATCAGATGTATTTATCAGAGGGGGTTTTTCTGTGGTTTTGTTAATGTTTAAGTTCTCTTTAGGTCTAGAAGGAACCTTCTTGTCTAACCAATTCATGTCTATGAATTCTTCTAACAGATTGATTAGAGTTGGTGAGTCAGCATCCATACTCATCCTGCATCTTACACTATGGTTAACATTTCCAGGAAACAAGTTGAGGAGTCTTTTATTCACTTCCTCTTTATCAGCATCTGGATAGAAGCAATCTAGTCTTCTATTCTGTTCCAAGCACCATTTGTGAGGCTTATTCTTGGAGGGATCAAATGAGGAATTTTCCAAATTTTTCATCATTTTTCTTTTCCACATTCTAGATCCAAAATTTTCTTTAATTAGAAGTTTCCAAGAATTTCATGGTAAGAATCCCAATTCTTCTCTTTTACTGATAAACAAGTCTAAAGGTACTCCTTCAAATAGTCTGGGAAGCCTGACTACAGCTATAGCTTCTCGTAAGTCATAAGAGTTAATAGTATAGTCAATAAATTCAATGAAATTTATATGATTGTATTCTCCTTCACGGGAGAACTTAGGCCATTCTGAAATTTGGGGGAAACATTTGAGGGCTTGTTCCATTTCAGGAGTGGGACTAGGCCTGAAGGTGTCACTCCTATGCATTCCTAGTAAGGGTCGTGCATAAGGTGTAGTTGTTTGTCTGGGAGGCTTTGGTTCCTCTGTGGTACTCCCCAAGGGGTTGGTCAGATGGAAGTTTAAGTCTCTATGATCATTCTTGATTGGATTAAGTTGCAGGTCCACTTTATTATCAAGCAGATCTAATTTATCATTAAGGGACAGAATGGAGCTGTTATTAGTATTTACCAATTCTTCTTTTAAATGTTGAAAAGACATAATAAAATCTTCTTGGATACCTGATAACGTATTCTAAATTGTTTGAGTCTGTCTGATTTTACCTTGATTATTTGTCTTCAATAATTGTTCTGTATGTTCTTTAATATCTTCTATTCCTACAGATTTTTTTATTATTAATTAATTTGACTACTACTGAGGTTAACTTATCCATTTGGGTATAAACACTGTCCAAATTTCCACCAACAATCTTGATATTATGGCGCATATCATTAGAAAAGGAATTAATTAAATCAAAGGTTGGTTAAGAAAAGTTACTGGGTTTTGAATTAGAGGGTAATTGTTGTACACCTTTTTCCACTTTTGAGCTAATGATGTTATCTGATCCCAATCCTTCTTTCCCTTTTGCTTTGGATGGGAAGAAGATCTCTTCTTTCCTGATCCTATGACTTTCAGTTGGGCTAATTGATCCCAAGGATTCCACTTTTCTAGCTAGGATTATACCTCTTTCCTTCAAATCATTTTCTGAAGAGCTATCTGGGTATCTTTTTCCTGGGAGATTATCTTTTTCATAGATACCATGTCCTCCTTGGCTTGATCTTCTTTGAACTCTTCCCAATACTTCACATGCTCTCTGACTACGTCCTTGATCCTGGCTTCCTTGGCCAGATTCTGCTGGGGTGGATGCAGAGAATCTTCTTGTAACGGAGGGGGGCTTAATTCTACTACCTTCTCCAGCTCTACCTTGGGGGAGTGCAGAAGTACTTGGGGCTGTTCCTTGTCCATCAGCATTTGATTCATGGGTTCCAGTCCCTTCATGGTTGTCATTATTGGTGGTCTCATGGTTACTGGGGGCTCCTTTCAAAGATCCATAGGAGGGAATTCTCCCTGAGGCTCTTGTGTTACGTCTATTCATTTTGAATAAAATGTTTATAAGTATTTTTATACAGAAAAAAAAACCATAAAAATAAGTTTTATTTAAAACTCACTTAATTTTATATTCAAAGGTACCAGGACTTTATTGGGATTAAATTGGTCTTGAATAGGTAATCCTACGTGGTCTTGGTGTGTCCCAATGAGTTATTCATCCGTACAATCAATATTTTCAGGGCTTCCAGAGATATCTGGGACTTCTTGATCCAATCAATCAGTTTCAGTGGTGGTGGTTTTTTGGTATAGGAGGGTTCACTGATGGTAAAAGGTTATTTTATTGGTCAATAAAATATATTAATATTATTTTAATAAAAATAATATGGTAATACAAGTTTTATACTTAATTTTATATTTTAAAAAGTAATTTATACGGTATTTGTTCCAAGCTTTGTGTTTTCTTAATCAGGCCTGGAAGTTGATACGACTCTCAAGATCTTCTTGTTCAAGGAGTTTATCTAAGCCTTTACATGCAGAAAAGATATTAAGTTGCTCAGCTTGAGTTGAAGCTTCCCAACCAGTAGGTTTATAATTTTTAATATATTTTTCTTTTCTTTTCTTTAACAGATTTAAATAATAGATTATTAATTCTGCATTGGTTTTTAAATCCACTGCAAAAGAATTTAATGATGAATCACAGTTAAAAAGTCAGATAAAATTAACTTTGATTCAATTTTACATGAAATATCTGGTCCAAGATATTAAATATAATAAAATGGAATATTTCCCAGCCAGACCCTCAATTATCAGCCTCCTGGATGCCAAGACCCTTGGTATCCTTTAACCACCAGAGGAGATAGAATAAATAATAAACATATTATTCAATAAATGCAGCAAAAATCTGTAAAATATTGGGATAAAGCTTATTGCAAGGTTAATTGGTTTGGATATGGTTTATTTTTATAAATCAATATAGATAAATTTATTTTTAAATGCTTTTATAGAGGGGCCAAAATTATATTGGGGATCTTTAAAACCTCTCTTCAGGGAATTCAGTATGAAAACACATAGGCCTGGTTACTTTGGAACCTTTAATTTAGTTTCTTAAAGGATATTTTGCCCAAAGATAATGTGTATATAAAATACACAGTGGAGTGGCAGGGCTTTGTAACCAAGATGCCACAACAGATAAAGTATAATGAGACTCACTGATATATTATTAAATCCTTTGGGTACCTGTTTTGGACATGCACTGATGGATCAAAACTGTATACTACGGTTATAAGGCTGTTCAGCAGTTAAAATTGATAAAAAGGGTTGGGGATGGATATTAATAATCAGAATAAGGCCATAAATCACTTACTTATCTCTTATAAGTATTTGATTACCTTGGCACGGTTTCTGGATGTAAATATAACTGGGTATCTGGGTATCAATTTCCTCAAAAGAGCTCTTTATTTATAGCTTTTGGAGTCCCAAGATTGTCCTTCTGAGGGGTACAGGGGCTCAAAGGGACAGGCACTGAGGCTAGCAGGGCAACCAGTGGTAGCCTGTCACGTGTTTGTGGTGCTGGAGCATGGGTATCATCTAATTCCACAGAGTATGGGAATTATTCTACTTTATAATTGATGTTTGGACGTGTGAATAACACTAATCTGTCCTTTTTATTTATTATTTAATTAATTATCCTTAGTAAATGTTCCCAGTAAGTTAATAATTATATTAATGGAAATTCCTACGGATATTCTGATTTCAGGTGAGTTCTCATTATGTATTGAATAATTTGAGTAAAGTCATGATATTGATTTTATTCCTTATTTTTGAATTTCAGTCAATTTACCAAAATAATTACTTAAAAATATAATTCATGGGTATTCATGTAACATTTTTACATCATTAGTTTTCTTAGTATGTCACAAAAAAATATTGATGACTAGAAATTCTCATCATTTGTATTGAAGTATTTTAATATATTTTTAGAAGTGGTCATTATCTTATTTTTGAAATTTTTGGTAATTTGAATGATATTTAATAAAAAATACGTATATAGGTTATTTAGTTATTTTTATATACGTTTGTTTTTTAGACCATCTACTATCCACAGGAACATTTATTACATATGTAGAATTTTCCCATGTAGGTTGTAGCATGTTTACGCGGTACCTAGGTTTCTCAGGCCGCCTGTCACTTTGTCAACCTGTGGTCCCACAGCTGCGTACTTGTCAGAGGCCCGGGGATGCATACACGGCTTTGAGAGGCTGACAGTGCTGTATCTCAGCCATGTGCGGGTGTATTGGCTGCCGCGGCTGCGTGTGGGAATTGTGACAGAGCACGTATCCGCCTGTAACTCCTAAAATGTACACAAACCTCAATTCTGACTGAATTTTAGTTGTGAAACCTATACGTGACAATAAATGTGAAATATTTAATTGGAAAAATAGTTCAATAGTAATGCTGTGGTATTTTGGTCTTTCTTTCTTTCTTTATTTAAAAATATAAGGAGTTGGATTTCAAGGGTGGGGTCAGTGAGTGACCCTACCTAATTTTGGGTGGAGAATTTTTTTTGAAATAATATTCATTGTTTTCCTACTCCTTCTTAGGTTAATTTTATTATTATTATTTTTATCTTATTTCTTTTACTTTTGCAGCTTGCTCTGCAATAGTAGCAAGCTGACAACACACATCTCATCTCCATCACTTCACATCTCCATCACTTCACATCTCTATCACTTCACATCTCTCTTGCTTCACATCTCTATGGCTTCACATCTCCATCTTCACACAAATTCCATCATCATCTAATCACCACACATTAAATCACCATCTTTCTCAACATGTCCCATCAAATTTCCTGGCTGCAAGTTGAAAATGCAAAAAAGCTGACTGAAATTTTGTTAGTATTTGACTGCCATTCAGACTACAATTCAAAATCCAATTTGGAATCAACTTGGTTGGCTTTGAATGCTCTATTAAAAAAGCAATACATGGTTCCAAGAAGAAAAACTCTCCACAAACCTATGTATGAAAGGCAACAGCTTCATCTCCTCCCCAACTTAAGCTTCCAGCAAATGTTCCAAACTCTTTTGCCTGCATTCATAAAACTTTTGGAGATTATTGAAGACCACCACATCTTCCAGAACAATTTTTGGAATCTTCAACACAATCCAGCTATCATAATGGCTTTTGCTCTTTGTAGATTGGGATCAAATGGAAATGGAGCAGCAATTCATTGATTATAAAATCTATTCTCAGTTGGATAAGGAACCATTGACTCATACACCAAAAGAGCCATGTTTTATATCCTATCTTTCTGTCACTCAGTCCTTTCTTGGCCAAAAAAAGAAGAAAGCAAGGAGATATCTCAAGTAATTCAGACCAAAGGATTTCCTGGTTGCATTGGTTTTGTTGATGGAACCACCATCCCCTTGAGTCAAAAACCCAAGCTAGATGGCAACCACTATTTTGATTGGAAAAAAAGGCAATTGATTCATATCTTTTCCAATTGCTTTGATAACACTGTTGATCACAAACTGACCAAATATGTTTTTTCTTTTTGTTTAAATAATCTGCGGCACTACAACTTGTTTGCAATAACAACAATAAGTTCATACCCCTCCATGCTGGCCTTTGAGGTTCTTGTCATGATTCATACGTGTTCAGTTGGATGCGGATTTCCTAACAACCAGAGACCTACTTTGACCACAATCAATACCTTCTGGCCAATTCAGCTTATTCTAGTGGTGAATATGTGGTTCTAGCATACCAGAATCATTTATTGAACAATCAAGGAAAAACCAATTTCAACCATTATCTTTCCTAATCACAAGTTTGGATTGAGAATGCCATAGGAGTACTGAAAGGAACATGGGCCAGCTTAAGCAAAATGAAAAAAAAGCTTCAAAATCCCAAAGACATGAATTTACTCATCAACTGGATTATAACTTGTGTCATCCTTCACAATCTTGTGGGCAACATCACAGATGAATGGGACCAAATATTTGAAGATGATACTCCAGATATGCCTCAAGTCATCCCTGTCTCATCTTGTCCCTCATCTTCTTCTATGACAGAATGTATTCTTCCTCTTACCCTTGCTGGCTTTGTTGAGTAATTTTTGATTATGAATTAGGGAAAAAATCCCTTCACCAATTTTTTTTGGTTTTTGTTGTTCACCCATGATTCATTGGCTGACAAACTCATTTTTTTTTTCTCATCTGGTGGGGTGGACCTAGACAAAACAGACTCAAAAATTCCAAACCCCCCACCTCAACCCACCAAACCAACAGACAAACCACCCACCTCACCCCACCAAACCCCTATTCAGTCCACTCCTTCCTCCTCCTCATCAACCACCTCCACCTCACCCATCACCTCCACCTCACCCACCACCTTCCCTCCTCCTGTTGCTTGCTCCCCTTGTAAGCTTCCACCCTTCCTCCTCATCCACCCCATCATTGAATGCTCATAGGTTGATTCATCCACTTCCATCCCCTTTCAGGCCCCCCCACCCCCTTGATTGATTCCCCAGGTAAGCTCCCCCCTCCCTCCTCCTCATTCCCCTTTTCCCTCCCTCTCACCCCCTCTCACTCCCTCCAACTCACTCACCAAAACCTCCCCTCTTACCCCTTCCTTGCCCCCCCTTGCTTTTTGGGCTCCTTTTCCCCCACCTTTCTTGCCGGCCTCCTTGCCCCCCCCTTGCTTTCCAGCCTACTTGCCTCCCCCCTTGCTTGTCAGCCCCGCCCCCGACTCAACTTCCCCAGCCCAACCCCACCCTTTTTGCCAGCCCCGCCGCCAACTTGCCCTCCTTGGCCCCCTCCACCCATGCTTGCCAGCCCTGCTGCCAACTCAACCTCCTTGCCCCCCCTCCTTGCTTTCCAGCCCTGCTGTTGACTGGGCTAACCGCTGTAAGACTCCAAACGGTGCTAGGCTGTGGCAGTTCTGTGGAGGGGAAAGGTGCTGTTTAGGCTGCCCTCCTGAGTGTTAAAAAAATATTTAAATGTAACCAAGATCAAGGTCCAGAACCTGGTAAATGAGGAATCAATTAGTAAAGGATAAAGATGATAGTAGTTTGGTAGCAATGGAACAGCACTATCTGAGCTAATATTATGTGGGAAAAACTTGGAAAACAGAAGCTAAACTTTGTTTAAAGTTCAAAGAAAAAGCTGTTGCATGTAAACAACGCCCACAAGCTAATAACTCTGGTTGTCAGCAGAAGATTGGGGATGATCAAATCCAACCCAACCAAACTCCAGGTTCTCAATGAACCTTCCCAAATCTCCGCAATCAAGCGCTTGAAGGGTACCAGATAACTGAGGGTGGCTGTAAAAGACAAAGCACTATGTTTAAGAAGCTCTAAAAGCAAACAGTAACTGATTAGAAGCAAGGATAACCTCAACAATTCTCAAGGAACTCAAGAGTAGGCTGGCAGAATGCAACTCCAAAAAAAAATAAGGGAGGTATAACACTCCAGGTCTTAAGCTTAATAAGACCTCTTCAATCAATTGTGATTGGCTCCAGAAAGATGATCAAGGAGGGATTAAGACCAGTATGGTCAGAGAAAGGGATGAAGCAGTGGTATAACACACTCAAGAATTCCAACAGACAGAATTCTCTTCAACCAGCAAGGCTATTGGTTGGTGATAAGGAGCAGGCCACAGAGGAGCAAAGACTAAAGATCAATGGATCAGGGGGCAATCATAGATATACGCAGGATGAGGATGAGAATCAGATTTCAATGATAAATGGGGGGAAATATGCACACACTCCCATGGATTCCCTCAAAAAAGGCAGGGTAGAGCCCCGCCTTTTATAGACAAGAGGTCTGTAGACTATTTGCAAGAGAGATTTACAGATAGAGCGGAAAAAGGTTTTTTTTTATTATAATGAAAACTAAAAGATCAGACTAAGGGAAGCCACCAGCCCGTGCCAATGATGGGCAGGGGCAGTTGACAATGACAGGGGAACCTTGCAGGAAGATGACTGACGGGCCTGGCCAACGGATGAACTTGGATGAGAAGCAGCGGTCCCTGGGTGACATGAATTGGGATCCGCGTGGACTACTGATGAACCCGGAGGGAGACCCGGGAGCTAGGGAATAAGCAAATTGAAGGGGGGGAACTGGAATTGAGATGTTGGTGTGGTGGTTGCTGATTGCCCACTTTGAAACTGACAAGGATGGTCAAAGTTCAACATTGATTGATTGGGTGACCAATTGAGTTCACAATTGACCAGGGTGGCTGTTGTGGGTTGGCTCTTGGCTTTTGAGGATGGTGCAATGAGCTGGGTGGAGGATGGGCAAGAAAGTGGAAGGATCAAGGTGGTGGGTTGAGATGGTAAGGGAAGAAGGGTGTGGGGAGAGCTGAGACCCTTGGACTGAGAATTCTCATCATGAAAATAATGATCTCCATCAGGATCTAAGGAGATAAGGATTGAATCAATAACAATCTCCTCCTCCTCAAGATCCTCATCATCCATCATTGCTGTTGTCCATTTGAGATGAGAGTTATGGAGCGCGTTGACAATGATTGATTCATTGGTGCTGACAACAGTATTGAGATTGTAATGTGCAATTTGAAGGTCATCTTCATCACCTGATAGTCCACCTTCATACTCCTGCTCCTCCTCTTCCTCCTCCTCCTCATCATCATTACCCCTAAATTCATTGATTGAAGACATTGGATACAAGTCATCTGAATATTCCGCTGGATGATCATGATTGGGTTCAAGTGATGATAGGTTCTTTTGCAGTTGGGATATCACCATCTCTCCTTTTTTTGGATTCTGGCTCATCAGCTGATCGCACTTTTTGCAAAAAAAAAAAAGAAAAGCAGAGAGCTGAAGTACAAGGAGTGAAGCAGGAAGAACATGAACACCGGGAACAGGGGTCTAGGCACTGAGAGATCTTCCTAGACAACTAGGAGAAGGGAAGGCTGATAACTGGGAACTGAACTGAGAAGTCATTCTGAAATTTTTTTTTTTTTTGGATCTAAATGGAGGCTATAGAAAAGTTCATAAAAATTTTACTTTTTCCGTACTGGTCCAGAGGTGTCCCAGATTGGGCACCACACCACCCCCCCTCCTTGCTTGCCAGCCCCACTTCCAACCAATCTACCCACCCCCCTCCTCGCTTGGTCCGCCGCCCCTGCCCTCCTTGCTTTCCAGCCCTGCGGCTGACTTGGCTACCCTCCCCCCCTCCGCCCCCCCCTTGATCCCCCCAAAGCCACCCCCCTCCCTTGCCTTGCCACTGTGCACCTGCCCCCTTTTCCAACTCAGGAAAACCAAAGGCCCAACCCAATTGGTTTGCCCCCAAGAATTTCTTTTTATTTTGATGATGTAATTTATTCTCTTATTTTTGTATTTTTTTTTATTTGGGCGTAATAAGCCCGGCCCAAGTAGTTCATGCCCACAAAAAGTTATTTTTTTATTTTTTGTTTTTTGTTTTTTTGGTGATCACGTGACTGAATTTTTTTTTGGTAATCCTTTTTTGACCAATTTCCCTTCAATTCCATTGCTTCTTTCACCACCCTCACAATGTTATACTCCAAATTGAATCCCATTTTGATCCCCACCCCAAGGATAGCATGCTCCTGGGAGATAACAAGACGGAAGGAGATGAGGTGACAAACATAAAAAGAGGTGGCAAGCAGCAGTCTTTGAAGCAAAAGAGGGACCAAATGAGAGCCTCCAAAATCTCTTTGGAACTTGCAGAGGGGGGGATCAATGAAAATGTTGTATGTTCTGAGCAGAAACTCCAACCTTTGGATCTGTATCCTTCAATTTCTGCTTAAAAAAAAGAAAAATAGAAAACCCTCACTGGCTGAGTTTCAACTTGCCAAGCAGACAATCAAGCAATTCCATTTCTTCCACCATGGAAAAGTAATTGTTCTCAATAAGTCTGATCAAAAAATTCTTGTTGCAATAATTGAATTTGTCCCATTGGATCAACTTTCTGATCAAAACAAGAAGTACATCAACTTTGTGACAACTTTCTTTCACCCTTAAAAAACATTTGTCAACACAGTTGGTCCCTCAAGATCTTGGGGTGGAAAAATTTGGTAAATTTGATTGCAAAAATTGATGTACCCCTTTGAGTTATTTGGATTCTGTGTGAAGAAATCATCTATTCAATCTTCCCCTCAAGAGTATGATTTTCTCAATCTTAAGGCAGACAAAGGCTCTTGAATTTAAGGAAAATTTTTTTTCAATTTGGCTAGACTTCCCTTTGAATCAAACAGTGAAATAATGAAGGAAAACGGCATCACCTCCTTCTCATCACTTGAATTTTGTTCTTTTCCTACTCCCTTTGACTGCTATCCGCATGTCACCTTCACATCCAACTCTTTCTACAACTCACCTCACATTGAAAAAGGTGAAATCTCTGAGTATTCCTTTTTACTTGCATTTCCAACCAAGAAATCTAATGGACAAATTATTGAAGACATGGATGAATATGGTGTTGTTATTGCTTTGAATCCTTTCTCATTACTTTGTCTCTTTCCTACGAGCGCCTGTCACCTCCCCAGTCTTCCCCAGTGCAAAATCTCCCAATTTGAAGTATGGTACAATTCCAACCATCATTGACCTCCATTCTCAATCCCATCATCCGCAACAACACGGAATCTCCAGCTCCCACAATATTCCACCATCCTCCTCCCGTCCTCTCCTTCATCCTCACCCCTCTCTGCTATTTTCATCACCTATCATTGCTCAACCTTCTATCCTCCTCAACCCGCTATCCTCCACTCCTCTCATTCACACTCCACTTTCTCAACCTCTTCCCCTCATCTCTTCTATCTCTTACTCTCTCACTCAATTCACCCAATTCCTCACAACCCAACCTTGCCAATCTAATCCAACTGTGCCAGTCTCATACTCCTCATCTCTAAATCTTCCCCGCCTCAAACTCAACCTTGCCAAAATCCAACGACTATCAAGTTTGATCAGATGTGAGGTTCCTTATTGCCCCTAAAGTACCTATGCTGCTGTTCTCATTTTCTTTGTTTCATCGTGACAGACTTGTCCCACCTGTCTTCACTCTCCTTGTCTTATCTTTCCTTACCCATTCTTTTCCTTTGTCAACGGCTTTTGAGATCTCAAGTAAGGTTTCTTTCTCATTCTCTCTTGTCACTTGAGACTCCTAAATTTTGTTTCTTTCATGCGTGACCTTGTTAGACCATTGGTCTTTGTTAGCAATCAAATCAAAGTCACCGTCTTCAACTTATCACGGTTAAAAGCCAAAGATTTGACCAACCTCTCACGCTAATAGGCCCTAGAAAGACCAATGGATTCTGATCAAGCTCCAACAGGCCAAAAACAAATGGACTCCTCTCAATCTTTGTTGAAAACTCTAACAGACTCAATTCCCAGCCTTTCTGACTTGAATTTCTCCTTAAGAAGATCCAAGATTCAAACCATACTTTCACTCAAGGTGATTGCGCATTGGCTAAATTTGATTTAACCCAACAAATGTCCCCCTGACGTCAATCTTGAAATCGTTGGTTAAATCCTTGCCAAATTGGACAACCAAACGTTGTGGTGTCAATTTATAGACACGGATTGGGAACTGCGTCGCGGCTGCGCACTCAGCATTGGGGGCAAGCGGGCTCAGCATTAGGGTATGCGGCGTGCTCAGCAGCAGCCGCTGTTTGGCTCCGCACCTGGTGGACGGGTTGGGCTCAGCATTGAATGCAGCGTGGGCGGCAATCCGCCCCGGAGATCAGATTCGGAAGTTAGTGCGCTCGACTAGGTTTGCGGGCGCGCCGGTTCGGATACCTAGGGGCGGAGCAATCCGTGGGCTTTTAAGGAACGGATGAAGCGCGCGGATCATGCCGGATATTACCAAACACCCACGACGGGTGCGGACAAACGGATACGGACAGGCGCGGGGGGCTCCGAGTAGGGTGCGGTGCAAGGACCGCATCATGAGAAGGACAAACCGGATGAACGGAATGGCGTACGGACGGCGGGGGGAGTTTGGTACGGAGGAGGTGGGGAGAGGAGGCTAGGGTTTCTGTTTTGGGATTGTTTTCTGTTTTGTTGTCATACTGTTATTTGCGCGTATACTTAGGTTAGGGTTGAGAGGGAGGACTTATCCTCACTCTCAACTCTGGGTTGGAGAGGAGGGGGGCATCAATGCAGGAAGAGGAAAGAGGAAGAATAACATCATCAGATTGAATCACTCATCTCACCAGGAGATTAAAGGAACTCATACCCGATACACATCCAGCAGGAAAGTTCTGAGGATTGAAGGATTGGCAATTTCTCTCTCTCTCTACTTTTCTTTATCTCTTATCTCCTTATTTCTAATTCTCATTCAAGTGCGACTTTGGACATCCTCATCTCCTTTCAAACGCAGGGAACCGTTAACTTCCAAACCTTGGGACAATTATAGGGGGATAACCTTTATTCTTTCCACAACGTAAATCAATTGCATCAAAGATCATCATCTCACCAATGGAATCAAACTATGGCAATCTATAAACAAGTACTACGCATTGTTGCAAACCGCTAATTGCTCAAGGGTCTTCTCTAATTTCCTCAACCTTCAATTTGATCCAAAGAGAGTTGAAAAATTCATTACCAAAGCCAGGGCCTGCCTTCTCCAAACTGCCAAAATTGGAATCCAAATGGACAATGATATCATTGCCCATCTCCTGCTTTACAAATTCCCTCCTCAGCTTGATCATCTGAAGACAACAATCACTCACTCGTTGGGCAAAGCAAAAATTGATGCTGACCTATTACTTTGACATCTAAATCAGATCAAGAACAAGGTTGTAGCTGGTTCTTATGCCTCCGCTCTTGTTACTAAAACTGAATCCATCAAATGTCAACCAACCTGGCACAATCCTCAATCAAATCACAATTGAAGCAAGTGTTGGTGGCTCTATCCTCACCTGTGACCCAATTCTGGAAACTTTCAGGGTTCCAGCTCAACTTCTGAAAACACCGCACCACCCCCTCCAAAGTCCTCCTCAATCCACCTTGCTTATAACTTTGCCATGGCCGCGTCACCAACCCTCAGCCAAAATCGTGTACTGCTTGACTCTGGAGCTTCCAACTGCATGTTCAATGACCCAAAGTTCTTTTCAAATCTTGATCCCAACCAATTGGAAATTCCAACTGGTAATCCGGATGCCCCCATTTCCTCTCTTGGGAGTGGAACTGCAGTCTTGACTAGCTCCCTTGCAACTCTCAATCTCCAAAATTCACTCTACGTCTCCAACCTCACCATCAATCTTGTCTTGCTTGGCCAACTCATTCAAAAAGGCTGCTCACTGACTTTAATTCCGCCCAATCAATTCTCCATAATCTATAAGCAACAAAAAATCCTATCTGGAACAATTGAAGACAACCTATTGTTCATTGACCAGGATTCAAATCCAATTCCCTCAATTCCCTACTCATTTGTATCTCTCTCCACCATCCACAAGCGCTTCTGTCACCCTCATCTTGAGCAAAGTCACCTACTGTCCAAAGAATTTTCCAATCTCAAGTGGGATAAAATTGAGTGCGTATCATGCGCTAAAGGTAAAATTCACCGCTAGCCGTTTCTGGGTCATCTTCCCTTCAGTCAAAACTCCTTTGATCTCATTCATGCCTACGTTTGCGGCCCCATCAATCCCCCAACCCTTACCAGGTGCAGGTACTTTCTGCTCCTCACCAACGACTGGTCCAAGTTCAAGACGTGCGTGCCGATTTGACTCAAGTCCAAAGTAACTGACAAGGTGATAAAGTTCATCAAACTCAACTCAAACCAAAAAGGAAGGATGCTGAAGATCTTTCACTCAGACGATTGTGGCAAGTTTTTCAACCACAGACTCACCAACTTCTTTGTCAAACATGGAATCAAACACACCACATCCAAACCGTACACTCCCCAGCATAATCCTGTGGCCAAAAGAGGAAATCGCACCCTTCTGGAAGCTGCAAGAACTGCCATGATTGACATGAACATTCCAATGCAACTTTGGGATGAAATTCTAGTTAGCTCCTGCGCGATTATCAACTTTATCCCATCTCTCAAAACAAAATCCTCTCCCTACAAACTATGGTCCGGAAAATCCCCTAAATTTCAGCTCATTCGAGTGCTTGGCTCCAGAGCCATTGTCCTCAATCAGGCTATTTCCCCGGGAAAGTTTGATAAAAAGGGGCTGGATGGTATTTTGGTTGGATTTGACTTTGATCTGAATTCTTACAGAATCTATTTTCCAAATTCCAAACATATTGTTTGTTTGAAACATGTTAAAATTTTTGAAAATTCCCCTCTTTCTCTCTCTCCCCTAAAGGACTCCCTGTTGTCTGAAACCTGCTTTTATCCCCTTCTTACTGATGACTCCCTTCTCATTGACACCCTTAACTTGACTACCTCTCCCAACTACTCCGCTGACATTTTTCCTGCTGAATCCAATCTAACTCCTTCTCAAAATTCCCTTAATTCAACTTTCTCCTCCACCTCCTCCGCTAACGCTGTTCCTACCTTGTTTGATCTAACTCTTCCTCAAAATTCATCCAATGTCCCACCTACACCAACCAAATCCCCTCAGCTCAACGCACACTCTGAATCCTCACTGTCCAATTCTGACGACTACTCCAAGGTTTCTAAACAGCTTCAAGCCAACTCTCCTCCCGTCCTTCGAGACCAATCCTCCCTGCAAAAACCGCAGAAATATGGCTTTGTTGCCCAAACTGTCCCCAAAACCTATCATGAAGCCACCCACTGTTACAAAAAAGAAAAGTGGACTAAACGAATGAAATGTGAACTTGATGGAATTGAGCTGATGAAAGTCTGGGAAGGATGTCATTCTCTCCCAGATGGCAAAAACGCTCAAACCACGGTTTGGGTCTATCAAATCAAGGAGGGGCCTGACAAGACCGGCGTATCCTTCAAGTCCCGGATTTGCATTCAGGGCTTCAAACAAATAAAATTCTTCAATTACAGCCAAACCTACGCTCCGACGGTCTCTATTACCACTCTTCAAGTGCTAATTGTGTAAGCTCTCTTTAATAATCTCACTTTCTGGCAAATGGAAATTAAGTTGGACTTCCTCCACGCCCCGCTGGAAGAGGAAATATTCATCAAAGCCCCGCTGCAATATGACTGCAAATTTCCCTATTTTAAACTTAAAAAGGCTCTCTTCAGCCTGAAACAAGCCCCAAAAAGCTGGTACGAGACCCTCAAGACCTGGCTACTTGAAGAAAACCTCTGTGTATCAAGTGTCGACCCTTGCCTCTATATCTCCTCCACCGCCAGTATCTTTGTCTTTGTGTATGTCGAAAATCTACTGATAGTCGGAAACTCAATTTAGTTCAGAACCAGATTGAATGCCAAGTTCAAAATATTGCAAGACGGACCTCTGATCAAAATTATTCAAAAAAAAATTGTAAACACTGAAAATGGCCTCGGTCTCCTACAATCCAGTCATATCAAAACTGCTCCTAGCGAATTGGGGCTCTCCAACTGCAAACCTGTCAGCACGCCATTCACACCCAATATCAAACTTTATCCGCTACCGGTAATGAGCATGAGGACTTCCTCAAGCTCAATATCAATTACCGCTCCTCCACGGGTTTCCTAAATTTCATTGCCAGTCAAACCAGACCTGGTCTTGCCTATGCCGTCTCAAATCTCTCCCGCTTCAACAATAAACCCAGAATGCCTCATTGGATTGAGTCCATTAACTCCTGGAGATACCTAAGTGCCTCCAAGGAAATGGCCCTGCGCCTCCAAAACCCTTCTTTTGAATACAACATAGAAGTCTTCAGCGACTCCAACGGTGGAAATGATCCCAAATCCCAGAGAAGCCACACGGGTTATATCATCCTTCTCTACGGCTGCCCTGTCTTGTGGCACAGCAAGCTAAAACCTACAATCTCCCTGTCCTCAACCAAAGGTGAACTCAAGGCCCTCATTCTTGCACCTCAGGAGAAGATCTGGGTGTCACAACTGCTCACCAAGATGAACACAGATCAAAAGCTCACTCACTGTGCCTTCATAGAAAACAAGGCCTTGAATGATCTGATAAATCGAGAATCACACCACGGTTCTCTTAAACATGTAGACACGCAGATCAAATGGCTGCAAGAACAACGGGACAACCATTCATTAATCACTCATCTGATTCCCTCTAACCAAATGTTGGCGGACTTGCTGACAAAAGCTGCTCTGCGCTCCTCTGTGATCAATCTCACTTCCTCTGTCTTGTTTCCTCACATCTGATCATGCCTGTGTTTTGTTATTGCTTTGAGTCCTTTCTCATTACTTTGTCTCTTTCCTACACGCGCCTGTCACCTCCCTGGTCTTCCCCAGTGCAAAATCTCCCAATTTGAAGTACGGTAAAATTCCAACCATCATTGACCTCCATTCTCAATCCAATCATCCGCGACAAATTGGCATCTCCAGCTCCCAAAACATTCCACCATCCTCCTCCTGTCCTCTCCTTCATCCTCACCCCTCTCTGCTATTCTCATCACCTCTCATCGCTCAACCTGCTATCCTCCTCAACCCGCTATCCTCCACTCCTCTCATTCACACTCCACTTTCTCAACCTCTTCCCCTCATCTCTTCTATCTCTTACTCTCTCACTCAATTCACCCAATTCCTCACAACCCAACCTTGCCAATCTAATCCGACCGTGCCAGTCTCATACTCCTCATCTCTCAACCTTCCCCGCCTCAAACTCAACCTTGCCAAAATCCAACAACTACCAAGTTTGATCAGATGTCAGGTTCCTTATTTCCCCTACAGTACCTATGCTGCTGTTCTCATTTTTTTTGTTTAATCGTGACAGAATTGCCCCACCTGTCTTCACTCTCCTTGTCTTATCTTTCCTTTCCCATTCTTGTCCTTTTTCAACGGCTCTTGAGATCTTGAGCAAGGTTGCTTTCTCATTCTCTCTTGTCACTTGAGACTCCTAAATTTTTTTTCTTTCATGCGTGACATTGTTAGACCATTGGTCTTTGTTAGCAATCAAATCAAAGTCACCGTCTTCAACTTATCATATGGATCATCAGACAGCCATTTTGTTTTTTCTGAACTGGGCTTTGGAATTGATTTCAAGAAAATAGGTGTAGTGAAAATGGTTTGGGTAGAAAAAAAGTACAAGCACCGTAATTTTCCTGATGTTTAGACTTCCACTAATACAAGAATGGAAATTTCAATCCAAAAAAAAAAAAAAAAAACTAGAAACACTTGCAGGTACTTGGGGAGTGGGAAAATATAATCCAGGAAAAAAATACAAATAAAAAGGAAAAAATATTTTTTTATTGGTGGGGTTTATAATAGTCTTAAGCATTGTTGTAATCAAAAATGATTTTTCTTCTTTTTAAGTTTTTCATCAAAGGAAATATATTTACAAGCCCAGCATTTGAGTTATATGCTTTAATTCAACTACTGTTCTACTTCTACCAATGTATGCAACAGCCATTGACCACTTCTCATTTTTTTCTGTTGCCATTTTTTCCCTCTCCATTTCCAGTTGTGCTTGCTTTCAATCCTTCTCCTTTCCCCCTTTTTGAAATTTTAGCTCAACCTGTTTCAACTTCCACTTGGCGTCACATTTTTTTCAATGAGCCAAGATCTTGGCTTTCTGCTTTTGAAAATCAATAGCCAGTTGACTCTGCCACTTCTCCTTTTCAAACTGAAGTTTTTCGGATTCAATTTGTGATTTCACAGTTTTTCAGAGGGGAATAGGAATGAGCTTGCTTTTGGAAGCAAGGCAAATCAAATGAGCTTACTTGAATCTTGCTTCTCCATGATCTCCTCAAAGCCCAAAAAAATTGAAGTTTCTCCTCTTTTGAATGCTATTGGGGTTGATGTTGATGGAATTGGTGGCCTTTTGCTTTCCCTTTGCCAAGGAGGTTTGTGTGGGAACATCATTGATCTCATTTGAAGGGGATGTGGGAGGCCCCTTTGGCTTGATTTTTTTGGCCATTCTGGAAGGCATGAGCCTGTTTCTTCCAAATGTAAATCAGTCAGGATTAACCAGAAAGAAGAGAAAAGAACTTGGTTCCTTACTTCAGAAGATGTTGATGGCAATGGTGATATGGGAATGACATCCTCCTCATTGGCCAAGTTCTCCAGTTCTTCCACCCCAGGAAGAGAGCAATCAAAAGAAGTAAGTGAGTTGTACAAGGTTGAGCTTGAATCATCAATCAATGTGGAAGTAGACATGATTTGAGCTGATTGTGTTTGAATATCCTCCTTGGCATTGGATGGGGGCCACTCAAAGGCAGAGGTTTCATCAAGGTCCTCATTGCTAGGCTGAGCTTCCCCAGCCAATTCTTTGGCATCAACTGAATCAGATGGTTTGGAATCAAAAGCAGCTGGAGGGGTGATGTAAGCCTTCTTTCCAAAGATTTCATCCATTTGAATATAAAAAGGACAAATGGAGTCCAACTTATCAACCACCAAGTTGATTCCCTTGGCTTTGTTGGAGGCGGTGATACCAAAGCCGGTGGAGATTGACATGGAGTGGGCTTTTTTGTACTTGCCTTGATAATTCTTGAGTTGCCCCCTAATCTGTTTGGATGACAGATCCAGCCTACCTTTTGTTTTATTCTTGAGTTCATTAGCCATCAGGAGAACCTTAGAGGATGGATATTGGCCAACATGTGTTTCATTGTTGGATCCAAAGCAAGCATTGTAGTTGGAGGTAATTTTGAGAAAGTTTACCAGGATGAGGTGATCAGCTCTCTTAAGCTGACTTGATCCTTTGGAAGCTGATGTAGGAGGATTGTTGGATGTTTAGTTCCTGGGGGATGTTTGATTTGTTCCATTGTATTGTTTAGTGGACTTGCAGGGGGGCGGCTGAGGGGCCATTATGAGAGTGATAAAGCAAAGAGGATAGCAAGAGATGAGAGTTAGGATGTGATGAAAGCAACAAAGCAATAAGGGTGAGGGATTGATTAGGAAAGTGATTTGATGAGAGTTAGCTGGATGTGATGAAAGTGATAAAGGGATGAGAGTGATGAAGTGATGAGGATAGTGATGCAATGAGATTTAGCTGGATGTAATAAAAGTGTTAAAGTGATGAGAGTGATGAAGTGATGAGGATAGTGATGAAGAGATCAATAGAAATGAATAAGATTTTGTTCCAATGAGGTTGGAGGTAGAATGTTCCAAGGTTGGAGGTGGAAAACCAGGGGTGTATGAAGTGGGAAGGTGGTGGAAGCCTTTATATACTTTACTTGTAAAAAACCACTTATTTCCAGGTAACTCTGACACGTCTGATGTCAAATAAGTGGGGGCTTTTTTATTTCTAATGGCGGATTTGAAATGGCGGATTTGAAATGGCGGATTTGGTTTGAAAACTGCCATTAATAAATGGTGGGTTTGCTTAACTCTGATATGCCCTAATGTGAAATTCTCATTGAAAAATAACAAATCACAAGGTTATAAAATTTCAAGTTTTGTTCTTTATATTCAAGATCTGGTTTCCTCCCATGGGTAGTTATAGCTTGAATTTTCAAGGTTTAGCTACATTTTATCATAAGGTTTTGAATGCCATCCATCACTGAAATCAAATACTGAGATTTCCATGATATATAGGATTTGGTTCAATTGCTTATCTGTTGAAATACTTGAGGAATTGTTCATTTCATAATTTTTTTAATCCATTCCCCAGATATTTAAAGAGCATCCTATTTTTTAAAATCAATTTTTTTCAGTAAATCCATTCCCCAAATTTGGGGGCAATATACTACAGCCAATTTTTTTAATCCATTCTGTATATTTCCAATTTGATTAAAGGCAAATTCTTTTAATCCATTCCCCAGGTTTCCCACTTGATTAAAATAAATTAAACAATTTAAATATCAATCAGTGCCCAAATTTGGGGGCAATACTCTAGTCATTCTATATAGTGCCTGCAACAGTGATGCATGAGGATTGAAAACTTAGATTCATGGATTTCAAAACAAAGACCAACAGAAACAAAGAAGGAAGAAGCTAGCGCCAAGGAGGGACAATCAAAATAAAAATAAGCATAAGATGAAAATGACACAAATGATCGCACGTGAAAGTTGGATTGGTGTTGTGAGAGTCAGAGCAAGAAGTCGCCTCACAGCTGGACAGAATCAAGGAGTTGAAAGAAGTCTTGGAATGAAGGCGGGAGATCAATGCTTGTTGTTGTATCAAAAGATTGCAGGAGGCAGCGGAGGTTGAGATCAACAGTGACAGTGATGATTGGATGGCAAGAATTTGATGGGAGGATTGAAGGAAGGGGGAGTGAGGAGCGGAGGCAGATGTGAAGAATGATGGAGCAAGATGAAGATGGAAGAAGGATTAATCAAGGGGTTGAACGCAGTGAGGAATTGAGGAGATGAGGAAATGATGAAGGGAGGAAGGTGATGATCATCAGAGAAGTCGGCGCAGAGACCATGGAGTGAAGATAGGAGAGGAACAACTGAATTTGAAGTATTGAAACTGGAAGTGCCGCGACTATGCAGGAGGTTCTGGCCACTTTTGATTCTGTCAACTCAACACACCGCCCTGTTCAGTTGTGAGGTGCTAGTACAGCAGAGGTGAGAGCTTGAACCAAGGGTCTGATTGCTGTCTTGGTTAATGGGTCGGAAATCATTTCATGAGATGGAATGAGATTGGTAATTAGATTCTTGGCCTTGTGATGCTCTTGGAGCCACTTGATCTGAGTGTCCACGTGTTTTAAGGCACTATGATGCTACTTGAAACAGACTAGTTTGTTGACCGCCTTGTTGTCAATGTTGAAGCAGTGGGATAGTTGAATATGGGGGTTGAGGTTTTGAAGCAGGTTATCAAGCCACAATTTTTCTTGGGCAACAGATACCAAGGCTTTCAGTTCACCCTCAGTAAAAGAGAGAGATACCGATGGTTGGAGTTTGCTACTCCAGGATACTGGACAGCCATACAACAGGATGATGAAACCGGTATGACTTCTACGCGTCAAAGTGTCATTGCCGCCAATGAAGTCGCTGAAGCATTCAATGTTGTAATTGAAGTGTGTCGACTTGAGTCTGAGTGCCAGGTTTTTGGTGTGGTTCAGATATCGCCAAGCATTTTTGGCCTCTAGCCAGTGCTGAAGGCCGGGTTTGCTATTGAATCAAGAGAGAGTGGATACCGCGTAGGAAAGATTGGGACAAGTTCTACTGGCAATGAAATTAAGAAAGCCCGAGGACCATCAAAAGTTGATGTTGAGTTTGAGGAAGTCATTGAATTCTTCATCGGCTGCCGGGGAGAGGTGAACGTTGGGAGTCATGGGTGTGGTGATTGGTTTGGATTCAAACAAGCCTAACTCTTTTAGGGCGTACTTAATGTGCTTGGGTTGCAGAAGACCGGGTCCCTGAGGAGTTTTGACAAGTTGATTCCCAAGGATCTTGTGAAGCGGGCCATTGTGAGAGATGGAAAATTTGGATTTGAGCCAATTGCAGAATTCAGTTGATTGACTGATTACAATCAGGTCATCCACGTGGACAAAGACAAAGGTGGAAAGCTTTCTGTTAATGTAGAGGCAGGGATCCGCGCTTGAGGCAATGAATCCTTTGAGTACAATCCACGCCCTTAATGTTTCAAACCAACTCTTTGGAGCCTGCTTAAGGCCGTACAGGGCCTTGTTGAGTTTGAAGTAAGGGAAGTTTTAAGAGTATCCTTCAGGTCGTTTGATGTAGACATCCTCGTTGAGTGGGGCGTGTAAGAAGGCGGACTTAATGTCCATTTGGCGGATTTTAAGAGAATGATGGAAGGAGTAGATTAGGAGAGCGCGGAGAGTGGTGATCGAGCCGGTGGGAGCATATGTTTCTCCGTAATTGCAGAATTCTGTTTGCTTGAAGCCTTGGACGCACAACCTTGACTTGAAAAGAGATTTGGAATTGTCGGGCTGTTCCTTGAGTCAATAGACCAAGACAGTAGTCAGAGCTTGCTTCCCGTCAGGTAGAGTGTGGCAACCCTCCCAGAATTTAAGTAAGTCTATGCCGTCCAGCTCCACTTTCATTGATTCTAACATTCTAATTCAATTGGGGCTCTTCTCCACGTCTTTATAGGATTTAGGGACGGATTGCATGAGGAAACCAAAGCGTTGAGGCCGCT
The DNA here is from genome assembly GCA_025617555.3 of Puccinia polysora. Classification (NCBI taxonomy): domain Eukaryota; kingdom Fungi; phylum Basidiomycota; class Pucciniomycetes; order Pucciniales; family Pucciniaceae; genus Puccinia; species Puccinia polysora. Next base: position 2,856,024 of record CM062625.1, read on the forward strand.
GAATGGTTGAGCAATGGCGGAAGTTGTAAGTGTTGTGAGGAGTTAGAAGATTGGAAACTCGCTTGCCATCTGATGCGTCAGAGTTCAACTTGGAGTTTGAATTGCTCTCTGATGTTGGAGACGTGGGAGTCGGTGGATTGGAGGGAGACAGGTGAGGTTCGGATGTGGATGAGACAGAGCTCTGAGAGACAGGATTTGGAGGTTGAGTAATTTGGGGACTAGGGAGAGTGAGAATGTCAGGAAAGGGATCAGGAAGAAGGGAGTCAAAAGGGGAGTTGGGAGAGGAGCAGGAAAAGTCGTCAAATTTCATGTTTTTGAAAATTTGAACATGTTTGCTATGGACAATTGAGCCAAATTCGGGGCAATATACCCCGTATGAGTTTAGGGCGAGGTTGAATCCCACCAAGATTCCTTCAACACCCTTTTTGTCAAACTTTGAGAATTTTGAGTTGTTGTTTAGAACAACGGTCTTGGAGCCTAGCGTTCAAAACAGTTTAAGCTTTGGAGTTTTGTCATGCCAGAGTTCAAACGGGGAAACTTTAAGGTGTACTGATGGAACTGAGTTGAGGATCTCGCACACGCCAACCATGATCTCATCCCACAAGTCAAGTGGAATGGACATGTCTATCATTGATGTTCTGGAAGCCTCAACGAGTGTTCTGTTTTCTTGTTCGGCCACTGGGTTGTGTTGAGGGGTGTAAGGTTTGGAGGTGGTGTGGAGGATACTGTTGTCTTCCAGGAAGGATGAGAGACGGGAATTGATGTATTCACCGCCATTGTTGGAGTGAAAAATTTTTAGCATTTGATTGAAACAATTTGAGTTCAATTTTATAAAGTTGATGATTTCATCAGTCACGTCCGACTTGAGTTTGAGGGGCATGCAAGTCTTATATTTAGAGTAATTGTCAGTGAGAAATAAGAAGTATCTATAACCGGATTTGGAGATGGGATTGATCGGACCACAGACATCAGCGTGGACAAATTCAAAAGGATGCGAACTTGGAGGAATGTGGTTTTTGAAAGGTAATTGGTGGATTTTTCCTTTTGCACAAGAGGTGCAGACATAATTGTCCCATTTCAGATTGGGAAAAAAGGTGGATAGAATCTTGGCTTGTTCACTGTGAATGTGGCCAAATCGCTTGTGAATCGTGGACATGGAGAGGAAAGTGTGGCAATTTGATGGATTAGGTATTGATTCTTTGATGTAGAGGAGATTGTTGTGAATGCAACCGGATATTATCAGCTTTCCTTTGAAAAGCACACCAAACCCTTTGAAGTCCAGTCTAACCAGTGAACATCCCTTTTGGATGAGCTGGCCAAGCAAGATCAAATTGACCGCCAGATTGGGTACCACAAGCAAGTTGGTGAGAGTGAGAGATGCAGTGTTGGTGTGAATGATAGCGTTGCCAGTCCCTTGGGACATGATGGATGCGTTGGGCTTTCCAGTGTTGACTTTGGTACTGTCGTCCTTGAGCCAATTGAAATAGTTGGGGATATTGAACATGTTGTTGGTGGCGCTGGAGTCCAGGAGCAGGGAGTCGCAATTGATCTGATGGAAGTTGGCAACGGCAAAGGTGTATGCCAAGTTGGCTGAGGCTTTAGGGTTGGAGGTTGATTGCGGTTGATTCTTGGAGGGGAGATTATCACTGGTTCCATTGAAGTTGGGGCGCAGGTGAGGATATAGGGCAAAGCACTTGTTCTTTGGATGATAAGCTTGAGGATTGTGCCAGTTAGGTTTGCAATGTAGGGGTTCTTGATTTGCTAGCAGAGCTGAAGCATAGGTTCCTTCCGCCACCTCATTTTTGATTTGGTTCAGATGCCTGAGAACTAAGTCACCGTTGATCTTTGCTTCGCCAAGGGAATGGGTTATGGTGGTCTTTAAGTGCTCAAGTTGTGGCGGAAACTTGTACAGAATCAAGTAGGCAACTATGTCTTTGTCCATGTTTATGCCAATTTTGGAGATTTGCAGAAGGCATGATTGCACGTCAGTAATGAATTTCTCTACATTTTTTGGGTCAAATGCAAGGTTGAGAAAGTTAAATAAAATCCAAGATCTGTTGGCGGTCTGAGAGGAGGCATAGAACTTGTTGATTGACTTCCAGAGTGCGATTCCATTCAGAGCATCGGAGTCCTTGACACAGTTCACGTAAGTTCGATTATCCAGCTTGGCTAAGATGTACCCAGCAATTTCCAAGTTAATTTCAGGAGGACATTCTTTGTTGTCGTCGTGGTTGAGCCATTTTGCAATTCCTTTCAGGGAGAATATGGTGGATAGTTTTGATCGCCATAATGAGAAGTTGGATTTGTGAAGGTTAGGAATGGAGTCCGTTAAGGTACGGAGGAGGGATGAGTTTGAGTCTGTTGGTCCAGTTGAGTCCATGATTGCAGGATTGGCTTGGTTGTGGCTTTTGGATTTTAACCGTGAAAACTTAGATTCATGGATTTCAAAACAAAGACCAACAGAAACAAAGAAGGAAGAAGCTAGCGCAAAGGAGGGACAATCAAAATAAAAATAAGCATAAGATGAAAATGACACAAATGATCGGACATGAACGTTGGATTGGTGTCATGAGAGTCAGAGCAAGAAGTCGCCTCACAGCTGGACAGAATCAAGGAGTTGACAGAAGTCTTGGAATGAAGGTGGGAGATCAATGCTGGTTGTTGTATCAAAAGATGGCAGGAGGCAGCGGAGGTTGAGATCAACGGTGACAGTGATGATTGGATGGCGAGAATTTGATGGGAGGATTGAAGGAAGGGGGAGTGAGGAGCGGAGGCAGATGTGAAGAATGATGGAGCAAGATGAAGATGGAAGGAGGATTAATCAAGGGGTTGAACGCAGTGAGGAATTGAGGAGATGAGGAAATGATGAAGGGAGGAAGGTGATGATCATCGGAGAAGTCGGCGCAGAGACCATGGAGTGAAGATAGGAGAGGAACAACTGAATTTGAAGTATTGACACTGGAAGTGCCGCGACTACGCAGGAGGTGCTGGCCACTTTTGATTCTGTCAACTCGACAAGGATTCAATGTCACTACGCATGTCGCTTGAAATCAGCAGGCCTTTTGAGAGCCTGGGTGCCGCATCACGTGAAGCGCCAGCTAATTTCATACCGTGTCAACGAGAGAAGAGTATAAGGTTAGCTAGCTGTAGTGGGCTTGGTCGATCTAAGGTGTTTTCATCATTGACTGGGTCCTTCAGTTTGAGGAATACTTCAAGCGGACTTTGATTGTAAAAAGGTACGGCCGCCTTGATTTTGCCTGGTGTGGACGAAGGGCACAATCTCCTATTCGACTTGCCACGTTGTACCTATCAGCTCTCATAGTGAACGATGTGGCTCTATGAATTAACTTTAATCCTTACCCTCGTCCTGAAGCCGAGTATTTGATCCTTGCTGTGGAGCCGTTGTCATGATGAATAGTAGAAGCGTTCATCTTACAAACGAAGCGTGCCAAGTCCTTTTCCAGGAGTATCAATATCCGATCGCCCAAGCCAACTAATCTTGTAAAAAAAATTACTAGAGGCATTGCGGCATCGGGCAAGGGAGACTCAATGTTCGCTCAACTCGCTTGGAGGAGATGATCACTCAACCATGATGTTATCATTATCTCAGGGGAATACCCCAATCCGGATGATAACGCCAATTGCGCCATCCTTCACCAAGGATGATCCTCCCCTTGGGCTTCATCCAGATTGTATGAGCCCCCAACATGACACCATGGTTTTACAAGGTTGGTGCGAAAATTGAAAGTTTCTGAAAAAGAATTCGAGTAAGCCAACCTATGGATTGATGATGGGGATTTGGCTGATTACTGAGATTCTTGCCTTCATCAATCCAGGTAATCTCAAAATACTCTGATAACGCATCTTCTCACGACATTGGAGCAGTATTATGCCCGCTTGACTTTCAACATGTTGGCCGCTCGGGATTGGGCAAACGCTTGGAATCCTACGTCGGGTAAAACTTGGAGTAGTGCTACGGATACATCTACTTATTCTGCCACGAGCGACCGGAATTATTGGAGTTCAAGTTCTCCGGCCTGGAGTGGGAGCCCATGGACGAGTTCAAATTTCTGGACCCCTTCCTCATCAGCAACCCCAACAGCAACCTGGCAGCAGCCAGCAGAAACTCCTATTTCAGTTTCTCCGACGCAGACTGCCTCCTTCTCGCCTTCTCCGACGGATACTGTCGCGGTAGATCTGACGACGACAAATCCGCCCGGACCTTCCTCAAGTGGCGCAGTGCTGACCAGCGCAGCATCCAGTTCAGGTTCTTCCAATGCAACCGACTCCCCAAATTTCCCTTTACGAGGGATTGGAACAGTTGATTGTGCGATCATTGTAATTAGCTGTAAGTTATCTTGTGACTATTGAAACTCAGTCAAGTGGCTTACTTGAAATCGTGCAAATTTTAGTTGCATCCTTCATGACAATGTTGTCGGCCATCTTCATCAAACTTATCTTGTATAATAGAATGCGAAGAATGAATCACCCAGTGATTCGCAAGCTCACAAAACCACGAATCGCATCTGAGAAAGTGCACCTGATAGGGGCGCATGAACCGCCCCATTGTGGTATACAAGCTGCAAGGTCTGAAACTGCTATAGCTATAATTCGCAGCTCCCCGAGAACGACCGATCAATTTCAATTTTCTGATGTAGTCGCTCAACGAAAGGAACGAATAGGAAGTCGAGACGGTTTACTTGTCAAGATCATTCGTTCCCAATCTATTCGAAGATCCAGCTTCAGATCACGGGCCTCAAATTCCAATTCAGTTCTTGATCCTTTCATGCGTTACACATATCATCGACAAAGACAGCCGCCTACTCCTAGGATCCCATCACCATTCATGGATAGTAATAATTCAACTCAAAGCGGGAGAAAATTTGATTCGATGAAGGCCATTTCCAAGCTTCGAATACCTGAAGTTGTAGCTTGCAGGGCATCTCCGCAAGAATACTCCACTCAAAGTTATGGCAGTGAGGTATTAGATCTCACGATAGGGGAAAACATGACTTACAGGGTAGCCTCTGAAGATTCCTTTGGAGACGAAGAATCTTCCGGCTCACTCAATCTCACAATACCCCAGGTTATACCCGACAGAATATCTTATCGAGCATCGTTTGAAGAAACCGATTATTTGAAAGATAGTGGAACGCCCGCTTCTAGTGGTACCCCATCGGCGAAAAGATCAGATTCTGTAAAGAGAATCACAATTCCTGCTTCAAGCAAAACCATGACTTTCAGTAGTGTGTCAGATGACGAGTTCGGTGAAGAATCCTCCGGGCCAAGAAAGCTTGAGAGCCGGGATTCCGATGTTACTTCCATCTTGAATAATTATACGTACGCGTAAGTTGTTCCGAATCTCGCGCCATCGATGCCTTGTGCTCTGAATAAAAGGTTTGACCAACTTGATATCTCTACGTTTGATTCCATTTAGAAATGACTCGCGACGTTCGCATGAATTTCAGGAGGGCTCGATGATCAACCATTCCGGTGCCACTGTGGCTATGTCTCGTCATGACGCTGCAGCTTCAAATGCTGAAGACGATGAATTCTGCCTTGTCATCCAGAAGCCAAGCGACCCTTTTACAGAAGAGTCTCGAACGAGCTTCTATAAACACCATTTACCGGGCTTTTCTCGGCTTGGCTGCACAGCTTCCACAAGATATACAGACGAGATCGATTTCCGGTCTGAGATGTCAGACTAGCGGGCTGTCGAGGAACTATTCATGTAGAACCCCCAAGAACCCGTAATTAACATGATATTGGCAGGGTGCGACTTCCGTATTGAGCGTAATCCCGTCGAAACACTGGGTGATTGAAGCCTAAATGGGTTTGACACATTCTGCAATGGTCATCCTAATCGGCTATTATCAGATTGCAGCTTCATCATTTCAATCTTTTACTGACATTCATTCAGTCTTTATCACCATCGCTTTGAAGAATGTATAATCGCCAAAATAGGTCCTTCGTTTTTGGAACTGGTCGCTTGAAATCCGTTCAAAATTTCAACTGAAATCCATTCAAATTCGACGCGTGGTTTATTGTCTGACTGTTGTAAATAAAGCAATGTGTCCGAGTTTTTGGTTAGCGGCCTCAGAAAAGGAGAAGAGCATTGCTCCTACATCACGTTTTCGGAGCTTGAAATTCATCGCGCGCTCACCCTTATGTTTCAAGTCTTGATGAATTGTACAAAAAGAGAACCGAGAATGGGTATAATACTGCAATACTCACTCTTCCTTTCTTCCATCTTCAACACAATTAATGCTTGAATTTCTGAAAGAATCACCTTTCTCCACCAAAACAGTTGTGTTTTGCTTTGCCGCTTTTGTAGCCGAGGTTTTTTGTTTCCTACTTAATTTTTGTCAAATTTTTCTTCCTTTGTCAATTTTGAAAATTGAGCCATATTTTGTTGCTTTTTTTTGTTAGTAAGGATTAATCCATAAAGATTTAAGTTTTGAATTATGTTGGAAAAAAAAACAGAATTTTAAAATTTTTCCCAATATGTTCACATCAGGTCCATATATTGGAACAAAGTTTCACCAGAGGAATTTCTGAGAAAGATCTGAATTTTTAATTTTTGTGTAATGGCTCAAGGATTGGTTTTTGAAACAGAAATAATTATTTGGATGAAGGTACATTTGTTGGCACTTTTTTTAACAGGGAACAAGTCCAAGCACATTAAGGAAGACTTCTCATATAGTGGCATGTTAGCATTTGGAGTTTGTGGATAAATGCAAATTTCCAAGGAGGGCACTAACCCAAGTCCTTCCTGATGAGGTAGAAATAATTGTTTTTTCAGGGTTTTTAATACAGGATTTGTATAATAAATTCTGATTATTAACAGAAATTCTGACTGAACCAATTCCAGGCAAAAAAACCAAGGAAAATTTCCTCATTGAATGAAAAAAAGGACTATTAGGGTGTATCAGAGTTAAGCAAACCAGCCATTTTTAATGGCAGGTTTCAAACCAAATCCGCCATTTCCAACCCGCCATTAAAAATCAAAAACCCCACTCATTTCACATCAGACGTGTCAGAGTTACATGGAAATAAGTGGGTTTTTTCAAATAAAATATTTAAAGGCTTCCACCACCTGTCCACGTCATCCACCCCTGGCTTCCCACATCCTTCTAACTCAAACCTCATTGGAAAAAAATTTGATTCATCACTCTTCATCTCTTCATCACCATCCTCATCTCTTCATCATTCTCATCACTTTATCACTTTCATCACATCCAGCTAACTCTCATTGGATCCTTTTCCTTATCAGTTCATCACTCTCATCTTTTTATTGCTTTCATCACATCCAGCTAAATCTCATTGGATCACTATCCTGATCAGTTCATCACTCTCATCTGTTTATCCCCTTCATCACATCCAGCTAGCTGTCATTGATTAACTATCCTGATCACTTCATTGCTCTCATCCTTTTATTGCTTTCATCACATCCAGCTAACTCTCATTGAATCACTTTCCTCATCACTTCATCACTCTCATCACATCATAACTCTCATTGCTTTATCCCGCATGTCATTTCGTCACTCTCATATCTTCCTTTTATCTTTGGTTCATCACTCTTTGCTCTCTTCCTGTCGTGCAAGAACTGGAGAACTTGGCCAATGAGGAGGATTTCATTCCCGTATCACCATTTCCATCAACATCTTCTGAAGTAAGGAACCAAGTTCTTTTCTCTTCTGTCTGGTTAATCCTGACCGATTTAGATTTGGAAGAAACAGGCTCATGCCTTCCAGAATGGCCAAAAATTCAAGCCAAAGGGGCCTCCCACATCACCTTCAAATGAGAGAAATGATGTTCCCACACAAACCTCCTTGGCAAAGGGAAAGCAAAAGGCCACCAATTACATCAACATCAACCCCCATATCATTTGAAAGAGGAGAAACACTTCAAATTTTTTGGGCTTTTAGGAGATCATGGAGAAGCAAGATTCGAGTAAGCCCATTGGATTCTCCTTGCTTTCAAAATCAAGCTCATTCCTATTCCCCTCTGAAAAACAGTGAAATCACAAATTGAATCTGAAAAACTTCAGTTTGAAAAGGAGAAGTGGCAGAGTCAACTGGCTATTGATTTTCAAAAGCAGAAAGCCAAGATCTTGGCCCATCAAAAAAAATGGGACGCCAAGCGGAAGTTGAAGCAGGCTGACCTAAAATTTCAAAAAGGGGGAAAGGAGAAGGATTGAAAGCAAGCACAACTGGAAATGGAGAGGGAACAAATGGCAACATAAAAAAAGGAGAAGTGGTCAATGGCTGCGGCATACATTGGTAGAAGTAGAAGAGTAGATGAATTAAAGCACATTACTCAAATTCTGGGATTATAAATATATTTCCTTTGATGAAAAACTTAAAAAGAAAAAAAAATTGATTACAAAAATGCTTAAGACTATTTTTAACCCCACCAATAAAAAAATATTTTTTCTTTTTATTTATATTTTTTTCCTGGAGTATATTTTAACGCTCCCCAAGTCCCCAAAATCGTTTTGAGTTGTTTTGTTGATTTGCATTGACATTGCCATTCTTTTATGAGTGGCAGTTTCCACAGCAGGAAAATTATAGTGCTTGTATTTATTGTCTGGCCAAACCATTTTCACTATACCTATTTGCTTGAAATAAATTCCAAAGCCAAGTCAGGAAAAAAAAATTGGCCCTCTGATACTTGATATTCATATTTAGTTTCAATACAAGGTCCATTTGATTTCTTGGTTGGAACTGCAAGTAAAAAGGAATACTCAGAGATGTCACCTTTTTGAATGTGATGTGAGTTCTAAAAAGAGTTGGATTTGAAAGTGAAATGCGGAGAGAAGTCAAAGGGAGTAGGCCAAGAACCAAATTTGAGTGATGAGAAGCAGGGGACACAGTTTTACTTCATTATTTCACCGTTTGATTGAAAGGGAAGCCTGGCCAAATTGAAAAACATTTGTCCTTAAATTCAAGAGAATTTTTCTGCTTCAAGATTGAGAAAAGCATACGCTTGAGGGGAAGATTGAATAGATGATTTCTTCAAATAGCACCCAAGTAACTCAAAGGGGTCCATCAATTTTTGCCATGAAATTTCCCAAATTTTTCCACACCAAGATCTTGAGGGACCAACAGTGTTTAAAATTTTTTTTTAATGGTGAAGGAAAATTGTCACAAAGTTAATTTCCTTCTTTTCCTTGTCAGAAAGTTTCTCCAATGGGACAAATTCAATTATTACAAAAAGACCATTGTGATCAGATCTATTGAGAAAAATTACTTTGCCCTGGCTGAAGAAATGTGATCTCTTGATTGTCTGCTTAGCATGTTCAAACTCAGTGGGTGAGGGTTTTCAATTGTTCTTTTTCTTTTTGGCAGTGATGGCAGGATACATATCCAAAGGTTGTAGTTTCCGCCCTGAAAATACAACCTTTTAATGGATGCCCCCCAATTCAAGTTCCAAAGAGTTTGCTGATGCCCTCATTTGATCCCTCTTTCACTTCAAAGCCCTCTGCTTACCACCTCTCTTTATGTTTTTCACATCATCTCCTTTCATCTTGTTCCCTCCCAGGTAAATTCTTTGCTTGGGGTGAGGATCAAGAAGAGATTCACTTTGGAGTATAACAGTTTGAGTGTGGTGGGAGAAGGGATGTAATTGAAGGAAAAGGGGTCAAAGAAGGGTTAAAAAAAAAAACCCATGTCAGTCATGTGTTAACCAAAAAAAAAAAAAACAATTACTGGGGGTGGGCATAATTTAATTGGGCTGGCCTTATTACCAAAAAAAAAAAAGTTAATGTCATCACCAAAAAAAAAAAAATGACTGGGGTGCAAGCAAATTGGGCTGGGCTTTGGGGCGGGCCTTGGGTGGGGCTTTAAGCCAGGCCAGGTGGGCCAGGGGGGATGGCGCCCAGAGGCAAGGCAAGGGAGGGGGGTGGCTTGCGGGGGATCAAAGGGGGGGGGGTGGCAAGCTGAGGGAGACTGAGGGGGGGGGGGGCGCAAGCTCTGCTGGGAGGGGGGGGGGGCAGACTGGAGAAAGGGGGGGTGGGTCCGGCAAGCCAAGGGAGGAGCAAGGGGGGATGGGGCCGGCAAGACCGGAGCAAGGGGGGTTGGGGCCAGCAAGCCAATGGTGGAGTGAGGGGGGGGGGGGGGTGGCAAGGCAAGCAAGGGGGAGAGAGGGGAGCAGGGGGGCAGTGAAACCAGAGCAAGGGGGAGTGGGGCCGGCAAGCCAAGGGCGGAGCAAGGAGGGGTGGGTCTGGCAAGCCAAGCAAGGGGGAGCCAAGGGGAGCAGCGGGGCGGCAAGCCAAGCAAGGTGGAGCAAGGGGGGGGCGGCAAGCCGCAGGGAGGGGGGAGGGGCGGATAGCCAAGCAAGAAGGAAGGAGGGGGGCTGCAAGCCAAACAAGCAGGGGGTGAGGGGAGCAGGGGGGGCGGTGTCAGCTTGCTACTATTACAAAGCAAGCTGCAAAAGTAAAAAAAATAACATAAAAATAATAATAATAAAATTAAACTAAGAAGGAGTAGGAAAACCATAAATATTATTACAGAAATGGATTCTCCACCCAAAATTAGGTAGGGTCACTCACTGACACCACCCTTGAAATCCAACTCCTCATATTTTTAAATAATTAAGGAAAGAGAGACCAAAATACTACGGCTCCACTATTGAGCTTTTGGTCAATTAAATCTTTCACACCTATTTTCACATTAGGTTTCACACCTAAAATTCAGTCCGAAATTGAGGTGTTGTGTTTTTTTTTTAGGAGTTACAAACGGAAATGTGTTTTGTCACAATTCCCGCACGCAGCCATGGCAGCCAATGCACCCGCGCGCGGCTGAGATACAGCCCTGTCACTCCATCAAGGTTGTGTACGCAGCCCCGGGCCTCTGACAAGTATGCAGCCGCAGGACTATGGATTGACAGCGTTACAGGAGGCCTGAGAGGCTTAGGTACTGCGTAAAAATGCTACAAACTACACGGGAACATTCTAAATATGCAATAAATGTTCCGGTGGATAGTAGATAGTCTAAAAGTAAATAATATTATATAAATATACTTAAATAACCCTTATATGTATTTTTTATTAAATATAATTCAAAGAACCAAGAATGTCGAAAATAAGACAATGACAACTTCTAAAAATATATTAAAATACTTAAACATAATATTATGAGAATTCCTAGACATCAATACCTTTGTGACATACTAAGAAAACTAATGATGTAACAATATTACATGAATTCCAATGACTTATATTTTTAAGTAATTATCTTAGTAAATCAACTGGAACTCAAAAACAAGGAGCAAAATCAATATCATGACTCTACTCCAGTTATATAATACATAATGAGTGTTTGCAAGATCATCAACTCATCATCAGCATTGAAGAACGTTGGTTGTGTCCATCAGTGCAATCCTGTGGATTTTGTTAGACAGCTCTTTAGCTGCTTGTGCACGTAACTCTACTTAGTCTTTTTACAGGCCATAACCCAGCCTGTAGACTTATATTTGCCTTTTGGTATTTCTAAGGATTCTCATTCTTTTCTTTTACTTTCTCCTATTAAGTACGCCTCTACAATGGTTCTCATGTGTTGCTTGACTTCTTGTGAAATGTCAGCTAGGTCTAGGTTTTTAACCTCTATAAATTCTTTTCACGGTTAAAAGCCAAAAGTCGATCTCATCCAGCTAGCCAAATGGACCAACAAAATATTTCCCCTGTACCTGGAGGCAACAGCAACTTTAAGGCGCTGGCACTTAAATTGCTGATGGAATCAACTCCACTCCTAACCAAAACTAATTATTCAATCTGGAAAAAAAATGGAAAGACTCTTCAAAATGCATGGTATTTTATCTCTTATGAATTTGAATAATCAACTCAAGGAGATTCCTGAAGCAGAAGAAACGGGCGCTTACATTATGTCCAAACTGGATCCTTCCACTCACACAAACATAATAATGGCCAACAACAAGGACTCAACTAAACTCATTTGGCTTGCTGCAAAGGAACATTTTGCCTCCAATCAAGCCGCAAATCAAGCTAAAATGTTTTTTAACTTCCTATACCTGGGATTTGACCAAAACAACATTTATGCCTTTTTTACATCAGTTAAACTGCATCTTGAGAAACTCAATGAAGTTTGAATCAATCTCCCCAGCAATATCCTAAGCTACTTAATTATATTCAAACCAACCAATTCTCTGAAAGGAATGCAATCTAAAATTATGCACTCTGGTATTGATCTGGCTGTAGCCTATGTCTTAAACCATCTAGTCCAACATAAGAATGAAGTTCAATCCAAATCAAAGGAAGCATTGGAAACCAATTTGGCCCTGTTCACTCACATTTGACCTTATTCAGAGTACCCTTGTTGCCAAAATGGTAAACATAACCCTGCTGTCAAAACCCATTCTGCTGACAACTGCTGGGAAGAATTTCTGGATCTAAAACCCAAAAAAACCACCAAACAAATGGAATTGTGGAGGCAAGAAAAAGACACAAGAGCTGCACTCCTATTCCTTCTTTTGTGGATTAAACCAGCAGAACAAGACAAACAATGATTGATACATTCTTGATAGTGCATGTTCCATTCACATGATAAAGGATTGCTCCTTATTTTCTTCAAAAATTGATCAATCATGAGATGAACTAATAAAAACTGGAAAGAAAGGGGATGGAATACCAATTAGAGGACTTGGTTCCGTAAAATTAGATTTAGGAAAAATAAAATTAAAGTTAGAAAATTTGGCCTGGGTTCCTGATGCAACTGTCAATCTCATTTCAATGGGTGCCCTGCTCAAGCAGGGATTCTCTCTGAGATTCAATAGCAAGTGTGACCCACCTACTTTCTAGCTAAAGAAAAAGAAAGTAAAAATTCTAGGAGGAATCATCAAAAACAATCTCCTGATCATCAATCCTTCCTCTCTGTACGGGCGAAAAGAATGTTTCATGAATCTTGAAGAGCTTCAAGAACTGCATCAAACCCTTGGCCATGCTATCCTGGAAAGAAAGGAAAAGCATCTCAAACATGGTATCAAAAAGGAAATCCGGACTGCCTTTGAATGGTTAGCATGTAAGAAAGGAAAAATCACTAAGTCTCCCTTCAAAAACAAAAAAAAAAACAGCTGAGAAAGTCTTTGATAGTTTGCATTTAGACTTAATGGGCCCACTCAATCCACAAATCAAAGTTGGCATGAGATATGCGCTTACCATAGTCAACAATAAATCCTGATATCTCTCTGCTTTTCCCTTACCAAGCAAGGATGCGGCTGCCAAAACAATCATCTTTGTCATTGAGAATGAAGCAAAGAAAAAGAAAAGATTTCCCATTGAAGTTGTTTCAGATGGAGGCAGGGAATTTGTAAATGAAACTGTTGCCATGTTTTTGAGGTCAAACGCAATTCATCAGTCAGTTAGCAAACCTTATCACTCTCAGCATAATGGGAAGGCAGAACGGGAGAATCAAAATATTATGGAATCATTAAGATTGGTTTTCAGTTCATCTCCAATTCCTAAGAGTTATTGGAATGTGGTCATCCAAAGTTGCTGTCTAGCGCTGAATTAAATCCCGCAAGAAGCTGGAATGAAAACACCTTGGGAAATGACGCATGGTACTACCTTGCCGGAAGACTACTTGAAGCCTGTTGGTACTTCCTGCATCTACTTGTTGAACAACACCAAAATTGTCTCAAAGCTGAGTGAGAAAGGTGAGGAAGGTATTCTGTTTGGCTTCAATCTGCTTTTGCTATCCTACAAAGTTATGTCAAGATCAGGGAAAATCCTTAATACCAAGCACATTCTCTTTCTCAAATCTCCAGGGCCTAATAACGCTATTCTCAATGACAACTTTGAAGACAATGTCAAAATCAACCTGGGTACATTGACCAAGAGAGAACCGGTATTGGCCAACCTCAAGCTAGAGTCTGAATCTTTGATCAATGAGAAGTCAGACTTCCCTGTTGAGGAGAACTTAATTCCCTCTGACTTGGAAGAAAGCTCCAGTTCATAAATTGAGGAAAGACTCCTCCCAAAACTATGCAACCAAGACAATCTAAAACCACTAGTGCGATATGGCTATCATCACAGCAATCTACCCAAAACTATTCAGGAGGCGCTAAAAATGGCAGAATGGATTGCACAAGTTGAGAAAGAGCTAGCAACGGTGGAAGATTTGGGAGTGTGGGAAGATGCTGAAGAATCCAAAGTTACCAACCCCTTGAATACCACTTGGGCATTCTGTGTTAAAAAAGATCTTCACTTGGGTTTGACTTAACTTAAAGCTTGGGTATGTGTACAAGGGTTTAACCAACGTTATGGGGTTGACTATCTAGAGACTTTTGCTCCAACTGGTAAAATAGCTTCACTCCAAGCTCTTCTCATCTACTCTGTCAACAAGAAGCTTCCAATTCTTTAATTCAATGTAAAAGGGGCCTTCCTACTTGCGCCACTAGAAGAAAAAGTTTACATTAAAACTCCCATTGGTTTGAAAAGACAGGCAAAGTACCTTAAACTTATCAAGTCTCTTTATGGTCTCAAAAAATCCCTGCTTAATTGGTACAAGAATCTCAGCGAGTGGATAAAGAGCATTGGATTTAAGGAGAGTGATTGTGACCCGTGTCTGTATCATCATGAAGATGGGGTCACTTCCTTATTCTTTCATGTCAACAATTTAGTTGTGGTGGGGGAGGTAAATCAGTTCAAAACTCTCTTTCTGAATAAGTTCAAAGTCTTGTCAGCTCACAAGGTGGAAAACCTACCGGGGATTAAAGTTGAGAAGGATGAGAACTCTATCAGCCTATCCTTACCAAACCACATTCTCAAGGGCCTTGAGGAGCTGAATCTAATGGATGCAAAACCGCTTTCAAATCCATGCCAAACCAGACTTCACCTAGTACCAGCAACAGAAATTGAGAAAGAAAAATTAAAACAAATAAATGTCAACTATTGATTGCCCATAGGTTGTCTGAGCTTTATAGCCACTCTAGCTTGTCCTGATATCAGCTATGTTGTTTCAAACTTGGCAAGGTTCTTGGAAAACCCTGGCATCCTTCATTGGAGGGAAGTAATTTGATTTTGGCGGTACTTACTCAAAACAATAGACTACAAAATAACCTTTAAATCCAAGTGTTAATTGAACCACCTCATCACGTACAGCAATGCAACGTTTGGAGATGACCCCAAATCTTGTCTTTCTCCAACTGGTTTCATTACCTTATTCAAAGGAAGCCCTCTCTACTGGACAAGCCGGCGTCAGAGAAGCATAGCTCATTCTTCCACCAAATCAGAGTGCAATGCTCTCTCCATCAGTCATCTTGAAGCCAGATGGTTAAATCATCTTATCTCAGAAGTATTGCAAACTAAATTTAATCCTCCCTTACATCTAATTGATAATAAAGGATTAAATGACAAAATAAAAAAATTTGGAACCAAATCTCATGCAAAGTATATCAATGTCAAGATGAAGAGCTTATGGAATGACTGGCATGGAAAGCTGATTCAAATTGAATTAATCTTGTCCCAAGAAATATTAGCTGATCTGTTAACCAAGGCAGCAAGTGCTATGTCAGTCTCCAAACTGGCTAGATATGTCAGCTCTTAACTAAGACTGCTGATGATTAGTTGAGCCAGCGTGTTGATTATTTTCATTGATTGTTCTCCAAGGTTTCTCATTTAGTATCTGTCCCTTTCTTCAATTAACTTTCTTCTACCTCTACTGGGTTACCTGATATTTACCGTAGTTTCTGTATTTTTGTGATTCTTCTATCTTCACAACTCGCGTTTCTGTTACTCAACTGTCACAAATCACAACACACAACGGGTGAAAGAACCACAGATCCCTCTACATAACCCCCCAATAAACTCTGTCATTCCACCATCCGAGTCAGTCAAGACGTAGTAGGATCTTCTTAAAACCTCACCTGTGAAGATGTTTCAAAACTACTGAAGGCAACAAGAATCCAATTAATATAAACGTAGGTGTTTGCAAGATCATCAACTCATCATCAGCATTGACAAACGTTGGTTGTGTCTATCAGTGCAATCCTGTGGATTTTGTTGGACAGCTCTTTAGCTGCTTGTGCACATAAATCTACTTAGTCTTTTTAGAGGCCATAAACCAGCCTTTAGACTTATGTTTTCCTGTTGGTATTTCTAAGGATTCTCATTTTTTTCTTTTACTTTCTCCTATTAAGTACTCCTCTACAATGGTTCTCATGTGTTGTTTGACTTCTTGTGAAATGACAGCTAGGTCTAGGCTTTTAACCTCTCTAAATTCTTTTCACCCACCACATGAGAAAATAAAAAAAACCAACTCAGCCAGGGAATCTTGGGTGAACAACCAAAACAAACAAAATTTGGTGAAGGGATTTTTTACCTAATTTGAAATCAAACATTACTCATCAAAGTCAGCAAGGGTGAGAGGAAGAATCCATTCTCTCATAGAAGAAGGTGAGGGACAAGGTGAGACAGTGATAACTTGAGGCAGATCAGGAATATCATCTTCAAATATTTTTTCCCATTCATCTTTGATGTTAGAAAAAAGATTGTGAAGGATTACCCAAGTGATAATCCAGTTGATGAGGAGTTTTATTTCTTTGGGGTTTTGAAGCTGGTTTTGCATTTCCCCTAAGCTGGCCCATCTTCCTTTGAGGACTCCTATGGCATGCTCAATCCAAAATTATGATTGGGAAAGATGATAGTTGAAATTAGTTTTTCCTTGATTGTTGAACAAAACACTTGGGTATGCTGGAACCACATATTTCCAACAATAATAAGATGAATTAGCCAGAAGTTATTGATATTGGTCAAAGTAGTTCTCTGGTTGTAGGTCAATACACATCCAATTGAAAACATATGAATCGTGACAAGAACCCAGAAGGCCAGCATGGAGGAATATGAACTTCTTGTTGTTATCACAAACAGGTTTGGGTGCCACAGAGTATCTATAAAAAACAATAAAAAAAATCTGGTAAGTTTATTATCAAAGGCTTTTGAAAGACCATGAATCATTTGCCTTTTTTTCCAATCAAAATAGTGGTTGCCATCTAGCTTGGGTTTTTGACTCAAAGGGACAGTGGTTCCATCAACAAAACCCATGCAACCAGTAAAGCCTTCAGTCTCCATTACTTGAGATATCTACTTGCATTCTTCTTTGGTTGGCCAAGAAAGGACTGAGCAATGGAAAGATAGGATATAAATCATGACTCTTCTGGTGTATGATTCAATTGTTCCATAAAAAACTGAGAATAGATTTTCTAATTGATGAATTTGTGCCCCATTTCCATTTTATCCCAGTCTACAAAGATCAAAAGCCAGTTTGATAGCTGGATTGCATTGAGGATTCCAAGAATTTTTCTGGAAGATGTGTTGGTCTTCAATCATCTCCAAACTTTTTATGAATGCAGGCAATAGAGTTTGGAACAGTTGCTAGAAGCTTAAGTTGGGGAGGAGATGAAGCTTATGCCTTTCATACATAGGGTTGTGCAGATTTTTTCTTCTTGGAACCACATATTGCTTTTGTAATAGAGCATTCAAAGCCAACCAAGTTGATTCCAAATAGGAGTCTGAATTGGAGTCTGAATGGAAGTCAAATACTCAAAACATTTCAGTTAGATTTTTTGCATTTTCAACTTGCTTCCGGGAAGTATGATGGGACATGTTGAGAAATATGGTAATTTGATGTTGGTTGATGAGATGATGATGGGATTTGTTTGAAGATAGATATGTGAAGCAATAGAGATGTGAAGCAATAGAGGTGTGAAGCAATGGAGATGAGATGTGTGTGATGTGATGGAGATTGGATTGGTATGGATTTGCTGATGTGGATGGGTGTTTTGGATGGTGGATGGATGATGATGCGTAAATGGCGGGTTTAATGGCGGATTTGATGTTTGAACTATGCCATTTTCATGAAACCTGCCATGTTGAAATACAAAAATTAGGGGGTATGTGTATTTCAGAAGCCCGCTGTGGTGCCCCATCCTGGACACCCTGGCCGCCTTAAGACCTCAATCCATAAACTGTTGCGCAAACGTACCGTCCGTCTGAACAACTTATCCTCAGGATCATCCAAACTGTCCTTTACCCGCGCGCGCGCGCGCCGCGCCGCGTGCGCTGCGCTTCCATTATCCGCGTTGCGCGTCCTTTATCCGTGTTGCTTGTCATCTCCGCCGTTGTCATAGCACATCCTCATCTTTGTTTTGTGGATCTCAAGGCCGTCAGGATTTACTCAGCTTTCTCAAACCAATCTCCTATCCGCCCATCCGCGCTCTCATGGACTTCATCCGTCACCTTTCCTGGGACTCTCCCACCCGCTTCTGCCTTTGGAAGAGTGCCAACGACTGCCCGCGGACATCCGCGGCGGTTTGGTTCATTTCTCTCTCCCACCCCCTTCCGCCTTTGGACGAGGGGTGGGTGACTCTGGTATTGTTACGCGCGCCCATCCAAAGACGGACACAAGTGACCACATGGATGCCTTCCATTTTCCGCTCTATTTGTAGAATCCGTTGTATATAGTCTAACAGGGCCTCCTGCCCATATAAGGAGGGGCTCTCCCCTGCCTTTTTGATCATCATCGGAAATCACGGAGGAACATGAAACCATTGGAGCATGGAATGATCCAGCATGAAATCAGCACACCTTTGATCCTTGAGCCTCTATACTCAACCCTTGATCCCTGATCCTTATCAACAACCAATAGCCTTGCTGGTTGAACAAAATTCTGTCTGTTGGAATTTTTTGAGTGTGTCATACCACTCCTTGATCCCTTTCTCTGACCATACTGGTCCTGATCCCTGATCACCTTTCTGGAGCCAATCACAATTGATTGAAGAGGTCTTATTAAGCTTAAGACCTGGAGTGTTATACCTCCCCTTAGCTTCTTTGGAGTTGCATTCTGCCAGCCTACTCTTGAGTCCCTTGAGAAGTGTTGAGGTTATCCTTGCTTCAAATCAGTTACTGTTTGCTTTAGAGCTTCTTGAACATTGTGCTTTGTCCTGTACAGCCACCCACAGTTATCTGGTACCCTTCAAGCGCTTGATTGTGGAGAATTGGGCAGGTTCATTGAGAACCTGGAGGTTGCTTGGGTTTGAGTTGATCATCCCCAATCTTCTGCTGACGACCAGAGTTATTAGCGTGTGGGCGTTGTTTACATACAACAGCTTTTGTTCTTTGAACTCTAAGGGGACTTTAACTTCTTTTGTTCAAGTTTTTCCCTGCATAATCTTGTCTCAGATAGTGCTGTTCCATCGCTACCAAACTATTATCATCCTTATCCTCTACTCCTTGATTCCTCATTTACCAGGTTCTGGACCTTGATCTTGGTTACATTTAAATATTTTTGTAACACTCAGGAGGGCAGCCTAAACAGCACCTTTCCCCTCCGCAGAACTGCCACGGCCTAGCACCGTTTTTAGTCTTACATTTGGTCCCCCAGGCCAGGATTGAACCAGCAACCTTGGGATTTACAGTCCCAACTTGAAGAATCAACTCCGAAATCCGATCTGATTTTTTTCTTTTCTTTTTTTTGTTCCTTTTTTTTCTGATCCGTGGAGGCAGCTTGGTGTAGAAGTAAGTCCTCCCAATTGTGCACCGCCTGGGCAAGATCCTTGTTGTTTTTGTGAAACTCTACTCTTGCCACACTTGTGAGCCACCTTGGATCTCTGCTTGTTTGGATCTCTTAGGAACCCTTCAAAATGGAATCTGCTGGATCCTTTTTTCTGTGCGGGCCAAGATGGTCAAAATCAAACCTCAGAACAAAAATTTAGGCTTCAATGGGACCAATGTCAAACGATTCCTGCACTCCTATGAGATGGCTGCGGAAGTGGATGGTGCCAGTGAATATGATATGGCTTATCAGTTGCGGTTTGTTATCTCTTCTGACAAAGTTATGGAGGTTATTGAATGGTTTGAGGGATTTGAAACTCACAACTGGCGGCTGCTGAAGGAGGCTATGTTAGCCTATTGGGGAAAAATAGATGTAGCCAGATTTACTTTGCAAGACTTGGATGCCCTGGTTTCTCAATGGATCTCCAATGGTGGTATCTCCTCAGCCTCTGACTATCAGACTTTCAGAAAATCTTGGGACCCTATCCAGTCCTATCTTATCCGGAACAATCACATTGATACTTTGGACAAAATTTGAGTGCAATTTTTTCAGTCTTTCTCTCCAGGAGTGCAGGAAAGAATTAAGGATGAATTGGTGAAATCTGGATCCATGATCACAACAAGAGACAATCAATTCAAGCTCCCTGCTTTCATGGTTCTTAGGAATACTGTGGATAAAGTGATGAAAGGTCAAACAGCTCTCACCTTTGAAAAACCTAAAATCACTGAACCAGTCCTTGCCCCCTCTTTTCAAGCATCTAACAAAATCATGAATAAGATGGAAGCCAATTGCAGACCTAAACCCAATCCTCAGACTCACCGGGAGACACCTACTATAGATGAGATCACTAAATTACTTCAGGCATTTGAGAATAAAATAGATCAGAAAATATCCTCTTTAGCCGCTCCTAAACCTGCTAATTCTGTTCCTAAGTCTACTATAGTTTGTTATTATTGCCATTGGGAAGGCCATGGTACCGGTAGATGTCCTGAACTCCAGAAGGACAAGGAGGAGAAGTTAGTAGAGCATAAGGGAAATAATTTTTTCCTTCCTAATGGTGCTTTGATCCCTTTTGATTTGTCTCGACTGATCCGTCATGTGGTGGCCTCATACCAACCACCAACCCCTAAGAAGGCATCCTTGGTCTCTGTGGATTTTCAATCATCATGTGGAACTCTGCAACCTTGGTATCCTCCAGCTATCACTTCTTCCAGCTTCCCTGGCACCTATCAATCCAATCCAGCTAGGAAACACCATGAGGAACCAAAACCTCATAAGTCTCCTCCTTTTCCATCCTCCATTCTGCGAAAAACCGTTAAACGCCGAGCTTCACCTGAGCCTCCTTCCTCTGATGTGGAAGGCATGGAAGTAGAAAGGGAAACACTTATGGAAAGGTTCCAGGACAACACTGATCCTCCCCCTCTTCAACCTGCCCAACTCTCAGATCCTCTTCCATCACCTATTACACCTGATCTTCCTCCCTCCACCCAGCCCAAAGTTTGATTTGAGACGGGCATCTCCAAGGACTACCCTAATGCTGTGGAAGGAGTATTAAAGAAAATTTCTGATCTTGAAATCCCCGATCTATCTGTGGCTGAACTCCTGTCAATCTCTCCATCTGTGGCAGAAGGGATGAAGAAATGGGTTTCTCGTTGATGTGTGGAGATTGGTCCGGACAAATTAAAGGTCTGCTTGGGTACTCTGATAGAGGATTCTGATGGAACAGATCCCTCTTCAGATACCAACCTGTATTCCTGTCCTCTTGGTTTTCTTCCATGTTGTCTTGGTGATTCAACTAAAACGGTTTCTCTCCTTGTGGATTTGGGTTCTCAGCTCAACTTGATTTTGGACTCCATGGCCTGCAAGCTTAAACTTGGCCCAAGGGTCAGTTTCAACTCTGCGGTCTATGGAATTGGGAATCAGTCCTGTGAACTGGTTGGTATTGCTGAGGATATTCCTGTTTGAAATGGTCAAAATATTGTTGGCACCTGTCACTTCTGGATCACTCGTCTGGATGGTCCCATGATCTTGGGAAGGCCTTTCTTAATGGACTTTGGTGCTACCCTGATGTTTTCTGATAAAGTTGGGGAGAGAATTCTCCTCCCTGATTCTGATGGAAGAAAGATTGAAGTCCCCCTTTGTTCTTTGGATTCTGGTTGTTGGGAAAGAGACTTCCCTGGTCACCCTCCCAAATCTGTCCTGAAAGGAAAGCAGAAAGAAAACTCTCATTCCTTTCATCCTCATTTTTTAGCAGAATAGTTGGCCCTACTGATAGTTGTAGTTTTCCTCAGCCTCAGACTTCAACTCATGGACCAACTCCCACCTCAGAGGCCCATCTTTCTTTTTCCTCATCACTTTCTTCTCATCCAAATAAGATCAAAACCCAAACATATGAAAAATTTGAAAAATCCAAAAATATTTCTTCTCTGTCTGGATCTGTTCTATCTTCCTTTCCTTTTTCTTTTCAGCCTGATCACTCATCTTCTATTCCGGTTTTGAATCTCCGCAATGAGTCTAAACTAGATCTTGATCTCAATTCTTTTCTTGGTGGCTTTGGTATGAAGGAGTTTAATCTTAGGTGGAGGCAATTTGAGGTAGAAGTAAGTCCTCCCAATTGTGCACCACCAAGGGCTTCTACTACTGTTATTTTTGAAACTCTACCCTGTGCCACACATGTGAGCAATGTGTTATCTTTTGGATCCTCTTTTATGGAGAAGGCACCTTTCAAGGACGCAGCAGAACATTGGACTTGGAAGATGTTGGAACACGGCCTCAGTTTTTGTAGTCAGGTCTCACTGGTCAATGCTTGGAGGAAGCAGGGATTCCTCTCCTTTGCCACCAAGTACAAACCAGTTTCAAAGAAGGTCCAGCCAGTCAACCAACCAATGCCTCTCAAACTCAACCCTCCTCTTATGCGTCCTCCGCTATCCCGCAATCCTTACTGTGGTCTATCCAAATCCCTCACTGGTCCATTTATTCCCTCTGGTCGGGTCACTGAAGAACGTCTGAAAGTGGTCAATTTTGGTCCAGATCGATGGCTTCTTCCTAATGAGTTAAATTTGATCAAAAATATCTTGTCTCTAAGGGAAAAATCAATTGCATTCTGTGACGAAGAGAGAGGTCTCTTGAAAGAATGCTATGGTCTCCCTTACATCATCCCGGTAGTTGAACATGACCCTTGGCAAAAGAAAAAGATCCCGATCCCTGCTGCTAAAGTTGACGAATTCATCAAGTTGGTCCGCAAACAAGTCCAAACCGGTTTATAAAAACAATTGACTTCTAGCTATTCCAGTCCTGTTTTCTGTGTTCTAAAGAGTAATGGTAAACTTAGAGTAGTTCATGATCTCCAACCTCTTAATAAAGTTACTATTAAAGACTCTGGCATGCCGCCTGCCACTGAAGAATTTGTTGAATCCTTCTCTGGGAGAGCTTGCTATGGTCTAGGTGACATTATGGGTGGCTATGAAGAACAATCCTTGCATCCTATTTCTCGTCCCCTCCCTACTTTCAATACTCCCCTTGGTCGATTTCAGTTGACTCGATTGCCTCAAGGTGCCACCAACTCGGTTGCAGTCTATCAGGCTCAGATGATGTAGATCCTCCAGGACAAAATCCCGGATCATGCGGGTATCTTTATCAATGATGGTGGAATTAAAGGTCCAGTTTCTGACTATGATAATGAGCTCTTACCTTTGCACTCAGGAATCCAACTATTTGTCTGGGAGTATGCTACTGTTTTGGAAAGAATTTTGTTTCAAATCGAGGAATCTGGCCTTACTGTCTCTGGATCAAAACTTGCCGCCTGTGTCCCTGCCTTAGAAATTGTTGGTCATATAGTCTGCCAGGACGGAAGAAGGATGGCACCCTCTAAAGTCAACAAAATCATCTCCTGGCCTACCCCAATAAATCCAACGGAAGTTAGAGGTTTCCTAGGTGTTGTAACTTATGTCAGGATATTCATTCCCTCATTATCCAAAATCTGTATTCCCTTGCGTCGCTTAACCAGTAATGATGCTGAATGGATTTGGACCCAAGACTGCAAAAAATCATTTCAGTTGCCCAAAAAAATTGTTGGGAAAGACATTTTTTTGAAAAAGATCACTTATGGACACAGAGCCGGCAAGATCAAGTTGGCAGTGGACTCAAGTTATCAATCTGTTGGGGCTGTTCTTACCCAGGAAGATGAAAATGGTTTGGATTTTCCTGCTCTGTATGAATTTCTTCTTTTCTCAGATGTGGAATCCAGGTACTCCCAGCCGAAACTGGAACTTTGCGGTGTGGACCAAATGTTGAAGAAGCTTCAGACTGTCCTTTGGGGTCAACACTTTGAGTTACAAGTTGATGCAAAATCTATTATTGAAATGATCATCGCCCCCAGCCTCCCAAATGCTCCCATGACTCATTGGGTGGCTTTCATCCAGTTGTTCTCTTTTGATATTTTTCACAGGCCTGGAAAATCTTTCACCATGCCTGATGGTTTATCTTGACGACCTATTGGAGACAATGAATCAGAGGTTGGAATGGATTTTGATGAGGAAGAACCCTTGGTCCGCCCTGTCTTTGCCTTCTCCTCCAAAAATTACTCTGGTTTCCAGCAAGGTTTCTGGCTTAAGTTGGAGCAGTACCTTTCAAATCTCCAAAGACCCCCTGATCTCTCTGCAAACAAATTTCAGTCCCTTAAAAGGAAGTCCTCCAACTTCTTTGTCCAAGGTTCTAGGCTTATGAAAAGGTCAACTTCTTGTGCACTTGTTGTGGTCACTATCCCTTCCAAGCAAGATTCAATCCTGGAAAATCTCCATGAAGGCCTTGGTCATTGTGGGGAAACCAAAACTTATCAATGAATATCTGAACAATTCTGGTGGCCATCCCTGAAGAAATCCATCACTCAATGGTGTAGGAGTTGTGAAGTGTGCCAGAAACGTGATCTTAGGGCCCAGCCGAAATTCGTTACCCCACTGGAGAATCCACTGTCTTTGGGAGGATTGCTATGGATGTGGTTCACATTAAGGCTGGTGGAGCTAAGTACCTCATTGTGGCTAGAGATGATTTTTATGGATGGGTTGAAGCAAAGTTTCTTAAGAACCTCATCTCTGAATCAGTAGCAGCTTTCCTTCATGAGACTTGGACAATGCGTTATTGCTTGGCCCAATCTTATTCTACGGATGGTGGCTCAGAATTTGGTGGAAAACTTGCTGAAATGATCCAATTGCTCCCTGGAAAACATAGAGTTACTACTCCCTATTATCCTGAAGGACAAGGCATGGTGGAAAGAGGCCATGCTCCTATGAAGGCTGCTCTTGTCAAATTGGCTGGTGAAAGTGGCAAGAATTGTTGAAAGTTTCTCCCCTTGGTCCTCTTCTCTGATCAAATTTCCACCAAGCGAACCACTGGTTATTCTCCTTATGAAATCATCTTTGGTCAGAGGGCTGTTCTTCCTCTTGATCTTGAGATGGAGTCTTTCTTGGGCATCCCCTGGGAACAAGTTTCCTCAAATACCAACCTATTAGTTTCCAGATCAAAGCAACTGGAGCAGAGTGAAGATATTTGTAACAAAGCTTATCAGAAGATGATGGAATCAAGAGCAAAATCAGTTCAGTATCGGGAAGAAAAACAGCGGAATCGAATCAGGGACCCTTTAAACCCTGGTGACCTGGTATTGGATTATAATTGTTCCTTGGAAAATCAGTGG
Organism: Puccinia polysora; assembly: GCA_025617555.3. Taxonomy (NCBI): domain Eukaryota; kingdom Fungi; phylum Basidiomycota; class Pucciniomycetes; order Pucciniales; family Pucciniaceae; genus Puccinia; species Puccinia polysora. The sequence continues at coordinate 2,881,281 of CM062625.1, forward strand.
GGAAAGCTTTTCTCTAACCGCTAGAATGGTCCTTACCAAGTAGTCTGTCAAGTTAGAGGTGGATCATATCTTTTGGAGGAGCTGGATGGTACTCAGATGGCCAGAAGGTTCTCTGCGGATCAGGTCAAGAAATTTCACTCTTGTGGAGGCAACTTGGTCCGGAAGTAAGTCCTCCCAATTTGTGCACCATCTGGGCAAGATCCTTGTGGTTTTGTGAAAACTCTACTTCATGCCACGCGTGTGAGCACTTGGGACGCCTCCTTCATTTTATCTCAGCCACTTCTAGGATTTTTGGTTGGATTGACAAATTTTTTTCTCAACCACTCTCAAGATCAAAATGGCCATTCTTTGGTTTCAATCATCTTTCTTTCCTTTCTTTTTTCTATGGCATCAAACTCGGGAGCAGACTAGGGACAGTCTGTAAGCTGGGGAGAGATGTGGTGCCCCATCCTGGACACCCTGGCCCCCTTAAGACCTCAATCCATAAACTGTTGCGCAAACGTACCGTCCGGCTGAACAACTTATCCTCAGGCTCATCCAAACCATCTTTTACCCGCGCGCGCGCGCCGCGCCGCGCTTCCATTATCCGCGTCGCGCGCCGGGCCGCGCTCCTTTCATCCGCACGCGTCACGCGTCCTTTATCCGTGTTGCTTGTCATCTCCGCCGTTGTCATAGCACGTCCTCATCTTTGTTTTGTGGATCTCAAGGCCGTCAGGATTTACTCAACTTTCTCAAACCAATCTCCTATCCGCCCATCCGCGCTCTCATGGACTTCATCCGTCACCTTTCCTGGGACTCTCCCACCTGCTTCCGCCTTTGGAAGAGTGCCAAAGACCGCCCTCGGACATCTGCGGCGGTTTAGTTCATTTCTCTCTCCCACCCCCTTCCGCCTTTGGACAAGGGGTGGGTGACTCTGGAATTGTTACGCGCGCCCATCCACAGAAAGACGCGAGTGACCACATGGATGCCTTCCATTTTCCGCTCTATTTGTAGAATCCGTTGTATATAGTCTAACAGGGCCTCCTGCCCATATAAGGAGGGGCTCTCCCCTGCCTTTTTGATCATCATCGGAAATCACGGAGGAACATGAAACCATCGGAGCATGGAATGATCCAGCATAAAATCAGCACACCTTTGATCCTTGAGCCTCCATACTCAACCCTTGATCCCTGATCCTTATCACCAACCAATAGCCTTGCTGGTTGAAGAAAAATTCTGTATGTTGGACTTTTTTGAGTGTGTCATACCACTCCTTGATCTCTTTCTCTGACCATACTGGTCCTGATCCCTGATCACCTTTCTGGAGCCAATCACGATTGATTGAAGAGGTCTTATTAAGCTTAAGACCTGGAGTGTTATACTTCCCCTTAGCTTCTTTGGAGTTGCATTCTGCCAGCCTACTCTTGAGTCCCTTGAGAAGTGTTGAGGTTATCCTTGCTTCAAATCAGTTACTGTTTGCTTTAGAGCTTCTTAAACATTGTGCTTTGTCCTGTACAGCCACCCACAGTTATCTGGTACCCTTCAAGCGCTTGATTGCGGAGAGTTGGGCAGGTTCATTGAGAACCTGGAGGTTGCTTGGGTTTGAGTTGATCATCCCCAATCTTCTGCTGACGACCAGAGTTATTAGCGTGTGGGCGTTGTTTACATACAACAGCTTTTGTTCTTTGAACTCTAAGGGGACTTTAACTTCTTTTGTTCAAGTTTTTCCCTGCATAATCTTGTCTCAGATAGTGCTGTTCCATCGCTACCAAACTATTATCATCCTTATCCTCTACTCCTTGATTCCTCATTTACCAGGTTCTGGACCTTGATCTTGGTTACATTTGAATATTTTTGTAACACTAAGGAGGGCATCCTAAACAGCACCTTTCCCCTCCGCAGAACTGCCACGGCCTAGCACCTTTTGGAGTCTTACACCACCATTTTTTCAAAAACAATGGCCAGTTTCTAATGGCGTTTTTGCTAACTCTGATTTGCCCTATTGAATGGGAACTGTTTTGAAATCACTTTAAAAGGCATAAAACATTCATTTGTCTCAGAAATAAAGGTTACCCATGGAATTGAAATCACTGTTCCTAAGGAATCCATAACCTGTAGCTTTTTTGGAAAATATCACCTCCATTCCCAATCTGACCACAATTCATCAATTTCAATTTCAAAGACCAAAATTTTTATCTTTGAAACATTGAATAACACAACCCATTAGGTAGCTGGTACCAAGGTAGTGGTTATGTAATTTTGGGACAAAAATATTAAATTATCTTTTAAAGAATGAAATTATTTACTTTGATGGATAATTCTGTGCTGAAGGAGAAGTATTCTATTTGAAAATTTCACAGAATTGAGACAGTCCCCAACAGAAATTGAATAATTTTGAAAATAAGGATAACCTGCCACACGCAAATTTGAAGCAAGTTTCAAAATATGGAAATATGACCAGCATACAGAATTTACCAAATCCATCAACTACTTGAGGATGTCTGACCTTTTGAAAAACAGAAAAAAAATTCCTAGATTCACCACCAAGAAACATTAAATTTCCCTTAAAAGGTATAATACAATCAATTGGATCTTGAAGTAGTCTTTCAAGAAACTAAAGAGCATGCATGTGAGTCATAGTTGTTTCATAACAGAGTATTAAAGAATTTCTTTTGAGATATGAATCCTTTTTGGAATGCTGTGATATTTTTGCAACAAAATTTTGATCTCAAAGGGAATTCAAAAGTTGAAATGAGTTTTCCTTCCATTGGTGGATTCACAACTGCCATTCCATTTCCAGCACATACAAAAATATTTTTCCTGAACCACCAGGCCATTAATAAATAATGAAGAGGGTTGAGAGTAAGGTATGCATGAATTAATATGCTTCTGTTTACTATTAAGAACACATATTTTTTGAAAATCTGATTCATTTATAACAGGTTTTTTTTCTTTGCAAAAGATTTGGTACCTGTCAAATCTTTTAACCTCCATTTTTTGATCAAATCTTGAATAATCAGGAAAATAGTATTCAATATTTGTTCCACATCCTTGGAATATAATTGTGGTGATAGATGTTAATATTTTGAGTTTGAAAACCCTTGAATCTGTAATCCCATAGCCAATTAAATCTTCCGCTGTGAAATTGAAGCAAGAGTTTCATAGTAAAAGTGGTTTTTCTGCTGAAAAAGTGCCTATAGAATTCTGAAAAATTTCCTTATTTGAAAAGGTGAATATCCTCCTTGGCTTCTTTCATTTTTTTAAAAAGAAGGAATTAAAAATTAACAAGGTTTTATGATTGTCCTCAGTGAAATTTTAGTTCCATTCTGGTGTTTTCTATGTATGGAATGACTGCTTCAAACCCCAATTCTAAACAACATGCAGAAAATCTGTAACCAAAAAGTAAGGGGAGGGGGGCATTCTTCATGTAATGAATTTGGGAAGTGACAAAGCCTTATGAAGTTTATAAGTGAAAAATATGAAGTGTGCTAATTTCTGGGTCAAGGGGGAAGTACAACAAATCAAGCTGGTGTTGAAGGGGTTTTATGTAAATGTTCAATGTTCCAAAAAAAGCTTGAAATATGTGAGGAATTAGTGTTTATTACATGTGCTGTAAATGTCCTCTGTTAAAGTATTTGCGTCCTTGTTACATTTGTTGGCCCTGTATGTGTGTGATAGTAAAACATCAAACTAAAAAAAAAAACTTGAATTTAATGAGGAATCAGTGTTTATTACATGTGTTTTCAATGTCCTCTGTTAAAGTCCTCATGTCCTTTTTACATTTTTTGGCCCTTTATATGTGTGAAAGTAAAAAAAAACTAACAAGAAAAATGTTGAACTACATGAGGAATTAGTGTTTATTACATGCATTGTCAATGTCCCCTGTTACACTCCTTGTGTCCTTGTTAAATTTTTTGGCCCTGTATGTGTGTGATAGTGCAAGAAAAAACTATTATATACGTACAAATAGGTAGTTGAAAAGTATTAAAAATAAATAACCACCCACCTTAAATATTTACATACATCACGCAAACCCAAATACATACAAAGAGGTAGTTGAAAAGTATTAAAACTTACAATCTATTTAAACACAGTTGAAAAAATAGGCCTGAAAAAAAAGAAGACAAAAAAAAAGTGGACAGACCAAAAACAGAGGAAAAAAACAAAAAAAAGTGGAAAGAGAAAAAAAAAGCAGCTAAGAAAAAACCCAAACAAAAAAAGAGGACTGAACTGGATGCAAGAGGTGCACCCTAAGATTGCAGAGAGCAACACAGGCTACTCAATGGGATTTTGGGGGGGTCTCCCAAGGAGGCCAAAGTTGGTATTTTCATACCCTCAAAAAACCAATCTTTCAATATTTATAGATTTAGGCTATTATACTTGCCTACTGAAATCCTTGGATGGATTCCTGGCCAAGTGACACATTTCCTACATTTTGATTTCATCTGATCCTAATCTGTTGCCAGCGGCAAATTAAATATGGTGGTAAAAAATGTTGGCTCATAGGGTATAACAGGAAAAAAAAGGAAATTTGATTTGCAAAGAACTCCAAGAGCAAGGCAGTTGTCTCAGCTTAAATACAAGGGCTTATCAGAGTAAGAAAATTTGCCATTTTTTTAGTGGCAGGTTTCAACTGGGTTCCACAATTTCAAACCCGCAAAAATTACTAGGCTAAATAAAAACGCTACAATGTACTCAAAACAGATGCCATTTTAGATTTTTTTTTTGGCTAAAATCATGCATTTTTGCAAAAAAAAATCCATGAAGGCTTGAATTTACTATTTTTTTACTAAATTTAAACTTTTGGGTATAATTTCCCATGCTTCTGGAATTGGAATGTTGTGACTCGCCGCCCTAAAAAGGCCAGAAGTGGGGGGGCTGGACCTTCTTGTGGCCCCTGAAGCCCTCAAACATTCTGCATGGAAATTTTGACAGACTTTTTGAAACCACCTCCATGGCTTTGATGGGGTTAAAGCTGCCAGTGTTTTGAAAGCACATATGACTGTCAAACCCCCTGGCCAGCAGCCTTGTTGGCCTTTACAGCTGAAGCTATTGTGGAATTCTTTTTGATTATTTTTTATTGTTTGCCTTGGCTAATGAAAAGATACACCATCTATTTCTTTTTCCATTTTTTTTAAATTTTATTGATTTATTTTATATTTAATTGAATTTTTTGATTTATATTACCTTTGAAATAGAGCAGCAATAATTTCGGAACCCTGCGTTGTGAATGGGTGTGAAAAACTGTTTAAAACCATTTTAGTTCTGAACAGATGTTCACTACTCAAAGAATTGTGAAAAAATCCATTCAAAACACATGCAAACCCCCAGGGGTTGCCTACTGCTTGTGCATTACTCATTGCGGTTGTGAACACTTTTTTGCAACCCAAATGATTTGTGAAAGAGTAGTATGCAACCCCCCACAGTTCATTTGTGTTGAGATTTGCACTTGTAGACCGGTTGGGCCAAAATAGCCCCAAATGGGCCATGTTGGGGGGAATTAGGGGTAAATAGGCACCTCTGGGCCACATTTGAGTGCTTTCAACCCAAATTAGGGGATTTTGCATATATTTTGGGACTATTTCACCACAGAAAGAACTTGGAAATCAAACATTCTACCTATTGGCAAAGGGTAAAAACTCTTGTCCAAAACTGTACAAAATACTTGCCCAATGGATTATTTACTTTTTCAAAACCCAAACCTGAGCATAATTTGGAGTTGTTTAATTAGCAGTTTGATCAAATACTGAAGTTTCTTTGATTTTTTTTGGATTATGGGAACAGTGGGAAGCCCAAGCCCCCCCATTTCAACATTGCTGTGTTGAAGGACTTCATTAATAGGACCATTAACAAAGCTGTGGAAGAAGCTAGGGATTTTGGAAATAAAAAATTGAAAGCCCCAATTGCATCCTCATCTAGGGTCAAAATGAAGGAACAAGATGTTTTGAAATTTGAACTGACTGGTGGTGGTGTGCAAAATTTCATGCACAATTTGATTCATTTGATTTGATGGAAAAAAAATGTAACTATGGCAGATGTAAATCTGTAAATATTTAACTATGAGCTGCCAGAATACCTTAAAACTCCTCCAGTGAGATACTTTCCTAGTATTGAAGAATCCAAAAAGAATCTCCAAAAATGGGAATCCATTCATGACTATGATTTGACAATATTCAAGTTAAAGAGAGACAAATACATAGACCTAGAATGCAACAGAAATGCAATATACCCAGGGCCTTTTCTCAACTACAGGCAAAGGAAACCTCAAAAAAGGAAGTGTCACGCTCCAAGGTTAAGGGTTATTGTCTTCATCCCTTTGTAATATCCTTTCCTCAGTACCATCTTCCTCATTCCATAAGAGTGACACAAATAAAACACAACATCAATGGTGCCTTCCACTTACTACCTTTGGATTGCATAACAACCTTCCAATCTTGGAAACTCAGTATATACTTGCAAATCTTTGCAGCAAACTCTAATACAAATTGGCAACCCATTCAAGATTTTCTCTTCTACCCTGGGTATCATCAACCCTTGGACTCCCACTCTTGGTAAGCAACTCAAACTAGTTTGCAATTATGTCTAGATAGCCACATCCACTGTATAGTTTGCAAATGGAACAGGTCCTATCCCCGCTGTGGTGCTCTTTTATGGACGCGAGTCAGGAAAGGGCTGCAGGCGGCGCGCTCAGAAATGGGAAGGGCCTTGTCACAGCTAGCCGCGCTGCGGGCTCAGCAGCAGTCAGGTAGGCCCAGCAGCGGTTGGGTTGGGCTCTGCACCTGGAGACGGGAGACGACGGATCGCGCGGACCAGAAAGCTTGCGCGGATTGGAAAGCTTGCGCAGATTGGAAGGCTTGCGTGGATTGGAAGGCTTGCGCGGATCAGAAGGCGTGCGCGGATTGGAAAGCTTGCGCGGATCAGAAGGCTTGCGTGGATTGGAAAGCTTGCTTGGTTCGGAAGGCTTGCGTGGATTGGAAAGCTTGCGCGGATTGGACGGCTGGCGCGGACCAGGCGGACCGCGCATTGCAAGACGCGCGGATTGGGTCACGCGGGTATGCGGATACCTGGAACGGGTTGTTGGGCGGACGCGCGCGGGCAGGCAAGCTGGGTGTACGTTGATATTGAGGGGCATGGGTTATGGGGCAAGGGATGGAGGGGTAGGATTGGGCTAGGGTTCTGTGCTTAGGGGTTGTATTTCATCATTCTTGCTTACTTGTGGTTGTACTTAGGTTAGGGTTGAGAGGGAGGACTTAAATACTTTGCTCTCAACTCTGGGCGTAGGGGGGGGGGAAGCACTTCACTTCACGGACTGGACTCTAGGATATCACTTTTTATGGCATCGGACTAGATTGGATTGGAAAGGAAGGAATTCATCTTATTATTTCTCTCTCTCTCTCTCTCTCTCTCTCTCTTGAACGGCTGCATCCAATCTCCTTACAGACGCTTTGATCAATAACTTCCGGAACTTGAGGACAACTTCTGGGGTGTTGCTCCCTAGATTTTCCACATCTGGGGGTCTGGCCGGGAACAATCTTTTGTCAAAGTCTCTCAAAGGTACTCACGGATGCTACCAACAGCCGCTTCTCTTCCTTCCTCCTCCAACGGCTTCTGCGCTACTCCATGGATTTACCCGCATATTCAACTCAACATTGCGGAGGTGGAGCGATTCATCTCACATTATGAAACAATCGTGGACTCTGAAGGCGTTTTGGATTTTGAGAAGGTGCGCCATGTCGTCCTGTTCATCGAGGACGCGGAAGCGCGTCAGGAAGTGGAGGAGATGGGAGGATACCTGAACCTGGATTGGCCGGAACTGAAGGAGGACATGCTGGCAAGATGGGGGAGGCACGGTTCTTGCTTTCGGAAGGACGATCTCAAGCCATCCGCGGAATTGGGTTACAAGGCAGGCGCGCGCGACGGGACCCGGTTGCAAGCGGAAGTGGACTACGCGGAACTGGAGTACTACAGGGCAGAGTATTTTCCTGCCCCACCACCCGCAACCATCTCTTGGGCTAGCAAACTTGCAGAGGTGGCAAGGGGCCTTGAGGCCTATCTGGAGAGTATTCAGTCTCCCAGCGCATCTGCGCCCCGCATGTGCGCAAATGGGGAGGACAACGATCATTGGCGGACGGGAAAAAGGGACCAGAAAGTAGATTCAAACGCGGAATTGGTTTCCCCAGTGGGGGCTAAGAACGTGTTGGGGAAGCGGGACTCGATGGAACCGGTGCGGCCTACTGACAGGAAGCGGGCGAGGACAACGGAACGGGAAATGGATGCTCCGTGCGGACTGGGAATTGGCAAGCGGCGGATGGATCTTGCAAAGAAGGTACATGCGGCGGCGGAAGAGACGGACCACGCGTTGAAGAATCACGACCCAAGCTGGACCTCTTTGGTGGCAGGGAGCGCGCATTTGGAAAGGGTAGTGGCAGAAATGGAAAGGACGGGCGCGGAATGGACAGACGGTGGGGCAGAGCGGAAAGGTCAAGTGGTCACGCGCGGTCTGGCAAGCAGGGAGCAGTCAGAAATCTCCGGAGGGGAGAACAAGGCCGCAAGAAGGGCAAAGGGCAAAGGATTTTGTGTGGACGGGGTGGGGAAGAAGAGAGCTGGGATTGAAAGGGTTTCAAAGCCTCTTTACTCCCCCACGGCGGGTTGTTGTAAGGACGTCTGGGGGTGTTTGCTTTTGTTTGGGTTTTGCGCGGGGATGGGCTCAAATTTCAAAGGATGCAGGAGGGTCTTGGCGGCGGGAGGTGCACCTAGGCAGTCTGGGACAACAATTTGCAAACAAGGTCCCTGCGGGATTGGTTGAGGCAACGCTCTGCGGATCTGGCAATGGGTGGGGCGCGGTCGGCTGAGGACAGCGGCAAAGTTGGGGGGGAGCTAGCGCGGGGTGGAAGGTTGGAGTTGGGACGCAGGACGCGGGCTCAAAAAAAAAAAAAAAAAAAGAAATCTCTTGTTCCTTCTTATCTATTCATTCTTCCTTTTCTGTCTACCCATGTACTCTTGCGGATACTCTCACTGGCGCGGATTTCTCACCTTCAGACTCTCACTGGCGCGGATTTCTCACCTTTTCCGACTTCTCACTGGCGCTGATCTTCTCTCTCCAAGGCGCGGATATTGCGCGCGGTCCTTATTCTTGCTCAGGGACTCACAAGCCCAAAGGCTACTGAATCACGCACAACGTATGTCTTTTTTTTGTGTATAGGCGCTAAATACAAAGGAGAAAGGATAACTACGGAAGGTGAGATGGTGGGAGATCTCTGGGGACAGAACTCAAGTTGGGGGGGATGTGGTGCTCTTTTATGGACACAAGTCAGGAAAGGGCTGCAGGCGGCGCGCTCAGCAATGGGAAGGGCCTTGTCACAGCTAGCCGCGCTGCGGGCTCAGCAGCAGTCAGGTAGGCCCAGCAGCGGTTGGGTTGGGCTCTGCACCTGGAGACGGGAGACGACGGATCGCGCGGACCAGAAAGCTTGCGCGGATCGGAAAGCTTGCGCGGATTGGAAGGCTTGCGCAGATTGGAAGGCTTGCGCGGATCAGAAGGCGTGCGCGGATTGGAAAGCTTGCGCGGATCAGAAGGCTTGCGTGGATTGGAAAGATTGCTTGGGTTGGAAGGCTTGCGTGGATCGTAAAGCTTGCGCGGATCGGACGGCTTGCGCGGACCAGGCGGACCGCGCATTGCAAGACGCGCGGATTGGGTCACGCGGGTATGCGGATACCTGGAACGGGTTGTTGGGCGGACGCGCGCGGGCAGGCAAGCTGGGTGTACGTTGATATTGAGGGGCATGGGTTATGGGGCAAGGGATGGAGGGGTAGGATTGGGCTAGGGTTCTGTGCTTAGGGGTTGTATTTCATCATTTTTGCTTACTTGTGGTTGTACTTAGGTTAGGGTTGAGAGGGAGGACTTAAATACTTTGCTCTCAACTCTGGGCGTAGGGGGGGGGGGAAGCACTTCACTTCACGGACTGGACTCTAGGATATCACTTTTTATGGCATCGGACTAGATTGGATTGGAAAGGAAGGAATTCATCTTATTATTTCTCTCTCTCTCTCTCTCTCTCTCTCTTGAACGGCTGCATCCAATCTCCTTACAGACGCTTTGATCAATAACTTCCGGAACTTGAGGACGACTTCTGGGGTGTTGCTCCCTAAAGTTTCCACACCGCATAAGCTACATCTTCATATTTGCATTTTCCTCAAATGTCATTCCTTCCTTTCTCATCCATTACTTTGCTTTATCCTCATATTCTATTTTTTTGCAATTATGCTACAAACTTGGCGATGATTGTAATTTTACAACATTTTTCACATTTTGTTCCTGTCATTCATTGCCCCATTGATCCATAGCTGTAGATGGCCATCCATAAGGTTGTATTTAGTCACGTTTGGATTAGCTTATAAAGGCTGTGTTTCCTTCCTGAGGATTGTCTCCTCAGTTAGTTAATTTCATACCTTCTTGCATCTTGCTAAATCCAGTTATCAAATTGGGCTTGGTTTTAGTTCCCTCCCATTGTAACACTTCACCCCTCTCACTGTTTGCTGAGCTATCAAACCAAAGTTTGCACTTTGCAGTTAGCCTTGCTACCTTGAATTATCCCTTGCACTCAGTCTTGTCATTTGCGCTAACCATCATCTAAGATTGCCCTATAGTATGAGAGGTGGTGATTTGAAAATAAATTAACTAACTAAACTCCACTGTTGTAGTCTGAAAACCTATAATGGATTTTATTTTACAATTTCACATACTCTCTTGACCAGGAATGCTTCCCTCACCCCTTATAATGATGATATTCATTTCTTAGGGAGATCCAGTGCTTTGTGGTCCTTAAAACCCTTAGACACAGTCCCTTCTTCCAAATCTCCTTTGGTTTAATCTCTTGAAAACCCCCTTGCTCTTCAAAGGGAAGCTCCAGTGGATCCTTTTGAGTAAATCAAACATTCCAAACATTCCTCAAATGAAACCTTGAACTGCGGTAGATCAAGTGTATGGAATAGTGCTCCCAAGACCAAATCTTTGAACATTCTCTTGACTTTGATCAAGGCTCTTAACCAGAATTCCTTGAAATATAGCCCAAACAGTTCCAGCTTCCATACTCCAGACATGAAGCAGCCGGACCACTTTATGGGGGAACACTCCCATAAGCTTGGATCCTACCTAAAGTCCTGTAAAACAGTCTTCTCAAAAAACCCCAATTTCATTCCCTCCAATAGATATAAATTTATGTATGTGTCTTCCTTCTTAGGGGGCAGAGATTGCAGTGGTTCAAACCATGCCTCAAACTTTTATCCAATACTAGTACCACCTGTATCATCAATAATTAGGAAAACTTTTAGAAGCAACTTTTCACCATGTTTGGAAACATCAAAGAACTAATAAACACCAACCAAAAACTTAATAATCTAGCTATGAAGGAGAATATTTGGGTTTTCTTTCAAATATCTCATTTCCAAAGTCTGAAGTGTTGCATCAAATTGAACAAGGAAGCCATTTTATTTCACTTTTGAAAGGGTTTAAAAGAAAACCTTATTGAGCAGCTTGGAGGTGGGAGACACAAGACAGCCTCCCTTCAGCATTTAATCAACCAGGTGATCAAGCTTGATAATGGCTATAACAACAAGAACTGTTCTCAAAAAAAAATCATGGATTCTCAACCTTTGAACCAAAAGCCAACAAATCTTTAAAGCAACATTCAAAGTGTCCAAAAAAATCCAAACCAAATCCAACCTCAAACTCCAATCCAAAGGGGAAAGCCATTTCTAAAACTCCAAAGTTTCTGGATAAGGAAACCCTGATGCTCCAGAACAAGGAACAGAAAAGGAGGGAAAAGGAGGGGTTATGCATGTATTGTGGAGGAAAACATGATGTCAATAGTTGTTAACAGTGGCTAGACAGTAAAAGAATTATCTTGTAGTTTTTCTGGTACTTGCAAGGAAAACAACACATGATCTAAATAAAAGTGAGTCAATCTTTGCACTTGGAAGTCACTTGGTGCTCAGAGTTCAAGATTTTTCCTCTTCCATTCCAAAAATACTCCTCATTGTGTTTTACTTGATTCCAGGGCCAATTTTTCTTTTTTAATTTTTAAAGGGATTTGAAAGATTTGATTTAACAAAAAGCCAAGGAACAGAGCAGAACTGAGTAGAACAAAAAATGGGCTGAATGAGAAACAAGCACTGTAGAAGATTAGATAGACAAAAAAAAGGGCAAGCATTTGGGCTGATTCTTAGCAGGCAGGCATGGAAGAAGAGGTGTAACACAATTGAAGTTTATGAAGGAGATTCTGAGAGAAAGTAAAGGGTTATAACTTGATTGATCTAGGAAAATTGCATTGGTGAATAGTGACTGATAGGCGGATGAGTTAGTTGCAGTGAGTGTTGATGATATCTGTTACTGGGAATCTTTGGTCAAATGAGTTGATGATGGCTGAATGTCATGTAGTTGTTTTGAGTGTAGTTGATCTGAGGTTAATTGCGCGCGCGCTGGAGATTGGTTGAGTCAGAATCCCAACAACCCTCCATGCCTGGTAAGACTTAGAATTACAAATAGATTGGAGGCATTCAAAAAGCAAATAAAGCAAGTAAAACCGCAAAAGAATTGATATAATCAAAGAAAGATATATAAACAAAATGAGATAATGAAAATGAGATATGACCAAATGAGAAGCAATGAGGTCAGGTCTGTAGTGAATTATGAGAAGCAACAAGTTCAGGTCTTTAGTGAATTTATTTGTTGCCTGCATAGCATTTGATCAGATAGTTAAGCCTTTGAGAAGAAAAAGACTTAGTTAAAGCATCCGCCGGCATGTTTTTGGAGCACATTAACTCCAAACTTATGTTTTTCTTACTTAGCTCATCCCGCATTCCTTTGGTTTTAAGATCTAAATGACAAGTTCTTGAATTGGATCCAAATTTTTGAATTTTGTTGTCCAAGCCCCTGTTGTCAATCTTCAGAGGAATGGTTGCTACTTTGAGTAAAAAGATGTCTTTAAGTGAGGCCTTGATCCACGTTACCTTGTGGAAACCCTCCACTAGCGCATTGAGCTCAGCATCTGTTGTGGACCAAGATATATTTCTTTTCCTACAGCTATTCCATGATACTAGAATCCCTGCAAAAAGAAATTTTAAATGGATTGTGAATTTTGTGCATTTGGATCATTGGCCCAAGATGCATTGGTGAAAATTTCTAAAGGGCCTTTTTGAGAGTTGAATTGGATTTTTAATTTTTGCAATTTTGTGGTTTTGAGATAGCACTAAGTTGGCTTTAATTCATTCCAATGAGTGAGCCCAGGCTTTGGGGAAAATCTGGCCAAGCTAGATACTGCAAAGCTTACTTCTGGCTGGGTGTAGCAGGCTATGTGGTTGAGCAGACCAATGGCTGAGAAAAATTTAATATTCAGTTGTTTGAATTTCTTGTGTTTGTCATTGGTGTCTTGCTTGATTTGTAATCCTTGCCTTAGTGGTGAAGAGATTTCCTTGGAATCAGTGAGTCCCAGCTCTTCAAGCCCAGTTTTTATGTGGTTGGGTTGACTGAGGTAAATTTCATCTTTTTTGATATCAATTTTCATGCAGAAATTATTCTGAGGAACTTGAGATGTTGAACCAGGGAATTTATTCAAAAACTTGCTTTCAAAATTGGCTCCATTACCTACCAGGATTAAGTCATCAACATGAAAGAAAAGCCTTGACAATACATCTTGGGAGATAGATAGGCAGGTATTGCATTCTGATTCAGGGAAAGCTATTCTTGTGAACCACTTGGTTAATGTCTTGTACCAATTCTTTTGAAGTTGCTTCAAGCGGTAAAGTGATTTGTTGATTTTGAGGAATTCGGTGGTTTGGTTGGATCCCTTTGAATTTTTGAAAATGATTTCTTTGTCAATGGGTGCATGTAGAAACGCGCTCTTTACGTCAAATTGGCAAATTGGTAAGTCCATTTTTAGGGTATAGAGAAACAATAATTCAAGAGTTGATGGTTTACCAGTTCGCGCAAAAGTATTGTAATAGTCAAGACCTTCAATTTGATTTAACCCCTGAACTCAAAGTCTAGCCTTGTATTTAGCAGGATTTTCATGGCAGTTTTCCTTGATCCTTTATGCCCAGGTGGTTTTTAAGAATTTTTAAGGAAGAGGTCCATTTTAATCTTGCCATACATTCAAATTTTCAATATTTTCTAGCTCTTAGTTCATGGCTTCCACCCATTCTTCACATTCTTTGCACGCAATAGCTTGTTTGTAACTCTTTGGTTCATAGTGATGATAGAAACTGTAACATTGAGGAAATTTTAGTGTTGAACAATTTTGAGGGATTGTGTTGATGGATTTGGGTGGTTGAGTGTTGGTTCAACGCTACTAGAAAGTTCAGACCCTAATGAGTCAGATCCTTCATTTTCTGGGTTCCTGTAGGCATTCCATTAAGGTGCTTTTTGAACCAGCGGAGTTGCATTCTGAGAAGTGAAATTTTCTTCCATTGCCAGGTGAAGATTTGTATGATCTTTGCATTCCTTGACAGGGTACCAGGGTGGTGATTCCTTGGCGTAATCCATCTTGAGAAACCAAACATACTTTGTTGATATTGGGGAACCTTCCTTTTTTCAAACTTGATAAGAGAGGAGAAGTGGATTAAAGCCTACTAGTATTCCTTCCGCCCCCTTATAGTCAAATTTTAAGGATTTTCTTCTTTTTAACAAGAGATAAATACAAGGATTTCCTAAATGTTGAACAAATTTTTTTTGGAGTAAGTAGCCATGAATTTTCTTCCAAGGAGAATCTTCATTCTACTTTTGAGGTATTTCATTTAACATGAGGTAACTACCTTTTAATATTTCATCTCATGTGTTGGTTGGAATCTTACCATCCCAAATTATTGATCTGGTTGATTTGACAATAGTTTTGTTTGCTCGTTTGGCTTTTCGATTGTGTTGAGGATGATAGGGTTCTGAGAAAATTTTTCAAATGTGTTTTACCTGAAAGTATGAATGGAGCTTTTGGTTAGTGACTTTTGTTCCTCCATCTGAACAGACTTCTGAGGGGTAATAACCCCTTTGATTGAATTCATTTTTGATTAAATCAAATCAGAAAATCTGCTGTATTTTCCTTTGATTGCAAAGGAAAAGCATCCAGGTATCCCAAAGCATTTTCTATAAGGGTTAGGGCGTATTTGGGGCCTTTCTTTGATTGGGGAGTGAGAGGTCCAATTAGATCAAGATGGATTCAATCAAAGATTTTTTTAATGGTATTTGAAGGTTGGTTGAAGCTAGCTTTGGTGATTTTTCTTTGCATAAAATTGATAAATTCAAAATTTGATTGCTCATCATTGGGAGAGTGGTTAATAAAGGGTTTGAGTCTTGAGAGGGAGGAATGCCCAAACTTTCTGTGGATATTCATGAGTTTGGCTTTGGCTGAGTTAAACAGACAGGATATTAAATTTTTATTAAAGGCTGGGGTTGCAATGATATAGAGATTGTCACTAATGGATCCTGAGAAAACTGTTTTATTGAGGTGAGTGACACTAATAGAAGAATATTTTGCAATAAGGGTACAGCCAGCTTGGTTTAGAGCATCAGCACTAAGTTGATTGAGGGTGAAATCCGGAACGTAGAAACAATTAGAGATTTCAAGGGTAAATTCTTTCCATCAAAGTCTAGCAGTCCCTTTTCCTTTAATTTTTGAGCAAGCGTCTGTTTTTCTGGTTTTAATAGAATCATCCTTGAAGGGTTCCATTTCAATAAAATACCTGCTATCTTTTATCATGTGTATGGAAGCTCCACTGTTGAGGATAAATTTCAATTTGGGGTCCCCATGGTTGATCCATAGCAAGACAAGAGATAAGTAATGAGTCATCAGGGTCTTGTCTTTAGTTTTAGCTCTTCACTATCTCCATGTTGCTTGCTTTTCCTTCCACCATTCTGGAGCAATTTTCAGATTCAAATTCCAACAATCATTGGCTGAATGAGATGTATCTTGTTTAGGGTTGTGATAGCCTTCCTGTCAAATCATCCACTGAGCGGCTCTCCACACAGCCGCCCAATCTTGAGACAGAGCAACCCGCACGCCCTCAGAAAAACTGAATACACCAGTGGATTCCCCCTCACCTGATCATTGGTGTCAACTCAACCTCATCGGGGAGGACTGCCTCGAAGCTTTCACCATCAACCATCTCAGATTCCTTCGATTCTTTACTTCAGCTCAACTTCATTTTCTCTTTCTTTATTCTTCTTTCCTTTATTCTTAACGTTTCTTCCTCATTCTCCTTTTCCTTACTCTTTACTCAATAACTCAACAACTCAACACTGTCAAAACCTCAACATTGCCAAATCACTGTTGACGACTCAATCACAATTTGACTCAATCTAAATTCACTCCTCAAGTTTTCGACTGTCTGGTATTATTTCAATCTAATTTCTTTAAAGCTTTCAACTGTTCCTCATTTCTTTCTTTTTTTGTCTTTTCATTCCTCAACTCACATCTTGTTGTTACTCATTCTGTTCCTAGTCCCTCCAATATGATGATTTCTATCAAATTTCATCCATTTAATTAACACGGTTAAAAGCCAAATCGCACAACTACCTAACCCCTTGACACCATGGAGGGACCTGGCAACATGGACGGCTTCCAACAAATCATGCTCAAGGCTGCTCTTGAAGCCTTTCCAAACCTGACGGACAAAAAATATTCAATTTGGAAAGATAAGATAACTATTCTTCTCAAACTCAAAGGCACCAAACAAATCCTCAACAACAATTCTAAAAGTCTCAGCCCCACTGACAATCTTGAAACTTGAGTAATTATCCTTTCCAAGATCGACTCTATCACTCACAACAATGTAGGGAACCCCAAAAACATCAACTTGGCTAAAGGTCTATGGAAAACAATCAAGGAGAGATTTGCATCTTCTCAAACCGCAAATCAAGCCCAAGTCTTCAACAACTTTCTATATCATCCTTTCAAACCCAAAGCCATCACTTCCTTCATTAAAGAAATCAAGGTTTCTCTCAAGAATATGCTTGACGTGGGTATTGAACTCCCCTCAGACATCTTGGAGTACCTGGTCCTTTTCAAATTTCCAAAATCACTTCACTCGCTTTGTCAGCAAATTATGCACTCAGACAAGGAGATCACGGTTGAACTAGTTCTAAACCACTTGACGCAGCTCAACAATGAATCCAAATCTAAACTCATCAAGAATCCTTTCAGAGAAACCGCTCTCATAAAAAACAGTTCTAAAGCCTCTACTTCCAAACTTCAACAACGTCAACAAGGATATCATAATCCCAACTTCACCAACCATCCCCCTCATTGGGGCGGACTGCCTCAAAGCTTTCACCATCAACCATCTCAGATTCCTTCAATTCTTTACTTCAGCTCAACTTCCTTTTCTCTTTATTTATTCTTCTTTCTTTTATTCTTAACGTTTCTTCCTCATTCTACGTTTCCTTCCTCTTTAATCAATAACTCAACAACTCAACACTGTCAAAACCTCAACGTTGCCAAATCACTGTTGATGACTCAATCACAATTCGACTCAATCTAAATTCACTCCTCAAGTTTTTGACTGTCTGGTATGATTTCAATCTCATTTCTTTCAAGCTTTGAACTGTTCCTCATTTCTTTCTTTTGTTGTCTTTTCATTCCTCAACTCACGTCTTGTTGTTACTCAGTCTGTTCCTTGTCCCTCCAATATGATGATTTCTATCAACTTTCATCCATTCAATTAACTCTTCCATGCATTGGTTTGCTCTCCATCTTTTCCTTTGGTCTGAAACTTTTGTGAAGTAGACATGAGTGCCATTTTGTATCTGGAAGAGGTAGAAGGGTCCATAAAGATCTGAGCTTGTGATTTTTTATTCAACTGATTGAGATGGTTGAATATGAATTCAACTGTCAGATCCTTGTTGGTATGCATTATTTGCCCTTTGAAGTCCTTCATGCTGTTGGAGAATTTGAATAATATCAGATAGGCAAGGATATTGCCTGGGAGGATTTTGCTGACTTTGGAAAGCTTTTTCAAGCAGACCCAAGCTCTGGTCATGAATTGTTTTATGTGCTTGCCATCAAACCAAAGGTAGATTAAATTGTTGAAGACCATGGTGCAATTAGAGGCTTGAAATGATGCATATTTCTCAATAATTGCCTTCCAGAGAGGATTGGATGAATTCTTATTTTTTGAAGTGAAAACATTGTTGTGGAAGGTGGACTTGAGTTTGGAGATGATAAGAATTTTAAGTTTTTCATTGACATCAGCCTCAAGTTGATTTGGGATATCTGAGTTCAAGATTTGAAAGCATCTTCTGAAATATAGAATTGCATCCATTTTATCCTTCCAAATGCTATAGTCTTCTTTACCAAGCATGGGTATAGTCTGTAAGGCTGTCTTAAGCGTGGCTTGCCAAAAGTGATCCATAGTGAACTGAGTTTTCCTTGGATTTGACTGAGACCTTAAAGAGCTGTCTTTTGGCTTTTAACAATAGAGGGATTTGAAAGATTTGATTGAACAAAAAGCCAAGGAACAGAGCAGAACTGAGTAGAACAAACAATGAGCTTGATGAGAAACAAGCACCATAGAAGATTAGATAGACAAAAAAAAGGGCAAGCATTTTGGCTGATTTTTACCAGGCAGGCATGGAAGAAGAGGCGTGATCCAATTGAAGTTGATGAAGGATATTCCGAGAGAAAGTTGAGGGTGATAACTTGATTGATCTAGGAAAATTGCATTGGTAAATAGTGACTGATAGGCGGATGAGTTAGTTGCAGTGAGTGTTGATGAGATTAGTTACTGGGAATCTGTGATCAAATGAGTTGAAGATGGCTGAATGTCATGTAGTTGTTTTGACGGTAGTCAATCTGAGGTTAAGTGCGCAGGTGCTAAAGATTGGTTGATTCAGAATCCCAAAAATTTCATCTTTTGCCACTTCCAAAAATATTATGAATTCCAGGATATTTAAGTTTCCCATCTATGTAGTAAGTAGTGCAATAACACTGTCTCATTGGGCTTCCCAAAAGGCAAAATGGACATTTGCATTTTCCAATTTACCCAGCTTTCATAGGATTTATTTATATTGGATATTCCCAAAATTGAAAACACCATTTGTGGCCACAATGTCCTAGTTCACTGGAATCTGGATGTTAATTTGCAGGAAGAAGTAATCAAACTTCAAACCTTGAAACCCCAGGAGGCTAAAGTTTCTTTCAAATAGGAATTAAACAGCCTACCTGACAATTTCATTGAGTTGGATGAAAATTTTGTGCCAGAATATTTGAAATATCATGACCTGCATTCCCAAGTCCCCTCTTCAGGTTTACAATTTATTCCTTATTTTTTGAACTTAATTATTCCTTCTTTCTTCAAAGAGAAAAAGGAACCTACCAAAAGTTGTATTTTGAGCTCCCTTATCCTCTTTCATTGTGTAAGCACTTCAAATCCAGTTCTCAAAGATGTCAAGATTTAAGATTCAGAAATCATTTTAGAGTCTTTAACTTTGGCTTATCATGACTTTGCTGATGTCTTTTCAGCTGTAAAGGCAGATGAACTAACTCCTTCCTTTTCTCATGATCACAGGATTGAATTCACTGGCCCACCTCCAACACCTGGATCAGTCTACTCTCTCTCAAAGCAAGAATCACTTGTGCTTCAAGAATACATTGCCAAAAATCTATTGAAAGGATTTCTTTGACCAAGCAATTCAAATACCATTTTTCCCATCCTATTCATTCCAAAGAAATACAGAGGCCTTTGCCTTTGTGTTGAATACAGGAAAATGAACCAGATAACCTGTAAGAATGCCTATCCAGTGCTGACTATGTTGCATCTTCTTATTCCCTTCCATGGAGCTACTTATTTCTCAAAGTTAGACCTTTGAGGCACCTACAACTTCTTGAAAACATTCATGAGTATTTGAACGCAATGAGGACCCAGTTTGCAATTTATTAGTAAACCATCATGCCTTTTGGCCTCTTCAATGCTCCTTCCACTTTTCAACATTTTGTCAACAACATTTTTTCTCACATTGTAGAGAAATACCTTGTGGTTTATCTTGATTATATACTTGTATACTCAAAAACCCTTCAGTATCAAATCAAAAATGTGAAAGAGGTGCTTCAGTCTCTTTGAAAGAATAACCTGTTTGAAAAAGCCTATAAGTGGAAATTTCACACTCATTCTCTTCAGTTTTTAGGCTTTATAGTCTTGCAGAAAGGACTATCAATGGACCCAGCAAAAAGCCAACGCCTACTGGACTGGCCCGCATCTTTTTTGGTCAAATCCCTTCAAATCTTCCTTGGTTTCAGTAACTTTTACAGGAGGTTTATTGAGCATTAGGCCAAGAAGAACCTGAATATTACTAAGATTCTTCAAAAAGAAACTCATTGTGTTTTTAATGAACAAGCTGCTTTGGATCCTGAATCTGTAAAGAAAGTATTCACTACTGCTCCAATACTTGGTCATTTTAACAATTTAGCTTGCACTATTGTGGAAACATACTCAAGCAACTATGTGATTTCAGGAGGAATCTTGCAGTTTTCTTCTTTTTATTATCTCTTTCATCCCATATCATTCAAGTCTTGCAAATTACACACTGCAAAGGTTCATTATGAGATTCATGAAAAGGAACTTCTTGCAATTTTTTCCTGCTTTAAGAAATGGTTTTCATAACTTTTGAGTCTTATGGAACCCTTTGGGATCTTATCTGATTGCAATTATCTTAAATAATTCATGAGATCAAAATTCTTTACACGCAGACAGGCACTTTGTTCCAAATACCTCTCCAATTTCAAATTTAAGATCACGTACTGCCCCAGGAAAGAAGTGGTAGTCCCTGATGCTTTATCAATTTGGGACAACGTTTACCCAGAGGGGGGAGCACCTTTGCCAATAACAACCCTAAAACCCTAACCCAACCCTAAACAAACCTATCCTCCTTCCCAAGCCCTTGAGATACTGCATTCATCTGCTTTTCCCTATTGTGGCACCCTCTTCACCCTACTTGGAACCCCTTGCGCTTGCCTGTAGCCACACAAGTCCTGTCCTACGCCTGCCTTTGCATCTGTGCAGTTTTTCCTTCTCATGGCACCCTCTGCGCCCTACTTGGAGACCCCTGTGCTACTGTGACCACCCATCGCACCTTCTAGTAGCCGCCCAAATCCCATTATCCCTTTGCTATTGTGTCCGCGCAGTTTTTCCTTCTTATGACGCCATTGCCACTCTACATGAAGCCCCCTGCGCTTACCATAACCACCTGATGCGCCTTCCATAGCCATGTCTTTGTCCCCAATCCCAATGTTGAGCCAACTCATGCTTATTTCTGAACATGAGCGCAATTTGCAAATGCTGAGACTGCCTGTGCTCATTGCTGAGCATGCAGGCAGAAACCAGTTTCCAACCTGTGTCTATAAAATGCCACAACAGCGCATGATATGATTGCAATCGTGGCAAGTCCTCAAAACAACAGAAGTATGGGCTGATCAAGCCACTTCCTATTCTTCCCATTACTTGGCACTCGTTGTTGATGGATTTCATTTTGCAATTAACTATTTCTAGTGGTTATGATTCTATTTTAATAGTAGTAGATTGCTTATCAAAGATGGCTTTATTTCTTGGAAGTACTGCAACCACCTCTTCAGAATACCTAGCTAGTTTATTCATAGAATATGTATTTTCATAACATGGCCTCCCTGATAATATAGTTGGTGATTGTGGATGATTTTATGTCTCTAGATTCTGGAACTTTCTATGCCAGCATTTGAAAATAACTTGCAACTTATCAATGGCTTACCACCCAAAAATGGATGGGCAAATCAAGCAAGTTAATCTGATCCCCAAACAGTATCTTAAAACCAAAATTTCCTATCAAAAGGACAACTGGTCGCAATGGCTCCCACTAGCCAAATGGGCCTAAAAAAACTCCACTCATTCCTCCACAAAAAAGTCACCCTTCCAGACTCTTTATGGTAGAAACCCAAATTTTTATTCCATTAACATAGCACCTTCTCAACACGCTACTGATTATATTACTCACAGTCAATCAATTCAATTGCACCTCCAATGCAACCTTGAAGCAGCAAATCAGCACTACAAGGAGCAAGCAGAACAAATTTGCACTACAGAACCAATCTTTGCAGTAGGAAATTGGGTATGGATCAATGCTTGAAACATTTGCAGTACTTGCCCAACCCAAAAAATCTCTGAAAGAAAACTTGGCCCCTTCAAAGGCAAATGATTAATCTCTCTCAATACTTTAAAACTCTCCTTACCTGAAAAATAGAAAAGTATCCACCCAGTCTTTCATGTGTCTCTCCTAGAGCCAGCTTGAGTCCTATACCTGGGCAAGAATTGTCCCCCTCCTGAAATGGTTCATTTCCAAGGTCATTTAGAGTGGGAAGTAAGCCATATTCTGGATTGCAGGTTATTCAAAGAAAAAATTCAATAGCTTGTTGAATGGAATGGCTTCCAGTACAACAAAGATTGCACCTTGTGGGAACCAGCCCATCACCTTTGACACTTTCCCAACTTGGTCCAAGATTTTCATGCAAACCAGCCTTGCACCCCTTGCCGAGACTTACTACGTTGCATAAAATCCCATTCTAAAATCCTATTCTGTATTTCCATCCTATTCCATCTCATCAAATTCTATTTCATCTTGCATTTCATCCCATCCTATCTCACTTCCCTTAACCATGTTTCTTTTTCCTTTTTCATTTAAGAACCTTTTGTTTTCTATATTTATTTTAAATATTTTTAATTCCTGAAAAATAATAGTAAAAATAATAATAAAATCAAAATTAAAAATACATACACAACAACATGAAAATACATTATAAATTTTCTTTTATTTCTTTTTCCACCTCTTCCCAATTCTCATTTAAATTCTGTACCTAAATTTGGATTCTTCAAGTTCTTTGTCATTTATAAACCCTTAAATTTGTTGAAACACAAGAACTTGTGTGACCAAACCCTTCTCAAATATTTCCTCACACCTTTCAGTCAAAAAACCTCTTTGGCAAGGCATTCCATTCATCCAAATCAAAGAGTTTGTTTGGGGCTCTCTTCCTTTGACCTTTCAACAAAAATTCAAAAAAATTGCCAGTCAGCCGCCTTACATCAGGCTTGACTGGTGCCACAGATTTCACTTAGTTCCCCTTGCCACATTATTCCATCCCATTTCCTTCCATTCAAACTCTCTCTGTCAGCTTGCTACTATTGCAGAGCAAGCTGCAAAAGTAACAAAAATAACATAAAAATAATAATAATTCAATTAACCTAAGAAGGAGTAGGAAAAACATAAATATTATTAAAGAAATTGATTCTCCACCCAAACTTAGGAAGGGGCACTCACTGGCCCCACCCTTGCAATCCAACTCCTTCTATTTTTGAATAATTAAGCAAAGAAAAACCAAAATACTACGGCTCCATTATTGAGCTTTTTGGCCAATTCAATATTCCACACACATTTTCACATATAGGTTTCACACCTGAAATTCAGTCAGAATTGAGGTGTTGTGTATATTTTAGGAGTTACGGGCGGAAATGTTGATGATGTTATCTGAGTCAGCATTGGGAACGGACGTGGAAGGATAATAATCATTGCATCAGTGACAGTGAGAAATTGAACAGAATAGATCAGAGGAGAAATAACAAAGAAGAAGGGAAGAAGAGAAAAGAAGAAGAAAACATAAGGTTATGTTACCTGAGTCAGCATTGGGAAAGGACGTGGAAGGATGAAGAAAGAGACCTTCCACTCCCAAGAGGCTGCTCAGGTATACAGCATGAGTTAGTGACATGTTCTGTGATATGTGTGTAGCATATGAAATGAGAAAAGAAACAGCGCACGCGCGGACTGTGCCTCTACAGTCCAACAAATGTGTTTTGTCACAATTCCCGCATGCAGCCGCGGCAGCCAATGTACCCGCGTGCAGCTGAGATACAGCCCTGTCACTCCGTCAAGGTCATGTATGCAGCCCCAGGCCTCTGACAAGTACGCAGCCGCGGGACTATGGGTTGACAGAGTGACAGGCGGCCTGAGAGGCTCAGGTACCGTGTAAACATGCTACAACCTACACAGAAACATTCTAAATATGTGATAAATGTTCCTGTGGATAGTAGAAAGTCTAAAAATACCTAATATTATATAAAAATACATAAATAATCCTTATACGTATTTTTTATTTAATATAATTCAAAGTACCAAGAATGTAGAAAAAAGGAGAATGAAAAATTCTAAAAATATATTAAAATAATTCAATATACTTTTATGAGAATTACTAGACATCAATATCTTTGTGAGATACTAAGTAAGCTAAAGTTGTAGAAATATTACATGAATTCAAATGAATTATATTTTCAATTAATTATCTTAGTAAATCAACTGGAACTCGAAAATAAGGAGTAAAATCAATATTATGACTTTTACTCCAGTTATATAATACATAATGAGAACTTACCTGACATCAAGATTTCCGTAGAAATTTCTTTTTATATAATTATTAAATTACTGGGAACATTTACTAAGGATACTTAATTGAATAATACATAAATAGGACAGATTAGTGTTATTCACACGTCCTAATGTCTATTATAAATTTGAATAATTCCCATAACCTGAAGAATTAGATGCTACCCGTGCTATAGCACCAAAACCACATGACAGGCTACCCCTGGTTACCCTGCTAGCCTTAGTGTTCGTCCCTTTGAGCACCTACAACCCTCAGAAGGACAATATTGGGACTCCAAAATCTATAAATAAAGAGCTCTTTTGATGATATTGATGGGCAGAGACCCAGTTATATTCATATTCAGACACCGTGCGAAGGTAATCAAGTACTTACAAGAGATAAGTAAGTGATTTATGGCAATGTCTGATCAATAATATCCGTCCTCAACCTCTTTTTATCAATTAAAACTGCTGAACAACCTTATAACCACAGTATACAGGTTTGACCCATCATTACACATCTCAAACAGATACCCAAAGGATTTAATAATATACCAGTAAGTTTCATTATACTTTCTCTGTTGTGGTAGCTTGGCTACAAGGCCCTGCCACTCCACTGTGTATATCTTTGGGTAAAATATCCTTTAAACTAAAGGACCCAAAGTAACCAGGAGTACGTGTTTTCATACTGAAATCCCTGATGAGAGGTGTTAAAGATCCCCAATATCTTTGGGTAAAATATCCTTTAAACTAAAGGACCCAAAGTAACCAGGAGGACGTGTTTTCATACTGAAATCCCTGAAGAGAGGTGTTAAAGATCCCCAATATAATTGTGGCCCCTCTAGAAAAATATTTAATAATAAATTTATTCTTACTTATTTAAAACAATAAACAATAACCAAACCACTTAACCTTGCAATAAGCTTAATCCCAATATTTTAAAGATTTTTGCTGCATTTCTTAAATAATATATTTATTATTTATTCTATCACCTCTGGTAGCTAAAGGATAGCAAGGATCTTGGGATACAGGAGGCTGACACTCTCTGTTCCACTCCTTTCTTCCTGTCCAGTCTTGTTTCTTTCTGCCTCTCCATTTCCTCCATTTCTTTCTTCCTGTCCCGCTCCAATTCTTCCCTCCATTTCATTCCCACCTTCCCTAGTTTTCTCAGAGATTTACTCAACCAGTTCTTTGTTTTACACTTCACTTTGCACCTTGCTGCCCATTTGAATTTTTTGAATTTTGGTTGATGGCCTAAAATATGGTGGGGATGGAGGTGGCCTATTAGTGGTATATCTACAAAACCTTGGCAATACTAAAAAGGATAACAATTAAATTATACTATTTTCATAAGTTTCATTGACTTGGTATCCAAAACTCACATGGGCTCTGAAATCCAATAAATTCGATCTCCGGTGCTAGTGGAACCCAATAATTCACATGCAGAGCAGACCCTTTACTTTGGACTTCTCTTGTAGACCCCTCTTGGTTATTGGCCAACAGTTTCTCATATAAGGGGAATTAACAAGCTAATTTTGAAAGACAACATTTTTTGCACTTTCCACAAAGACAACAGGCAGAAGTGTGGTGACCAATTTTGGACACCTCACAAAAAAGGGAGAATTTTTAAAAAAAAAGAATTTTCAATCTAATCTTTCATTGGTCAATATATGTATAAATTGGGTGATTTTAAATTCAGGGCTACATTGCTACAACTGAACGTTGAAGAGCACACACAATTTTAGTGTGGTGGGGGTGTAGTACACACGGAACCAGGCCTCTGTGTGGTGGCCGCACAACTACATTCAAGCCATGTAGAGCCCCAGACAGCTCAAATGTAGTTGTGCTGCGGTGCCACACGGCCAGTTGGACCACATTTGAGCTTTGTGGGGCTGTACATAGGTCAAATGTAGTCATTTAGCCTTGCCACATGGCTAAAAGTCTGGTGGAAACCAAAAAAAAAATAAAAATAAAAATAAAGAAAGGGTATACAATAAAAAAAAAAAAAAAAAATACAAAAAAAA
This sequence comes from Puccinia polysora, assembly GCA_025617555.3. NCBI lineage: Eukaryota > Fungi > Basidiomycota > Pucciniomycetes > Pucciniales > Pucciniaceae > Puccinia > Puccinia polysora. The sequence continues at coordinate 2,907,699 of CM062625.1, forward strand.
AACAGAAATCAACCAAAATATCAAAAAAAAGTTGATTTTTTGGTAAACAAAAACAAAAAAAAGAAATAAAATCAAAATCAGTAAAAATACATAAATAAAAACAAAAACAAAAAACACTGAAGATAACCAACCGGTTGTATTCAGATTCAAGAAAAAATTCATGTTCAACATGACTACCCTAAATTAAAAGGGCCAAAAAACACAAGAAGTGTTTTGAGCAGCCCTAAAGTAAAATTTCCAAAACAATACCAGTCTTTTGACCAGCCAAAAAAACAAGAAGTCTTTTGACCAGCCCTAAAGTAAAAGTGGCAAAACAATATACCAGACCTAAAGTAAAAAAACCAAAAAAAAACAAGTTCAACTTGTGTTAAGCTGATCCCATCACAAGCTTAGAACAAGTTAAGGTTGTGATGTGATCAGCTCAACAAAAGTAGAACTGACTTAACATTAAAATCTCATTCAAACCAGTCATAATAATGATTTTAACTCAAAACACTTAACATAATGATGTTCAAAATGTGATAACCCTTTATATTAATAGAATTAAAATATCAGAATTTTAGACAAAACCCAAATGATGAAATTAATCTAAAAGTTAGATTAAAACTCAAGTTGATCTTTGAGGTGATAAACCCAAAAAGCTGCTTTTTTAGAAATTATGGAAAATGGTTTGGAAAATATGGAAAGAATTGTAATCACATCTCCCTTAAGTACAAGGTGGACTTATTGTTAAAAAAGAAAAAGAAAATAGGATCTGATTTTTCTTTTACACCCATTTTCATAGGAGTAAAAGAAAAAAATGATTCCAATGAAATGAAACATATTTTTCTTCCATAATTATCAGCTATTATTTGAAAAATTTCAAGATTTTAAAGCCATTTCAAAGAGGGAATCTTTTCATTGATGCAATTGAAATCAAGTGTTTGTTCTATCTTTTCAACATAATTACTGCCACCAAGGATCTTTGAATAGAAACCCTTTTTTTTCCTCAATTTTTCAAACATTTCTTTCCAAACTTTAAACCATCCATCCTCATCATAACCAAGTGATTTAGCAATTACTCTCAAACCACAATTTCCATCACAAAATGTCTCCCAAACCTCACCCAAGAACTTATTTAAGAAGTTCTCAGGTATTTTATTGAGGTAATTCACTTCCTAAAATAAAAATTAGTCAGCCAAAATTCTAATCTCATTAAAGGAATAACCACTTACCAAAGATAAGTTCCTGTTTGACTCCTCCATTGCATCTGCTTCATCAATTGGAAGGAATTGTATTCTAACGGCAACAAACCACATGAAATTTCAGTTTCTTTCACTGAACTAGTAAATTCAGATGAAGAGCCTGACTTGGACTATAAAAATTTCTCAATCAGTACATTAAACCCAAAAAATGAACCTTTCATAAAAGGAAAGACTTACAATAATTCCTCTTTTCATATTTGGTGCCCTTCTACTTCTCTTTGCCCGCTTAAGTTCCTTTTCAATGTGTTTAGATCAAGTAGGATCTTGCTGGGTATCTTTCAATTTTGGATGGCATCTGCTTTATTGCAAGACTTTAGGTTCAAGTATTGGCTTTGATTGATAATTGGCCGTCTCCTTCATCAAGTGCTTCAACTTCCTGGATAATATTTATCAGGATGATTCAAGATCACTGCATTGAGCTTCTCATGTAACTGAGAAGAATTGAGAAGTTCATCAACATCAACATTTAAAAATTCAAAAGGATTAGATATTAGTCAAGTAGGAATCATCATTTTAGTCAAGTAGGAATCATCATTTTATTCAAGTAGAAATCATCATTTTAGTCAAGTAGGAATCATCATTCAAGAAGCATTTATCAAAAAGAATTCATCAAAACGTGATTTTAACACTCCAACTCAAACAAACTTACAGAACTAGAAATGCAAGGTTCATAATCCAACCTCCACCAAGGATGAACATCTTCACGCACAATGGAGCCTCTTGATGCTAGTAAGTCCCCTATTTTGAGGGAACATGGAAATCCCATAGTCATTGGGTATGACTTGGTGCACACTTCCCCATCATGGTTGCGCTTTAACCTCTCTCATTGATGGCCAACAAGTTTGATTTCTTTTAAAGACACCTTTTATCCCAATGGTAACAGTTCAGTAGGAAGTGTCATCACTGCACTCTTCAGGTTCTGCCCCGCTTCATTCTACTGCTGCACCTGTCCAATGCCCGGGGGAACCTGACTTCAACTTGACTCCCTGAATCCTCCAATCACCACACTTGGACTCCAGCTATTTCCAACATCATCATCCCCTTCCTCCAGCTTTCACTGATCATCATCATCTCCTCCCCCCATTTTTGCTCATCATCTTCTCCCTCCAATTTTTCCTCAATCCTCCAATTATTCCGCTCCCCGTGCCTCACTCTCTCTTTGCTTCAACTCCTCCCAGTATCACCAAACTAGTTCCAGTCTCATTCCCACTCATCCTCCACTCATCCTTGAATCTCACCAAACTTATCCCCTCTCTCAAACACCCTTCATATCATCATCCACCATCAACATCCACCTATCCCTATCTCCTCATTACTTATCCTCAATCCAACTTGAACACTCAAAATCACATTCAACATGCCTGACCCAGCTTGAACACTCAAAATACATCAGACATACATATCTACATTTGATCAGATTTGAGAATCAACTCATGTACTCATACCAATTGTCTCATTACAACTCATGTTCTCATGACTGTGCTTTTTCTCTCAGACATCTTACCATCTTGTCTCTCCTCTTTTCATTTATTATTGGCTTTCTGGTATCAGAGAAATCCCTGGGTGAGAATTTCCATCACATTAACTTCAGTTTCATCACACTTCCTTTCACGTCCGATGTTAAAACCTTGTCATCCCTCCCAGCTTCATTGGTCTTATTTTTGAAACACGTTGAACTTTGAAGTCTCAATTTATCAGCAAGAACTACTTCAATCTTTATTCAAGATTTTTAAAGTGCATTGTGAACCAATTTAATGTGATTGGAAACTGTGACCTCTAGGTTTTTCCAAAAATCCAACATGTTCCCCAAAAATTTTGCAAGGAATTGTTTGAGAGTAGCATGGGCCTCTTCAAACAAAGGAATTTTTTTATTTTAAAAGTCTGGGTTTTTTTTGAAGTCCAAGCCATTAAAAAAGTCTCTTTGATATGTATATATTATGATCTATATACTCAAGTACATCCTCAAAGTCTGCAAAAAAACAATTTATACAAGTCATAATGTAAGCAACCCAAAAATAGGAAGATTAACAGTAGAGTCAGTGATTTGGCACTTACTCTAAGTTCCGCATCATTGACCTCTGCCTCCTCCTTGGTTTTTGAGGCTCCATAATTAGCCCACAGAGACATAAAGCTTTGCCACCCTTCAACATCATTATTAAAGTACACTTTAAAGTTTGCTTGTATGTTTTTAGACAAGAGCCATTTACAGCACTGTCTTGTTGACTCAGGGAATATTTGTTCTAGAGCACAGATCAAAGAGTTTTAATGGTCCCTCACAGAGATTTTGGGAAGTCTTCCAGGATCATAAGCCAACTCCTTTAGAAAATTTACAGAACAACTGTAGAGCTCAAACATTTCTATTGTTATAAAAAAAAGCTTTTGTAAAATTTTTCTGGTTGGAAGTAATTACTACTACATGCAATGGTGGGATGTTGTGGTAATTTGTATTATAAGTACAATCCATCATAGCTATATGATGGAATTGCTTGCAAAGCTTTAATGACTCTGGGTGAGCCAAGAATAGGGCCTCCTAGTTACCCTCTCCACTGAATTTTGCTTGATGAACCCAACCTGAACTACCAAGTTGCTCAAAGAGGACCTCAATAACACTTTTTCCCTTCAGTTCTTCAAGCGCTATCTTATGCTTTGTGTTATAGATTGTTTGGCCATAAACATATTTGGCACCATTGATCTTGCTCAATTTTCTTTTGAGTTAAATTTTATTGAGCCCATCATTAATGCCTTCTTTTATTTTTTCTAACGCTAGCCAGAGATTCTCCTCAGGTGAGGATTGAATGAGGGTGTGGAGATGGTTCATGGTTATGTTGATCATGCTGGTAGGAGATTTTCTGCAAGCAATTCCACCTTTGCCTGACTAGCACACATTAAGAACTTGCACCCAACCTATGTTGCCTGAGTTTTCCTTCAATGTTACCTGAGGAATTTCCCAGAGTAAAAACCATTTCCATCACAGGCTAAATCCACATATTTATCATGCTTTGAGTTGAAATCTGTTAAAGCATAACTATGCTTCATTAGCCATGTTTGAAAATATGTTTGTGCCTCTTCCCTAGTAGGAATAGCTCTCAAAGGACGTGGGGCAGGTGGATCTGTCATAGTTACATAGTTATATTGATGGCATGCACTACATCAGTTTCAATCAAATTAAATATGAAAAGACCAGTAACATAAAATGTTACTCACCACCAGAGCTCTTGTCCATTTTTGAAACATTTTGTTCCTCAATTGTCACCCTTGATGAGGATTTAATTGGGGCTTGAAATGATTCATTACCACAATCCTTCTTTTCCGCAGCTTTTTTTATTTGACCAATGTAGTCCTTGAACACAGCCATGTTAAGAGGAGGGCTTGCCAATGTTCCCATAATGCAAAAAAATGCAATGCGACTTCAGTATTCAATCCAACTTTCTATTGAAAAACTACCAAGTTTGCTCACTTTCAAGTTGAGAAAGATGAATTTTGTGAGATTTTTTATTCACTTTTTCCTATATTTTCAATTTAATTTCACTTTAATTTAACTTTTTTTCACTTTAATTTCATTTTAGTTTCACTTTATGATTGCTAGATGTAGAGCAAAAGTCCCACATAGTAAGCGTTGATCACTTTTAGTTTACTACTTGGACAGAGCAACCTGTCAAAGCATATTTAAAACAGAAATAAAATGATAAAATTAGAAGGAGTGAGAAATCCATGAATATTATTACAGGAATGGATTCCCCACCCAAAATTGAGTAGGGTCACTCATCAACCCCACCCTTGAATTCTAAATCCTTACATTTTTTAATAATTATTAAACAAAATGACCAACAGACCACGACACCACCATGGCACCTTTTGGCCATTTTAGCATTTCAAACATTATGCAATGTATAGGTTTCACACCTAAAATTAAGTCAGACTTGAGGTGTTGTGCATATTTTAGGAGTTACAGGAAGATTTGTGTTGTGTCACAATTCCTGCGCGCAGCCCCGCATTCATACAGTAAGGGTACACACGCCTGACACTCAATATGTAGGCACATGTCAAAAGGCCTGCATGAAAAATGACTGACCAGCCGCAGGCAACAGATTACCCCATGCAGCTGTCAAGCCTGCGTGCGTCAACAAAATTGTACTAAGCCTGACAGTCAGGTACCGCAGGAACAGGATACAACCTGCATGCATACATCATGTATATGTAACAACTTGACTACCGGACAGAGGGATGTCTGAAACCTAAGAATATTGAATAAAAAATATGAAAATCAAAATATAAAGCAAATAAATTGTGGGAAACAATAATGAAGGTTGTCACGTAAATGAGATTCCCAAATCTTTATGAACCACAAAAAACAACAAGGAGTTAACCTAAAAATTATTAAAAATTCCCAAAATGTGCAGAAGATGACTTAGAACCTACTAATACCCACTTCTACCCATGTCACTCAAAAGAAGTTAATACAAAATGAGGAAATGTGTCTGAATCATAAAAATAACAAATTAACATTTAAACACCTTCTGACAATTATTTCACAAATAAATATGACATAGAAAAGGCAAGCAGATTGAAAGAACCAGAACTACGTCCCAAAATAGCCCTGAAAAGCCTGCTAGCCTCAGCATCCAAGAACAACCCTCTCTACATATCCTGAGAAGGTCTCATTACCCAAAAAGGTATATAAACAACCCTCTTTTTAAGTGATTTAATCCACAGTAATTTTTAAGTATCAATCCAGACCCCTTGCCATCCGTGATCAAGTCTTAATTCAAGATAAACAAGTGATATATGGCTATAGTCTGATAGTATTATTAATAATTCTGGCCCCAAAATTGATTTTGTGAAGAATATCAGCAAATAACTCCAATAATTGTCCTGACACCCTTTCATACCATGAATATCTGCAAGTTTCCTGGAGTAAGTACTTAAACTAGTAATTTTTCTCCTCCTTGCAACCCAGGAATAAGTGCTGTAAGACAGCCAGTCCACCCATCCCCTTGAGTTAGTCTTTTGTGAGCAATCATTTAAGACCTCATTGTACCAAGGTCTTTACATGGTTCAAAAGAGCCGCTTAAAGAGAGGTTTTTATCCAATAAAGATCCCCAGTTTGCACAAACTGTGACCCCTCTTGAAAAATATCTAAACAAATATAATCCAACCAAACCAAACAAACTTTGAACTTTCTTTTAAATCAATTTTTTAAGCATTTTACCCTAATTTTCTTGAATTATTATTCCAAAACCAATATCACTTTCTGTATCTAAAGGACGGCAAATTTCCTGGCATCAGAAAGCTGGAAATCACATATTTGGATTGATGGAATCCAAATGTGGTCCAGGAGGACCCAAAAAGTTTGGAACAACCCTTGGGGGCCACTTACCCCTGGAAATGGCTCAAAACCTCTGTGTAAGGGGGTACATGGCTTAGATACACCTTGTACGGGATTTATACAGCCCCCCAGTGGTTGAGTGTGTTTGAGACCGCCTCTAGGGAGGGTCTAGATGCTTTTTCTAGCATGAATGTGTGGCTTCGACGACTTTTTAGACCCCATGCGTCCATTGGGCTGTGTGGGGCTCTAAAAAACTCCCACACAACTGGGAGTTGTGAATTTGAAATCTCCCATATATCTTTGGTCTTACTATGGAAACACCTCCATTCTCCCTTTTCCCAACTTCTCCCTGTCTTAGCGGTCTAGGAAGGGCTCTCCAGGGCTTTCAAATCCTCAGATTCTCAATTCAACTCCTCCTTGTTACGCTTGTGTCCTAATTTTTTGTCCAAGCGCAAGCAATCATCATCAGCTTCATGCTCCTCATCCTCATCCTCATCCATCATTTCCTGCTCCAATCTTATCCGCCAAATTACCATGATCAATCCCCCCTTCTGTTTCATCCAGCCTTCCAACGGCCAAAATCATCAACCTTGATTTGCTCACCTGATGTACTAGAAAACTCTTTTTTGCAGCCATTTGGGCCAAAAGTCATCATTATCCCACCCTCATCATTCAATTACCTACTTGCTCATCTGGTGGACCAGCAAACTATTGCTCAGGGTCATCACTTTCATCCTTTTTTTCCAAAAAATCTATCACGCAGCCTTGCTGATGGCCTTGTTGCCTTGATAATCCTGCATCCATCATGCAAGGTGATGAAACTTGAGAATTTCAGGATAACCAGAAGAAATAAGGACCAGGCGCAAGAGTTGAGAGTTGACAGATGACAACTTTGATAGGACTAGGAGGTAGCTGAAGACTATAGCATAACAGGGAGAATCTGGAGAAGGCTGGTCTAAAGAATAGAATAAGAAGATGAGTTTGAAAGCAAAGTACAGGAAGAAATTGAAAATGAAAAAGAATGGGAAGTTTGATGTCTCACCAAATAAGGTAAGGACTGAAGTAGATTAGTTGATCATCGACAATGAGGTTTTTGGATGAGAGTCAATGGGCAAAGAAGTTTATAGGTTGAATGAAAAGAGGTACAAAGGAAGAGGAGAGAAAAGAAATAGGTGGAAGAGAGGAGCGGACAGAGAAGAAGCGATGGAGGTAATTGATGGGAGCGGAATAGTTGTAGAGAAGAGATGATGGGGAAAATTAAGAGTCGAAAGACACGTGTAAAAAGAGAATGATGAAAGAATCGGGCAATTCGGGTAGCGTAGCGGGTTATCCGGATTGAGAAGAATGGAGGGCGGAGCGGCTCTGAGTCCACTATTCCAACACAAGGCCATTTCCTGTCTCACATCCATCTATCCCCAACCCATTCTTGTGGCAGTCAGTCTTGTTTCTTGTTTCCAATAACCTGCCACACTCAAATCTCATTTCCAAAGCTCATCACCCATGTTCATGCGGAGATTACTTGCACCTTGTTTTCCTTGCATCCAGCAGCTGTTGGCTAGTCACCTGCTGCTTGCTTTTACCACAGCTGATCTGAAATGCAGCCAAGTTTCATCCCCTGCTTGCTGTTGGCCTTGACCCGGACCAGTATCCCTTTTCTCTCATCTTTTATTGTTGTTTTTTGCACATTTCATGATCTTCCTGTCAACATTTCTTGTTGTTTTTCTTACTAGTCTCCCTGATCCATCCTATAAAAAAAAGAAAGAAAATTGTTTTCCCGCTCACATCTGTGTCATCACCTTTTAAGGAGTCTACAGGGCTTCTTTCCAATAACAAGAGGCACTCTTCCCTGCCTTTTGCCCAATATATATCATCCAATATATCATCAATCATCTATGATCAATCATCATCATATAATTAAATCAATAAATCTGTGGGGCCCTTCCCCTTTATCCAAGCAATTTATCATGCTTATCCTGGGTATATCTTAATTGTTCTTGATCCTTGAGCCTCAATACTCAAATCTTTGATCCATCCTCTGTGACCTACTCCGCTATCACCAACCAATAGCCTTTCTGTTTAAAAAAGAATTAATTTGAGTGGATTTTTGAGTTTTTTATACCACTCCTTGATCCCTTTTTTGACCATACTGATCTTGATCATTCTTGATTGCCCTTCCAGAATCAGTCAGGTTTTAGTGGGATTTTTCTTTAAGCTTGAAAAATGGAGTGTTAAACCTCCCTTTATTTATTTGAAGTTGAATTTGACACTTTACTTTTGAGTCCCTTGAGAATTGTTGGGCTATTCTTTTCCAAATTTGTTACTGCTTTGCCTCTAGAGATTCATAAAACAAATTGCTTTGTTTTGTAAATCCACCCAGATTTATCTGGTAACCTTCAAGCGCTTGATTGCAAGGAGTTGAGCAGGTTCATTGAAGACCTGGAGTTTGTTTGGGATTGATTTAATCTTTCCTAATCTTCTGCTGACAACTAGATTTATTAGCTTGTAGGCCTTGTTACTTACAACTACCTTGTTCTATTAACTCTGATCAAAATTTAACTTACTTTTTTCAATTCTTTTCCCGCAATATCTTGCCTCAGATAGTGTTGTTCATAGCTACCAATTAATATCAAATTCATCGCTTCCCATCTATTCCTCATTCCACAAGGCTCTGGACCTTGATTCCGGTTGAATTTAAATATTTTTATGTAACACTCAGGAGGGCAGCCAAAGAAGCACCTTTCCCATCAACAGAACTTCCTGCGGCCAGCACCGTTTGGATTCTTAAATATGGTCCCCTGGGCCCGGATAGAGCCAGAAACCTTGGGATTTCCAGTCTCATCACTTTTGGAATCAACCTTGAAATCCAATCCTTTACCTCTTTTATGTTTTGTTTTTTTCTTAGATCTGGTCCATGGAGGCAACTAATCTCAGAAGGAATTACTCCCAATTGTACACCATCTGGGAAAATTTCAGTAGTTTTTCATGAAAACCTACTCTTGCCACATGCCTGAGCCACTTTGGAATTCTGCTCTTTTGATCCTCTAGGAAATCCTGTTATTGAAAATGGATCTACTTGTACTCCTACCACCTCTGTTGAACCTAAGGTGGTCAAGATCAAAACTCAGAAAAAGAACTTAGGTTTCCATGGGGTAAATGTGGAACAGTTCTTGGACTCTTAAAAAATGGCTGCTGAAGTGGATGGGTTAAGTGAATAAAATATGGCCTACCACTTGCAATTTTTTATCTCCTCTCATGAAGTCATGGAAGTAATTGAGTTGTTTGAAGGATTCAAATCCCACAAATGGACACTTCTCAGGGATGCAATTTTGGCATATTGGGGGAAAATAGATGAAGCTCAATTTACTTTGCATGACTTGGATCATCTTTTATCTCAGTGGATCTCAAATTTTTGTATCTCTTCAGCCTCTTCCTATCAGTCTTTAAGAAAGTCATGGGACCCAATCCAAAATTTTCTTATCTGAAAAAATCACATTGAAACGGTGGACAAAGTTTGAGTGAAATTTTTCCAATCTTTTTTTCTAGGAGTGCAGAAAAAGATTAGGGATGAATTGGTCCTGTCTGGATCAATGATCACCAGCAGGGATAATTGATTCAAGCTTGCTATTTTCCTTTTCTTCAGGAGTACTGTGCAGGAAGCCATGGAATTTCAAACTGCTTTAAAATTCAAAAAAATAGAACCACTGAACAAGTCCTTTCTCCTTCTTTCAAAGAGTCAAACAAGATTATGAATAAGATGGAGGCAGATTACAGGCCCAACCCAAATCCTCAATCCAACCAGGAAATTGCTATTATCAAAAAAATCACAAAAATACTCAGAGCTTTTGAGAAAATAAAATATTAGAAGATTTCTTCTCTAGCTACTCCCAAACTCTCTAACTCTGTTCCTAAATCCACTCTGATCTCCTACTACTATCATAGGGAAGGTCATGGAACTGGTTTATGTCCTGAGATCCAGAAGGATAAGCATTAAAAGTTGAAAGAACAGAAGGGGAAAATTATCTTTCTTCCTAATGGTTCTATTATAGATTTTGATTAATCACACCCTATCAGTCATGTGGTGGCCTCTTGTAAGCCAGTACCTCCTATGGAGGAATCTTTGGCTTCTTTCAATTTCTGATATTCTTGTGGTACTCTTAAAACTTGGTATTCTCCAGCCATCTCCTCCTCCATTGTTGTTGGAGCTTATCAATTTTATCCAGCTAGGAAACAACATGAGGAATCCAAACTTCATAAGGCCCCTCCCTTGCCTTTCTCAATTCTTTGAAAACCAGTAAAACGTCAATCTTCACCTGAGCCTCCTTCCTCTGATCTGGAAGACATGGAGGTGGAAAAAGAACCACTGATGGAAATTTTTCAAGACCACTCTGATCCTACTCCTTCATCTGTTAAACCACCTCAACATTCTGATCCTATCTTAGTCTCTTATTCACCTGAAATTCCTCCCTCCACCCAGCCCAAAGTTTGTTTTGAGAGGGGAATTTCCAAGGAGCACCCCAATGCTGTGAAACAGGTATCAACAAAAATTTCAGATCTGAAAATTCCTAATCTATCTGTAGCTGAACTGCTGTCAATTTCTCCATCTGTTGCTGAAGGAATGAAGAAATGGGTCTCTTTTCAACATTTAGAGATTGTTCCTGACAAATTAAAGGTCTCCTCTGGCGCTTCAATTGAGGACTCCTGTGGAAAGGATTTCTCCTCAGATTCCAAACTTTACCCCTACCATTTTGTTTCCATTCCTTGTTATCCTGTTCATTCAGTTAAAATGGTTTTTCTCCTTTTCAATTGTGTTTATAAGCTCAACTTAATTTCCCATTCTATGGCCTGCAAAATCATGCTTGGTCCTAGGTTCAGCTTCAATTCTGCACTTTTTGGGATAGAGAATCAATTCTGTGAATACTTTGGTACTGCTGAAGATGTCTCAGTCCAAATTGGTTGGAAAATTTTTGGAATTTGTAACTTCTGGATCACTTGTTTGGAAGGTCCTATGATCTTGGGTTGACCATTCTCAATGGATTTTGGTGCTACCCTGATGTTTTCTGATCTAGTTGGGGAGAGAATTCTTCTCCCTGATTCTAATGGTAGGAAAATTGAATTTAATCTCTGTTTGTTGAATTCTGGTTGTTGGGGAAGTGATTTCCATTTCATAATCCTAAATCAATTTTTAAGGGGAAGCAGAAGGATAACTCCAATTCCTCTCATTCTTTAGCGGAATAGTTGATTCTAATAATATTTTTAGTTCATCTCAGCCTTATAATTCAAATCAAGGGTAACCTCTCATCCCTGAGGCTTATTTTTCTTTTTTTTCATCATTTTTGCCTAATCTGGAAAGCATTAAAAATCAAAAAAATGTTAAAATAGAAAATTCCAAAAATATTTATTCTCTCTCTAGATCTGTGGTGTCTTCTTTTCCTGTTACTTTTAGGTCTGATCAATCTCCCCTTGTTTCTGGTTTCACTCTCCGCAATGAGTATAAACTAGATCCCAATCTTGATTTTATTCTTGGTGGTTTTGGTATGGAGGAATATGGGCTTCAGTGGAGGCAATTTGGGGTAAAAATAAGTCTTCCCAATTGTGCACCGCTAGGAAAATCTTCTACGTTCATTTTCAAAACCCTACCTAACTCCAGAGATTTGAACAGAGTATTATCTCCTGGCTCTCCCTTGATGATAAAGGCACCCTTTGAGGATATTGTGGAACATTGTATGTGGAAAATGTCGGAAATTGGTCTCAGTTTTCGTAGTCAGGTCTCACTGGTTAATGCTTGGAGGAAACAAGAACTCTTCTCTTTTGCTACCAAGTATAAACCAGTTGCAAAGAAGTTCCAACCAGTCAACCAGCCTATGACTCTCAACCTCAATCCTCTGTAAGGATCTGATATCCTGCGCTAGAAACAATGGATTGAAAACCATATGGGAAGAAACTAGACAAGGCAAGGCCTTGGAGAGAATTATAGAACCAAAGATATATATATTTTTAGAAATTTGGAGAGGTCAGAACTTCTCTGAACTTAACAGAATTGAGAACAAGGAATTTGAGGAAAGGAAAAATGAGAAATACAAAATTTTACCTAGAAATGTGGAGTGGTCAGAAGTTCCCTGCACAGCTAAGAAGCGCAAGGGGAAAGGAGGATTTAAATAAATAGCTTGGAGAGATGATTACATAATTTTAATCTGTGAAATCTGATAAGGGGTTTCACATTCTCCCCCCCCCATAAAAATTTTTTTGAGCTCAGGTGATTTTTGCAGTAGTGACAAAAGTATATTGAAAGAAAGGAAAGGAAAAGTAAAAGTAAAAGGGGTGGGGCTTCAGGAATGGAGAGCAGGTGGCTTGATGGGGTTGGGGAATTTGACGGATTGCTTTGATTACAATGAATGTGTTCTGGGTTAAGGCTTGTAAAGTCCTGTTAACAAGAACCAGTCGTGTGGTTCTCAAAAAGTGGCCAATGTAATGTTTTTGACTCCTAGTAGGAATCTAGGAGGTGCACATTGGGAGGAACATTCTTTTTTTGTTCCTCCTGGTTGCTAGAAGTACCCTTGGACGCAAATGAATTCAGTTTGGATACATGAAAGGTATGGTGTTGCTTGTTTACAGGCAGAAGTTTAAGTGTGATGTCCTGGCCTTCATTGAACATGCATGGTACCTTGTAGGGACCCTTTTACCTATCCTCTATCCTTCAGTTTATCAAAGTCTCCAGAATGTTGTCCCCGCCAGTTCAAAGAGTCAAGAAATTCCAAGTCAGCTTCCGCAATTTTTGTTGGTTCCCTAAGATTCTGGTTGTGTTGGATGGCTTGAAAAATTTGGCTTTTCAGCAGTACATCTCAAGCTGTGGCCCAATTTGATTGGCGTAGTTGTAGCCAAATTGATATTTTTGGCAAGTTTTTGGCGGATGGTTGATCTATTGGGAAGAGTGTAGGTTTTTTACCAAGTGATATTTCAAGGGGGGAGTATCTTTTTGAAACATTAATTGCCAATTTGATTGCATACTCTACCTACAGAAGTAGTTCATACCATAAACAAGTATGCTTGGAGCATAGAGATTGTAGCATTTTCCCAAGTGTCTTGTTTGTATTGGGTGAGTGTGACTGAATTCACTCAGAGCTGAGAATAGGCAGAGGTGACACAGATGAGAGATGAAAGCGCGACAGATCTGATGAAGGTATATGGGTGACAGGAGATAGGATATAGAGCAGCTGGTAGAGAGTGATCACCAAAGAAAAGGAAGCGAAAAGAAAAAGAAAAGGAGGAAAGGGTGGATACAAGAGTGAGGACAATGTATGAAGAGATTAGAAAGGAGAAAGGGAGTCATTCTGTACCTTGAGTTTGCGCAGTATGTTGCAGAGCCAGAGACCCTCCTTGCAGAAATTGGATAAGGCCTTGTACTTGGCTTTGGTTCTCAAGAGCAAGACTGTGGCCTGTTTCTTTGATGTCCATGAGTGTCATACTGACACCAAACTCAGTCTAACCTCAGTCTTGCCCTCAGGCCTGATCTACTTTCTTAGGAACTTCAACCTCAGGGCTCAGGAGACTTACATCAATATGTCTCCAGTAACTATATACCTCAGGATCTTCATGCAGTACATATCTGTATATAGTCTAACTCATACTATACACAGATAGACTCCATAGGCTTGCACATACTCAATCTCCCAGGCTCTACTCTACCTCTCTGTCTAACCCATACCTCTTTGGGTTACCTCTCTGTCTAACCCATACCTCTTTGGGTTATCTCTCTGTCAAACCCATACCTCCTCTGGGTGGTTTATCCTTTGGGAATCTTTATGTACATCCTCCTGCAGATTGTATTACGTACTCTCTCTACTTAGTACATAGTGTCATGAATCCCATTTACACTGTACATCCTTCAAATGTACTCACCCAACTTAGAAAGCTCAGACCTGGAACCTTGTCCCAATGTAGAAGCAGCCTAACCTAATGTAGTACCATCCCTGATCAGCCCTCTCTGTTACTTAGACTGTTCCCATGACATCATTTGTGTAGTCTGAGCCCCAATCACTTGTACCTCTGTTGTAGTTCCAACCTCTTGTCTATTCAATAAGCCTCCTCTGTCCTCTTCCTGATGCTTCCCCCAATAAATCAGTTTACTACTTCTTACTAGGAGATCTTTCCCAGCAAGTGTCATTCAGCACCATTCAACCCAATCCTCCTATGCTCCTGTTAGCCTCCTTCAGTAACCTTTCCCAAAAGCCTACTGTGGGTAGAGACCCCTCTGTGCCAAGCCCTGCTTGCATGTCAGCAGCCCTTGTGACATTAAACTGATTTCTTCCCCAATAACCCCTTCTTCACCAACCACCCTCCCTATCCTTTTAGACAGCATCAAATTTTGCTATTGAGTTGTGGCAATTTTTGTTTGCTTTATTTCTGTCCCAACCTTGAACTTGGCTATTTGATTTTTGGCCATTTTCATTTCTTCCCTTACCTTACTGTCAAACCTACTCAGATCTCCAGCTCTCCATCCTCTAAGTATCACTTTGACGCTTCGACACTTTGACGCTTCAACACTTTGACACTTCAACGCTTTGACGCTTTGACACTTTGACACTTCAACACTTTGACACTTTGACACTTAGACAAGGTATAGTGACCAGTATTTGACGGTCCAATAAAGGTAATCAGAGGAAAAAAAATTCCTTTTTTTTAATCATTTTATTCTTGCTCCAAGGTGAAGAACAACTTTTGGGTAACTAATTATTCTTAGAAGTAAGAATGCCCCCACAACGTGCTCTTTTTTCTCACATTTCTAGCCCAGCAGTCACCCGCAGCTCTAGGGGAGAGGTACCACTGAACTTACTGACCATTCTACCCCTAGATCTTGTGGAACAGGTAGGACCTTTTCTACCTGGTTGCACCAGTGGCTACCACTTCCACTCCTATGGATACAGGTTTATTAGAACCTATTCCCCAAGTATCCCTTTCTACTATTCCTTCTTCTGACAATGCTAGCATCCACAGGATCACAGGTCAGTTTCCAAGCCCAGGTTATCATGGTTTGGACTCTCCTGCCTATGATGCAAGCCTGGGTCCCAAATCCCAGGAGAAGGTGAGGAAGATGAAGAGGATGAAGACTCAGGATTTGATTCAAGAATCTTGAGTGGCCTGGGTTCACCATCCCCAGAGGGTAATTCTGGTCAAACTTCTAATGCAACAGCATTACCTTCACCTTCCCCACACACCAACCTTCTTCCACCACTCAGGCTCCTTCAACTGACCCTGCCCTGCTGGCCATTCTTCAGCAAATGACCACCGCAATGACTCATCTTTCTAAACCTGCTGACCATGGACCCTCTGCTTAACTTCAAATCTCCACCTATTAATGCCCCAGATAAATTTGATGGAACTAACCCAACCAAGCTTAGACCTTTCCTTCAAGCTTGTGAACTCATTTTTGCAAATGATGAGAGAGTTTTTGCTAATGACAGAAAGAAAGTATTTTTTTACAGTCTCTTACCTTTCAGGAAATGCAAGTCAATGGATCCAACCCTATCTTGCTCACATTGGTAATCCTGAGTCAGAATTCATACTTAACTCCTGGCTTCTATTCACTCAACTGCTTCATACCCTTTTTGGGGATTGCCTAGAAATCCAGCGTGCTGAGAAGGATTTAACCCTCCTTAAGATGAAAGACAGTGGTTGTGCTACTAACTATATCACTGAATTCAGGACACTTATGACCAAGGTATCTGGGTGGGGTGATAAAGCATTTTTCTTTCATTTTATACAGGGTCCTCCCAGCCAGATTACTGGACCAACTAGCTGGTTATGATGGACATCAAGAAACCTTGCAAGACCTAATGGATATTGTTCTTAAGTATGACACTCGTTACCATGAAAGGATCCGGGAGAAGTCCTTCACTCTCCCTCAGACCTCAAGACCTGGACCCAGTCTTCCAAATCCTCAGAAATCTCAACAGACCAGCCAACCAGGTAGGTTTAAGGGGAAGACCAAGCCAACCCCTACTAATTCTACTCCAACCTATGTCCCCAATCCCAACGTAGGAGAGGATGGACACCTCAAGGCTGAAGAAAAAGCTAGGCGAGAAAGAGAGGGTTTGTGTAACTACTGTGGAGGAACTCACAAAATTAGCCTCTGCAGGAAACGTCCAGATTCTAAGCCTGGCCAGAAACCCAATCCTATGAAGCCAAAAAAGGGAAAAGACTAGGTGATGGGAATGTGGTACTCCTTGACCATCAACCTCCTAATATTTGAGTACAAACTTTGGAAAGAAAGACGCTAACCCTCCTTCCAAAGACTTACGTTTTGTTTGCTTGACCAATAACCAGGCTTACAGTGTACTTGTTGACTCTGGAGAAACTCAATCTGTTATTTCAAAATCTATGGTTTTAAAGTTTTTCTCTATCACTCAAACCCCTGACCACTCCTATTTTTCTATTTACCTTAATTCCTTCTGACTCACCTTCCCAGGAAATCACCCATTAGGTTTCCTTCAATTTCTCTTTGCCCTCTTTTCCCAACTTAGAATGGGATTTCTTGGTTGTTGATATTCCCCCCAAAGAAGACAATATTCTATGTATTGACTTCCTCCATTTCTGGAACCCAGAGGTAAATTGGCAACTGGGATTGATCACCCCAAGACACCAACCAACTTTGGATCATTCCTCTTCCGTTGAACTCTCCTTGGCCACGACCTCCTTTCCGCCAGTGAACTTGCAGGTCACTGCTCCTGTCCCCTTTTCAGAATCTATGCACTCACAACACTTCCCTTTGAGTTCAACAACTACTTCTGTGAACAGGATATTCTTTGGACATTCTCTTAAATTCTTGGAGGATATGGAGAATGATCTATCCGTTCAAGTTTTGCGTATGATTATTTCCACTTCTGACTCTGACCCAAAGCAGGCTACTGCAGAAGGTTTGGATGAAGATGAGGAAATTGATGAAATTGAAACTGTGATGGAGAGAGTTCCTGATGCTTATCACACCTTTTTAGATGTTTTTTCCAAGGTCAAAGCTGATAAACTCCCTCCTCATCGCGCTTACAACCATCATATCAAACTGGAAGGCCCTATGCCTCCAGTTGGGCCTATCTACTCACTTAGTCACCATGAGAAGGAGGCCCTACAAGCCTATATAGCGGAAAATATAGAGAAAGGTTTCATTTGCCCCAGCACTTCCAGCACTGGAGCACCTGTCCTCTTTGTAAGAAAGAAGGATGGTGGGTTGCAATTGTGTGTTGACTATTGCAAACTCAACGCTGTGACTCGAAAGAACCGATATCCCATTCCTCCCATGACTCACTTATTAAAAGTATTTTCTGGTTCTACCATTTTTTTCCAAAATTGATCAGGGGTGCTTATAATCTCCTTTGAATTAAGGAAGCGGATGAACATCTTACAGCATTCAGAACTCAGTTTGGGAGTTTTGAATATTTGGTAATGCCTTTTGGACTCACCAATGCTCCTGCCTCTTTTCAATGTCTTGTTAATGACATTTTTGCAGACCTTCTGACCATCTGTGTGGTGGTATAACTTGATGACATTCTTATTTTTGCAAAAAACTTAACAGAACATACAGCTCATGTGTGTGAAGTCTTGAACAGACTTTGGAAGAACAACTTATATGCAAAAGCTTCTAAGTGTGAATTTCATGCCTCCTCAGTGGACTATCTAGGATATTTAGTTTCCAGAAGTGGCATTGAAATGGACAACTCCAAGTTCCAGAAGATCTTGGACTGGCCATCACCAACAAACAAAAAGGCCTTGGAACAGTTTTTGGGTTTTTCTAATTTTTATTGCAGGTTTATCATTAACTATTCCAGAAAGGTAAACCTCCCTCACTGCTCTAACTGGAGCAGACCCCATCTTTCCTTATCCCCAGGGGATCTGCAGCAGTTTGAGGACCTCAAGGTAGCCTTTACTAAAGCTCCTATACTCAGAAATTTTGATTTTTCCTTACAAACTGTTTTGGAGACTGATGCCAGTTACTATGCCCTAGGGGCTGTCCTCACCCAAGTTTCTCTTGATGGATCCAAACACCCAATTGCTTTTGACAGCAGGGAATTGGTAGTGCTGAACTGAACTATGAAATCAATGATAAGGAACTCCTGGCCATTGTATGGGCCATCAAGATCTGGAGAGCTTACCTCCTAAGTCTTTCTTCTACCTTTGAAGTTCTCACTGATCACTTATCTCTTAAATATTTCATGACCTCCAAAGTCTT
>CM062625.1:2926585-3004085 GCA_025617555.3 Puccinia polysora
ATTTCAGAGTGCGTCTAGGAAGGGCTCTCCAGGGCTTTCAAATCCTCAGATTCTCAATTCAACTCCTCCTTGTTACGCTTGTGTCCTAATTTTTTGTCCAAGCGCAAGCAATCATCATCAGCTTCATGCTCCTCATCCTCATCCTCATCCATCATTTCCTGCTCCAATCTTATCCGCCAAATTACCATGATCAATCCCCCCTTCTGTTTCATCCAGCCTTCCAACGGCCAAAATCATCAACCTTGATTTGCTCACCTGATGTACTAGAAAACTCTTTTTTGCAGCCATTTGGGCCAAAAGTCATCATTATCCCACCCTCATCATTCAATTACCTACTTGCTCATCTGGTGGACCAGCAAACTATTGCTCAGGGTCATCACTTTCATCCTTTTTTTCCAAAAAATCTATCACGCAGCCTTGCTGATGGCCTTGTTGCCTTGATAATCCTGCATCCATCATGCAAGGTGATGAAACTTGAGAATTTCAGGATAACCAGAAGAAATAAGGACCAGGCGCAAGAGTTGAGAGTTGACAGATGACAACTTTGATAGACTAGGAGGTAGCTGAAGACTATAGCATAACAGGGAGAATCTGGAGAAGGCTGGTCTAAAGAATAGAATAAGAAGATGAGTTTGAAAGCAAAGTACAGGAAGAAATTGAAAATGAAAAGAATGGGAAGTTTGATGTCTCACCAAATAAGGTAAGGACTGAAGTAGATTAGTTGATCATCGACAATGAGGTTTTTGGATGAGAGTCAATGGGCAAAGAAGTTTATAGGTTGAATGAAAAGAGGTACAAGGAAGAGGAGAGAAAAGAAATAGGTGGAAGAGAGGAGCGGACAGAGAAGAAGCGATGGAGGTAATTGATGGGAGCGGAATAGTTGTAGAGAAGAGATGATGGGGAAAATTAAGAGTCGAAAGACACGTGTAAAAGAGAATGATGAAAGAATCGGGCAATTCGGGTAGCGTAGCGGGTTATCCGGATTGAGAAGAATGGAGGGCGGAGCGGCTCTGAGTCCACTATTCCAACACAAGGCCATTTCCTGTCTCACATCCATCTATCCCCAACCCATTCTTGTGGCAGTCAGTCTTGTTTCTTGTTTCCAATAACCTGCCACACTCAAATCTCATTTCCAAAGCTCATCACCCATGTTCATGCGGAGATTACTTGCACCTTGTTTTCCTTGCATCCAGCAGCTGTTGGCTAGTCACCTGCTGCTTGCTTTTACCACAGCTGATCTGAAATGCAGCCAAGTTTCATCCCCTGCTTGCTGTTGGCCTTGACCCGGACCAGTATCCCTTTTCTCTCATCTTTTATTGTTGTTTTTTGCACATTTCATGATCTTCCTGTCAACATTTCTTGTTGTTTTTCTTACTAGTCTCCCTGATCCATCCTATAAAAAAAAGAAAGAAAATTGTTTTCCCGCTCACATCTGTGTCATCACCTTTTAAGGAGTCTACAGGGCTTCTTTCCAATAACAAGAGGCACTCTTCCCTGCCTTTTGCCCAATATATATCATCCAATATATCATCAATCATCTATGATCAATCATCATCATATAATTAAATCAATAAATCTGTGGGGCCCTTCCCCTTTATCCAAGCAATTTATCATGCTTATCCTGGGTATATCTTAATTGTTCTTGATCCTTGAGCCTCAATACTCAAATCTTTGATCCATCCTCTGTGACCTACTCCGCTATCACCAACCAATAGCCTTTCTGTTTAAAAAAGAATTAATTTGAGTGGATTTTTGAGTTTTTTATACCACTCCTTGATCCCTTTTTTGACCATACTGATCTTGATCATTCTTGATTGCCCTTCCAGAATCAGTCAGGTTTTAGTGGGATTTTTCTTTAAGCTTGAAAAATGGAGTGTTAAACCTCCCTTTATTTATTTGAAGTTGAATTTGACACTTTACTTTTGAGTCCCTTGAGAATTGTTGGGCTATTCTTTTCCAAATTTGTTACTGCTTTGCCTCTAGAGATTCATAAAACAAATTGCTTTGTTTTGTAAATCCACCCAGATTTATCTGGTAACCTTCAAGCGCTTGATTGCAAGGAGTTGAGCAGGTTCATTGAAGACCTGGAGTTTGTTTGGGATTGATTTAATCTTTCCTAATCTTCTGCTGACAACTAGATTTATTAGCTTGTAGGCCTTGTTACTTACAACTACCTTGTTCTATTAACTCTGATCAAAATTTAACTTACTTTTTTCAATTCTTTTCCCGCAATATCTTGCCTCAGATAGTGTTGTTCATAGCTACCAATTAATATCAAATTCATCGCTTCCCATCTATTCCTCATTCCACAAGGCTCTGGACCTTGATTCCGGTTGAATTTAAATATTTTTATGTAACACTCAGGAGGGCAGCCAAAGAAGCACCTTTCCCATCAACAGAACTTCCTGCGGCCAGCACCGTTTGGATTCTTAAATATGGTCCCCTGGGCCCGGATAGAGCCAGAAACCTTGGGATTTCCAGTCTCATCACTTTTGGAATCAACCTTGAAATCCAATCCTTTACCTCTTTTATGTTTTGTTTTTTTCTTAGATCTGGTCCATGGAGGCAACTAATCTCAGAAGGAATTACTCCCAATTGTACACCATCTGGGAAAATTTCAGTAGTTTTTCATGAAAACCTACTCTTGCCACATGCCTGAGCCACTTTGGAATTCTGCTCTTTTGATCCTCTAGGAAATCCTGTTATTGAAAATGGATCTACTTGTACTCCTACCACCTCTGTTGAACCTAAGGTGGTCAAGATCAAAACTCAGAAAAAGAACTTAGGTTTCCATGGGGTAAATGTGGAACAGTTCTTGGACTCTTAAAAAATGGCTGCTGAAGTGGATGGGTTAAGTGAATAAAATATGGCCTACCACTTGCAATTTTTTATCTCCTCTCATGAAGTCATGGAAGTAATTGAGTTGTTTGAAGGATTCAAATCCCACAAATGGACACTTCTCAGGGATGCAATTTTGGCATATTGGGGGAAAATAGATGAAGCTCAATTTACTTTGCATGACTTGGATCATCTTTTATCTCAGTGGATCTCAAATTTTTGTATCTCTTCAGCCTCTTCCTATCAGTCTTTAAGAAAGTCATGGGACCCAATCCAAAATTTTCTTATCTGAAAAAATCACATTGAAACGGTGGACAAAGTTTGAGTGAAATTTTTCCAATCTTTTTTTCTAGGAGTGCAGAAAAAGATTAGGGATGAATTGGTCCTGTCTGGATCAATGATCACCAGCAGGGATAATTGATTCAAGCTTGCTATTTTCCTTTTCTTCAGGAGTACTGTGCAGGAAGCCATGGAATTTCAAACTGCTTTAAAATTCAAAAAAATAGAACCACTGAACAAGTCCTTTCTCCTTCTTTCAAAGAGTCAAACAAGATTATGAATAAGATGGAGGCAGATTACAGGCCCAACCCAAATCCTCAATCCAACCAGGAAATTGCTATTATCAAAAAAATCACAAAAATACTCAGAGCTTTTGAGAAAATAAAATATTAGAAGATTTCTTCTCTAGCTACTCCCAAACTCTCTAACTCTGTTCCTAAATCCACTCTGATCTCCTACTACTATCATAGGGAAGGTCATGGAACTGGTTTATGTCCTGAGATCCAGAAGGATAAGCATTAAAAGTTGAAAGAACAGAAGGGGAAAATTATCTTTCTTCCTAATGGTTCTATTATAGATTTTGATTAATCACACCCTATCAGTCATGTGGTGGCCTCTTGTAAGCCAGTACCTCCTATGGAGGAATCTTTGGCTTCTTTCAATTTCTGATATTCTTGTGGTACTCTTAAAACTTGGTATTCTCCAGCCATCTCCTCCTCCATTGTTGTTGGAGCTTATCAATTTTATCCAGCTAGGAAACAACATGAGGAATCCAAACTTCATAAGGCCCCTCCCTTGCCTTTCTCAATTCTTTGAAAACCAGTAAAACGTCAATCTTCACCTGAGCCTCCTTCCTCTGATCTGGAAGACATGGAGGTGGAAAAAGAACCACTGATGGAAATTTTTCAAGACCACTCTGATCCTACTCCTTCATCTGTTAAACCACCTCAACATTCTGATCCTATCTTAGTCTCTTATTCACCTGAAATTCCTCCCTCCACCCAGCCCAAAGTTTGTTTTGAGAGGGGAATTTCCAAGGAGCACCCCAATGCTGTGAAACAGGTATCAACAAAAATTTCAGATCTGAAAATTCCTAATCTATCTGTAGCTGAACTGCTGTCAATTTCTCCATCTGTTGCTGAAGGAATGAAGAAATGGGTCTCTTTTCAACATTTAGAGATTGTTCCTGACAAATTAAAGGTCTCCTCTGGCGCTTCAATTGAGGACTCCTGTGGAAAGGATTTCTCCTCAGATTCCAAACTTTACCCCTACCATTTTGTTTCCATTCCTTGTTATCCTGTTCATTCAGTTAAAATGGTTTTTCTCCTTTTCAATTGTGTTTATAAGCTCAACTTAATTTCCCATTCTATGGCCTGCAAAATCATGCTTGGTCCTAGGTTCAGCTTCAATTCTGCACTTTTTGGGATAGAGAATCAATTCTGTGAATACTTTGGTACTGCTGAAGATGTCTCAGTCCAAATTGGTTGGAAAATTTTTGGAATTTGTAACTTCTGGATCACTTGTTTGGAAGGTCCTATGATCTTGGGTTGACCATTCTCAATGGATTTTGGTGCTACCCTGATGTTTTCTGATCTAGTTGGGGAGAGAATTCTTCTCCCTGATTCTAATGGTAGGAAAATTGAATTTAATCTCTGTTTGTTGAATTCTGGTTGTTGGGGAAGTGATTTCCATTTCATAATCCTAAATCAATTTTTAAGGGGAAGCAGAAGGATAACTCCAATTCCTCTCATTCTTTAGCGGAATAGTTGATTCTAATAATATTTTTAGTTCATCTCAGCCTTATAATTCAAATCAAGGGTAACCTCTCATCCCTGAGGCTTATTTTTCTTTTTTTTCATCATTTTTGCCTAATCTGGAAAGCATTAAAAATCAAAAAAATGTTAAAATAGAAAATTCCAAAAATATTTATTCTCTCTCTAGATCTGTGGTGTCTTCTTTTCCTGTTACTTTTAGGTCTGATCAATCTCCCCTTGTTTCTGGTTTCACTCTCCGCAATGAGTATAAACTAGATCCCAATCTTGATTTTATTCTTGGTGGTTTTGGTATGGAGGAATATGGGCTTCAGTGGAGGCAATTTGGGGTAAAAATAAGTCTTCCCAATTGTGCACCGCTAGGAAAATCTTCTACGTTCATTTTCAAAACCCTACCTAACTCCAGAGATTTGAACAGAGTATTATCTCCTGGCTCTCCCTTGATGATAAAGGCACCCTTTGAGGATATTGTGGAACATTGTATGTGGAAAATGTCGGAAATTGGTCTCAGTTTTCGTAGTCAGGTCTCACTGGTTAATGCTTGGAGGAAACAAGAACTCTTCTCTTTTGCTACCAAGTATAAACCAGTTGCAAAGAAGTTCCAACCAGTCAACCAGCCTATGACTCTCAACCTCAATCCTCTGTAAGGATCTGATATCCTGCGCTAGAAACAATGGATTGAAAACCATATGGGAAGAAACTAGACAAGGCAAGGCCTTGGAGAGAATTATAGAACCAAAGATATATATATTTTTAGAAATTTGGAGAGGTCAGAACTTCTCTGAACTTAACAGAATTGAGAACAAGGAATTTGAGGAAAGGAAAAATGAGAAATACAAAATTTTACCTAGAAATGTGGAGTGGTCAGAAGTTCCCTGCACAGCTAAGAAGCGCAAGGGGAAAGGAGGATTTAAATAAATAGCTTGGAGAGATGATTACATAATTTTAATCTGTGAAATCTGATAAGGGGTTTCACATTCTCCCCCCCCCATAAAAATTTTTTTGAGCTCAGGTGATTTTTGCAGTAGTGACAAAAGTATATTGAAAGAAAGGAAAGGAAAAGTAAAAGTAAAAGGGGTGGGGCTTCAGGAATGGAGAGCAGGTGGCTTGATGGGGTTGGGGAATTTGACGGATTGCTTTGATTACAATGAATGTGTTCTGGGTTAAGGCTTGTAAAGTCCTGTTAACAAGAACCAGTCGTGTGGTTCTCAAAAAGTGGCCAATGTAATGTTTTTGACTCCTAGTAGGAATCTAGGAGGTGCACATTGGGAGGAACATTCTTTTTTTGTTCCTCCTGGTTGCTAGAAGTACCCTTGGACGCAAATGAATTCAGTTTGGATACATGAAAGGTATGGTGTTGCTTGTTTACAGGCAGAAGTTTAAGTGTGATGTCCTGGCCTTCATTGAACATGCATGGTACCTTGTAGGGACCCTTTTACCTATCCTCTATCCTTCAGTTTATCAAAGTCTCCAGAATGTTGTCCCCGCCAGTTCAAAGAGTCAAGAAATTCCAAGTCAGCTTCCGCAATTTTTGTTGGTTCCCTAAGATTCTGGTTGTGTTGGATGGCTTGAAAAATTTGGCTTTTCAGCAGTACATCTCAAGCTGTGGCCCAATTTGATTGGCGTAGTTGTAGCCAAATTGATATTTTTGGCAAGTTTTTGGCGGATGGTTGATCTATTGGGAAGAGTGTAGGTTTTTTACCAAGTGATATTTCAAGGGGGGAGTATCTTTTTGAAACATTAATTGCCAATTTGATTGCATACTCTACCTACAGAAGTAGTTCATACCATAAACAAGTATGCTTGGAGCATAGAGATTGTAGCATTTTCCCAAGTGTCTTGTTTGTATTGGGTGAGTGTGACTGAATTCACTCAGAGCTGAGAATAGGCAGAGGTGACACAGATGAGAGATGAAAGCGCGACAGATCTGATGAAGGTATATGGGTGACAGGAGATAGGATATAGAGCAGCTGGTAGAGAGTGATCACCAAAGAAAAGGAAGCGAAAAGAAAAAGAAAAGGAGGAAAGGGTGGATACAAGAGTGAGGACAATGTATGAAGAGATTAGAAAGGAGAAAGGGAGTCATTCTGTACCTTGAGTTTGCGCAGTATGTTGCAGAGCCAGAGACCCTCCTTGCAGAAATTGGATAAGGCCTTGTACTTGGCTTTGGTTCTCAAGAGCAAGACTGTGGCCTGTTTCTTTGATGTCCATGAGTGTCATACTGACACCAAACTCAGTCTAACCTCAGTCTTGCCCTCAGGCCTGATCTACTTTCTTAGGAACTTCAACCTCAGGGCTCAGGAGACTTACATCAATATGTCTCCAGTAACTATATACCTCAGGATCTTCATGCAGTACATATCTGTATATAGTCTAACTCATACTATACACAGATAGACTCCATAGGCTTGCACATACTCAATCTCCCAGGCTCTACTCTACCTCTCTGTCTAACCCATACCTCTTTGGGTTACCTCTCTGTCTAACCCATACCTCTTTGGGTTATCTCTCTGTCAAACCCATACCTCCTCTGGGTGGTTTATCCTTTGGGAATCTTTATGTACATCCTCCTGCAGATTGTATTACGTACTCTCTCTACTTAGTACATAGTGTCATGAATCCCATTTACACTGTACATC
The DNA here is from genome assembly GCA_025617555.3 of Puccinia polysora. Taxonomy (NCBI): domain Eukaryota; kingdom Fungi; phylum Basidiomycota; class Pucciniomycetes; order Pucciniales; family Pucciniaceae; genus Puccinia; species Puccinia polysora. Next base: position 2,934,114 of record CM062625.1, read on the forward strand.
CTTCAAATGTACTCACCCAACTTAGAAAGCTCAGACCTGGAACCTTGTCCCAATGTAGAAGCAGCCTAACCTAATGTAGTACCATCCCTGATCAGCCCTCTCTGTTACTTAGACTGTTCCCATGACATCATTTGTGTAGTCTGAGCCCCAATCACTTGTACCTCTGTTGTAGTTCCAACCTCTTGTCTATTCAATAAGCCTCCTCTGTCCTCTTCCTGATGCTTCCCCCAATAAATCAGTTTACTACTTCTTACTAGGAGATCTTTCCCAGCAAGTGTCATTCAGCACCATTCAACCCAATCCTCCTATGCTCCTGTTAGCCTCCTTCAGTAACCTTTCCCAAAAGCCTACTGTGGGTAGAGACCCCTCTGTGCCAAGCCCTGCTTGCATGTCAGCAGCCCTTGTGACATTAAACTGATTTCTTCCCCAATAACCCCTTCTTCACCAACCACCCTCCCTATCCTTTTAGACAGCATCAAATTTTGCTATTGAGTTGTGGCAATTTTTGTTTGCTTTATTTCTGTCCCAACCTTGAACTTGGCTATTTGATTTTTGGCCATTTTCATTTCTTCCCTTACCTTACTGTCAAACCTACTCAGATCTCCAGCTCTCCATCCTCTAAGTATCACTTTGACGCTTCGACACTTTGACGCTTCAACACTTTGACACTTCAACGCTTTGACGCTTTGACACTTTGACACTTCAACACTTTGACACTTTGACACTTAGACAAGGTATAGTGACCAGTATTTGACGGTCCAATAAAGGTAATCAGAGGAAAAAAAATTCCTTTTTTTTAATCATTTTATTCTTGCTCCAAGGTGAAGAACAACTTTTGGGTAACTAATTATTCTTAGAAGTAAGAATGCCCCCACAACGTGCTCTTTTTTCTCACATTTCTAGCCCAGCAGTCACCCGCAGCTCTAGGGGGAGAGGTACCACTGAACTTACTGACCATTCTACCCCTAGATCTTGTGGAACAGGTAGGACCTTTTCTACCCTGGTTGCACCAGTGGCTACCACTTCCACTCCTATGGATACAGGTTTATTAGAACCTATTCCCCAAGTATCCCTTTCTACTATTCCTTCTTCTGACAATGCTAGCATCCACAGGATCACAGGTCAGTTTCCAAGCCCAGGTTATCATGGTTTGGACTCTCCTGCCTATGATGCAAGCCTGGTCCCAATCCCAGGAGAAGGTGAGGAAGATGAAGAGGATGAAGACTCAGGATTTGATTCAAGAATCTTGAGTGGCCTGGGTTCACCATCCCCAGAGGGTAATTCTGGTCAAACTTCTAATGCAACAGCATTACCTTCACCTTCCCCACACACCAACCTTCCTTCCACCACTCAGGCTCCTTCAACTGACCCTGCCCTGCTGGCCATTCTTCAGCAAATGACCACCGCAATGACTCATCTTTCTAAACCTGCTGACCATGGACCCTCTGCTAACTTCAAATCTCCACCTATTAATGCCCCAGATAAATTTGATGGAACTAACCCAACCAAGCTTAGACCTTTCCTTCAAGCTTGTGAACTCATTTTTGCAAATGATGAGAGAGTTTTTGCTAATGACAGAAAGAAAGTATTTTTTACAGTCTCTTACCTTTCAGGAAATGCAAGTCAATGGATCCAACCCTATCTTGCTCACATTGGTAATCCTGAGTCAGAATTCATACTTAACTCCTGGCTTCTATTCACTCAACTGCTTCATACCCTTTTTGGGGATTGCCTAGAAATCCAGCGTGCTGAGAAGGATTTAACCCTCCTTAAGATGAAAGACAGTGGTTGTGCTACTAACTATATCACTGAATTCAGGACACTTATGACCAAGGTATCTGGGTGGGGTGATAAAGCATTTTTCTTTCATTTTATACAGGGTCTCCCAGCCAGATTACTGGACCAACTAGCTGGTTATGATGGACATCAAGAAACCTTGCAAGACCTAATGGATATTGTTCTTAAGTATGACACTCGTTACCATGAAAGGATCCGGGAGAAGTCCTTCACTCTCCCTCAGACCTCAAGACCTGGACCCAGTCTTCCAAATCCTCAGAAATCTCAACAGACCAGCCAACCAGGTAGGTTTAAGGGGAAGACCAAGCCAACCCCTACTAATTCTACTCCAACCTATGTCCCCAATCCCAACGTAGGAGAGGATGGACACCTCAAGGCTGAAGAAAAAGCTAGGCGAGAAAGAGAGGGTTTGTGTAACTACTGTGGAGGAACTCACAAAATTAGCCTCTGCAGGAAACGTCCAGATTCTAAGCCTGGCCAGAAACCCAATCCTATGAAGCCAAAAAAGGGAAAAGACTAGGTGATGGGAATGTGGTACTCCTTGACCATCAACCTCCTAATATTTGAGTACAAACTTTGGAAAGAAAAGACGCTAACCCTCCTTCCAAAGACTTACGTTTTGTTTGCTTGACCAATAACCAGGCTTACAGTGTACTTGTTGACTCTGGAGAAACTCAATCTGTTATTTCAAAATCTATGGTTTTAAAGTTTTCTCTATCACTCAAACCCCTGACCACTCCTATTTTTCTATTTACCTTAATTCCTTCTGACTCACCTTCCCAGGAAATCACCCATTAGGTTTCCTTCAATTTCTCTTTGCCCTCTTTTCCCAACTTAGAATGGGATTTCTTGGTTGTTGATATTCCCCCCAAAGAAGACAATATTCTATGTATTGACTTCCTCCATTTCTGGAACCCAGAGGTAAATTGGCAACTGGGATTGATCACCCCAAGACACCAACCAACTTTGGATCATTCCTCTTCCGTTGAACTCTCCTTGGCCACGACCTCCTTTCCGCCAGTGAACTTGCAGGTCACTGCTCCTGTCCCCTTTTCAGAATCTATGCACTCACAACACTTCCCTTTGAGTTCAACAACTACTTCTGTGAACAGGATATTCTTTGGACATTCTCTTAAATTCTTGGAGGATATGGAGAATGATCTATCCGTTCAAGTTTTGCGTATGATTATTTCCACTTCTGACTCTGACCCAAAGCAGGCTACTGCAGAAGGTTTGGATGAAGATGAGGAAATTGATGAAATTGAAACTGTGATGGAGAGAGTTCCTGATGCTTATCACACCTTTTTAGATGTTTTTTCCAAGGTCAAAGCTGATAAACTCCCTCCTCATCGCGCTTACAACCATCATATCAAACTGGAAGGCCCTATGCCTCCAGTTGGGCCTATCTACTCACTTAGTCACCATGAGAAGGAGGCCCTACAAGCCTATATAGCGGAAAATATAGAGAAAGGTTTCATTTGCCCCAGCACTTCCAGCACTGGAGCACCTGTCCTCTTTGTAAGAAAGAAGGATGGTGGGTTGCAATTGTGTGTTGACTATTGCAAACTCAACGCTGTGACTCGAAAGAACCGATATCCCATTCCTCCCATGACTCACTTATTAAAAGTATTTTCTGGTTCTACCATTTTTTCCAAAATTGATCAGGGGTGCTTATAATCTCCTTTGAATTAAGGAAGCGGATGAACATCTTACAGCATTCAGAACTCAGTTTGGGAGTTTTGAATATTTGGTAATGCCTTTTGGACTCACCAATGCTCCTGCCTCTTTTCAATGTCTTGTTAATGACATTTTTGCAGACCTTCTGACCATCTGTGTGGTGGTATAACTTGATGACATTCTTATTTTTGCAAAAAACTTAACAGAACATACAGCTCATGTGTGTGAAGTCTTGAACAGACTTTGGAAGAACAACTTATATGCAAAAGCTTCTAAGTGTGAATTTCATGCCTCCTCAGTGGACTATCTAGGATATTTAGTTTCCAGAAGTGGCATTGAAATGGACAACTCCAAGTTCCAGAAGATCTTGGACTGGCCATCACCAACAAACAAAAAGGCCTTGGAACAGTTTTTGGGTTTTTCTAATTTTTATTGCAGGTTTATCATTAACTATTCCAGAAAGGTAAACCTCCTCACTGCTCTAACTGGAGCAGACCCCATCTTTCCTTTATCCCCAGGGGATCTGCAGCAGTTTGAGGACCTCAAGGTAGCCTTTACTAAAGCTCCTATACTCAGAAATTTTGATTTTTCCTTACAAACTGTTTTGGAGACTGATGCCAGTTACTATGCCCTAGGGGCTGTCCTCACCCAAGTTTCTCTTGATGGATCCAAACACCCAATTGCTTTTGACAGCAGGGAATTGGGTAGTGCTGAACTGAACTATGAAATCAATGATAAGGAACTCCTGGCCATTGTATGGGCCATCAAGATCTGGAGAGCTTACCTCCTAAGTCTTTCTTCTACCTTTGAAGTTCTCACTGATCACTTATCTCTTAAATATTTCATGACCTCCAAAGTCTTGAATCGTCTCCAAGCCCGTTGGGCTGAGTTTCTGTCTGAATTTGACTTCACTATAGTCTATAGACCTGGAAAGCAATTGATAGTGCCTGATTTCTTGTCACGTTGAGACAACGTTTATCCCAAAGGGTGGATGCCCTATGCAGAAAAGAACCCAGCAAATCTCAAACAACTCTTGAAACAGACTGACTTTGAACCTTCTAGAATTTTCTTTATCTCTGCAAAACAGGTTGAAAAACAATTGGAAACCTTACTTCAGTCCCAGATCTCCAACAAATCAACCCAGAAGATTATTCAGAAGCTAAATAAAAAGGAACAGGTAAAGAGTTATCTTATAGACCCAGACACTGGACTCCTTATTTTCCAAAATAGGATAGCAATCCCCAAGGAGGATGAACAACTCCAACTTGAAATACTTTGAGAAAGACATGACTCTCCCCTCTCTGGCCACCCTGGACAAGACAAAACAGCTGATCTATTCAAAAGAGATTTCCATTGGGAAAATGTGAATTCCTTTATCAAAGATTATGTTTATTCTTGTTACCTTTGCAGCAGAAACAAAGCCAGTCACCACAAAAAGTTTGGACTCCTCCAACCCTTACAAATTCCAGATTCTCCCTGGGATTCACTCTCTATGGACTTCATCTCACAACTACCACTATCAAATGGGTTTGACTCAATCCTTGTGGTGGTTGATTGTTTTTCAAAAATGTCACTCTTTATTAAAACCAGAATTGATATCTCCTCTGTGGAGTTGGCTAACCTAATAATTTCTCATGTTTTTACTAAACATGGCCTCCCAACTGACATTGTCAGTGACAGAGGATCTTTATTTGTTTCTTCCTTTTGGAAAATTGTATGTGAAAAATTACAGATAAAAAGAAATCTTCCCACAGCTTATCACCCTGAAACAGACGGACAGACAGAACGAGTAAATCAGATCCTAGAACAATTTCTTAGGATGTATGTCAGTTATCACCAAGAGGACTGGGATACCTGGATCCCCCTTTCTGAATTTGCTTACAATAATTCCACTCACACTTCTACTAAGCAATCTCCTTTTTTCACCATCTATGGACAACATCCCAACTTTGACAGTCTCCATGTAGTAGATGATCAACCTGCCAGCCACTACATAACCCAGATTCACCAGAATCAAAATTTATTGAGTATTGAACTAGAAAAGGCAATTAAAACCTACAAAAGATATGCTGACCTAAAAACAAGTGACTTTCCTGCCTCATTTGCTTTTGGAAACAAAGTTTGGCTCTCTTCTAAAAATATCAAAACTAATTGTCCAACTCATAAACTCTCAGAGTGATGGTTAGGTCCCTTTTTGATTACAGAACAGATTGGAAAAATTTCATTCAAGCTTCAACTCCCCCAACAATGGTCCACCATTCACCCTGTACTCCACTCCTCCTTGCTCAAGCCATATCAGGACAACTCACTATCCTCTAGGCACCAACCACCAACTGAGCCAGTCAAAATTGATGGTGAAGAAGAATGGGAAGTGTCTCAGATATTGGATTCCAAACTTAAGAGGGGGAAATTATTTTACTTAGTTGAATGGAAAGGCTTCCAGAATGACAAGGAACGCACTACTTGGGAATCTCACTCTAATCATACCAACTTCCCTACTTTACTTCAAGACTTCCATACACTTTACCCTTCAAAACCAAAGACATCCTTAAAATAAAAGCAATACAAACCTTACTCTCCTTTTTCAAAAAAAAAATATATATATATATATATATATCAATAACATGATTAAAAAATAAAGATTCTTTCTCCTTTTTCCCTTTCTTCAACCTTAGAAAAAAAAAGATCAATCACTCCCCTCTAAGAAAATATAAATAAAAACAAAAAAATAAAATAATAATAAAATAAAACAAATTTTATATAAAAAACTCTTTAGATAGCTTCACACATCAATTCTTCTAACTCTTTTACTCTAGACATCCAAGTATTTACTAATTTTAACTTGGCAACTTGATAAGGATTTGTCCCCTTATAGTAGTCCCTACTTCAAAAGTATGCCCAGCTAAAGCGAAAATATCAGCTAGTCTTTTCTTTATCTCTAAAACTTTTTTCTTTCTAGCTTCTAAAAAAACATACTTCTCTTTTCTTATCTCACTACCCCAACCCTTCTTTAAACCTTCCTGAAAATTTGAATTTAAAGTTCTAGAATTCCTACTATAAATCTCCAAAGATTGTTTAACTTGATCTTCATTTAAAACAGAATCTTCTCCAAATCTTCTTCCTTCCATCATCTCCAATAACCTTTCCCCACTTTCCAATTCCTCCAACCAGACCTCAGTTTCACCTCTTATTTCAATTCCTTTCCTTCTATTCCTTCTGTCTTCCACCACCTTCATCTTCACCTCCAAATCCTTCATCTTGTTCCTCAAATCTTCTAACTCCAAAGAGTCATCTGATCTGCCCCCTTCTTCAACAATGGTCTCTCTTCCTTTTCCTTTAACAATCTCTTTGGTGGTTCCTCTATCTTCATCCATATCACTTACTTCCATCTCCAAACTCCCTTTGGCGTCTTCATCATCATCCCCGCTTTGACAATCCGCTTCGGCGCTTTGACGGTTTTCTTTGACGCTTTGACGGTGGGCTTCAACACTTCGACGATGGGCTTTGACGCTTTGACGATTGGCTTTGACGCTTTGAAGTTCGACGCTTCAACGGTGAGCTTCGAACCTTTGACTATTTGCTTTGACGCTTCGACGGTTTGACAAACCCCTTCAACGCTTTGAAAAATCCCTTTGACGCTTTGACAAATCCCTTTGACGCTTTGACCAACCCCTTTGACGCTTCGACAACTTCCTTCGACGGGTTTGACGGATTCCAAAATACCTTTGTTTTATACCCTTTTTGGGGGGACCTCAACCATCTCCTCGTCCAAATCTACGTGAGGGGTTCCCCATTGTATAAATGCCTCACCGCACTCCTCCTGTGGACGCCTCAAAGTACCATCTATGGCCAAATTACTGGTTTGACGCAGTGCCTCCCTCTTTTCTTGCGTTTTCTTCAATCTCTCCTGCATCAAAAGGACTATTGCAAACCTTTATCAGCACTCCAGCACCTCCAATACTAAATCCAGAAGCACTTACCTGAAGATTCATCAAGTCTGGATGAGTAACCCAAGGTCATGGCATCATCATCTGGAGCCTCTTTTACTTCAAAAGGTTGACTCTTCTCCAGGACCCATAAGGTTGGCCCCAAGGCCTTTCTGCCTTGCTTATCCATATCACACATTCTTCCATACTGCCTACAACTTTCACATTTGGAAGAATTGTGCTTGATACTGGTGGTGCAGATTCTTCCAAGCTTGACGCACCTATCACAACTTGGGCATTATTGCTGGACTGGATGATAATCGTTGGTCTTCTCCATTGGATAGGTTGGTGTAGGTGATCTAGTGTAAGGAGATAAAGGTGGTAATGGGGTGGATGGTGGTGATGGTTGTGGGTAAGGGGAAGGAAAACTCAAGTTAGACATGGCTGAAGGACAACCTGGATGGCCTCTTCAACCTCTCCTTTTATGGTCATCAGGAGATGCCCTCTTCTTCACCAGGGGGTACTGTCATACTGACACACATAGTGTCATGACTCCCATGTACACTGTACATCCTTCAACTTTACTCTCCCAACTTAGACAGCTCAGACCTGGAACCTTGTCCCAATGTAGAAGCAGCCTAACCTAATGTAGTAGCATCCCTGATCAGCCCTCTCTATTACTTAGACTGTTCCCATGACATCATGTGTGTAGTATGAGCCACAATCACTTGTACCTCTGTTGTAGTTCCAACCTCTTGTCTATTCAATAAGCCTCCTCTTTCCTCTTCCTGATGCTTCCCCCAAGAAATCAGTTTACTACTTCTTACTAGGAGATCTTTCCCAGCAAAGGTCATTCAGAACCATTCAACCCAATCCTCCTCTGCTCCTGTTAGCCTCCTTCAGTAACCTTGCCCCCAAGCCTACTGTGGGTAGAGACCCCTCTGTGCCAAGCCCTGATTTCATTTCAGCAGCCCTTGTGACAATGAGATGGCTCCACATCCCAAGTGGAAGGTGTAGCCCAATGTCAAACAATGATCCCCCTTTTTTTTGGCCCAGTCCAACTCCAAGAAGCCCCTCAGCTGGAGGTTGGGTCCCCCAAGATGGAGGAAGAGATTGCTGGTAGTCCAAAGGTACTGGAGGATCTGGGTTGCATCATTACAGTGAGCAAGGGAAGGATCCTGTAGGAAATGGGACAGCCTGTTAACGTAAAACGCGACGTTGGGGCGGGTGCATTGTGAGAACCAGAGGAGAGAGCCAATGACTTTGTTGTATTGAGGGGGGGATTGGGGTTTTTCAGAGGTGCGCTTGACAAGATCTTTGAAGCAAGGGTTGGTTGGGGAGAAAACAGTGGAAGAGTCACCCGGTAGGAAGGATTTGGAGGTGGAGAGGATGTAGTGTTGTTGAAAAATGGAGACAGTATGGTCCTTCAAGTTCCGGTCAAAGGAGATGGACAGGAATAGGGCAAGATCCTTATCTGAACCCACCTTGAAGCGCTTACCAATGGATGCGTTGAATTATATGACAAACGGGTCCGTTCAACAATGGCCAGATCATACACATGGGCGGTGATGGCTCCCAGGAGAGACCCTCAAGACAGTTTTAAATAAAGGGAGGGATTCTAGGATGAGCGTGAGAGACCCAGAGAAAGGAGAGCTGGGTTGAGTTTGTGATTCCATTGGCGTGGGGATTGCTTGATTCTGTAGATGGCCCTTGAAACCTTGCAGGCCCAGTCTGGATTGAGTGGATCGTCAAAACCAGGCTTTAGGCTCATGAAGACAGGCTTGCCAAGATGCCTGTTGAGGAACAGGGTCTTGAAATCCATTTGATGCCCAGCACAGACATTGTTACCCAGAAGACTGAGGAGAAGGTGTAGATTTTCCAGGCATAGAGTCTGGGCAAAAACTTTGGAGAAGTGAAGGCCGCTTACCTGGGAAAAACCCATGGCAACAAGACGAGCCTTCAGCTTTATCACCAAGCCATTGGCACAGCGCTTGACCTTGAAGACCCACTTGCACCTGATGATCTTGCGATTGTTTGGAGGTGGTACCAGGACCCACATGTGCATACCTTTGACAGAGGAGATCTCCGCTTGAGCGGAGAATATCCATTGAAGGTGGTAGGGGGAGAGAAGTAACTGCTTCCAGGTTTTTGGAGCAGTGAGGTTGTCCTTCACAGAGGTGGATCTGGATTAGTGCCCAAAACGCGACGGAGGAAAAGAGACAGGGGTTGAGCAATGGGGAGGCGGGGAGGAAAAATGGAAAGGGACGGAGGAGAGACAGAAGGAAGAACTGGCAACATGGGGGAGACAGCTGGATGCGTCAGGGAAAGTGGAGGGAGGATGGCGGCGTCTTCCAAGTGGTTGTCACTGGGCGACCTGATGCAACCATAAGCAGGGGGGTTGAATAGGATGTGGGGAGAGAAGGGACAGTGGGATCAGAAACACCAGGGGAGCGTTGATGGCCAGGCAACGTAGGAGGAACCAGGACCTGAATTGAATGTGGCAAGGTTGCGGGAGAAGGGGGAGCAGATGGAGCAAAGATGGAAGGGAAGGAGGTGGGAGAGAAGGGAAGGAAAGGGGAGAGGGAAATGATGTAGGGGAGGAGACAGGGTGAGAAAGAAAGGGGAGAGATTGGGCGTGCTTGGGCCAAGGGAGTTGGGAGTGGTTTGGAGAAGTAGGGCGGACTTCATCTTGAGGCAAGCATCCATATGGTAAAATATTGTTGTTAAAGATGCAGTCCCTGGACTTGATGACTTTCTTTTTTGCAAGGTCAAGGAGTCTGTAGACGGAGGGATTGTACAAGTAGGATAGGAAAATGGATGATCAACCTTTCATGTGCAGCTTTTTCCTATTTGGCTTGGGTACCTTGTACCAGACCAGACATCCAAAGGGGCAAAGGCCCAATGGACTGGTTTCTTTGTGTTTGAGGATGGTTTTGGGTGATAAAAAACTGTGGGGAGTCTTGCACAGGCAGTAGTTATTGGAATGCAGGCAGTGCTTTAAAGCATTGGCTCAGTATGATTTTGGATGATTTGATGAGATGAGCAAGCATTGGATGAGGTTGGAGATTGTGCGGTTGGAATGTTTGGCAACCCCATTTAGCTGAGGAGAGTGGGGTGGTCCTGGTTTGTGCACAATTCCTTTAGACAATAGGTAGGATTTCATCTGTTGGTTGATGTATTTTCCCCAGTTATTGGACTTGAGGGAGAGTATTTTGTGGTTGTATTGACTTCCAAAGAAGGAAATGAAGAGTTTTTTGGAGAGGAAGACGTCTGATTTCAAGTGGACGGGATAGGCAAACATGGCCTTGGAGCAATTGTTGATGAAGGTGACAAAGTATTTGTACCCTTCTCTTGAGACAGTCTCAAAGATACATACGCCAGAGTGGATGATCTGACCAGGTTCAGTTGAGCCGTGACTGAGTCAAGAGTGGAACGGTGTCCTTTTCATCTTTGATTGTACACAGATGGGGCATTGCTGTACTTCAAGTTTGTTGTTGATCTCTGGTGATATTCCAGGAGACTTGAGGTATTTCTGGAGAGACTTCAGATTCAGGTGAGACAACCTAAAATGTTAACCAAAAAGAGATTTATCAGGTGCATGAAATTTCACTGAGAAAGTTGACTCTTCTCTGCTTACTATGTTTTGAGGTAGGTAGTAAAGATTTCATTTTCTGTATCTGGTTTGAAGCAGCTTTTGGTTTATTTTTGATGCTAATCTAATGACAATTTTGCATTTGTCCTTTGTAAATACAATGATGAATCCAGAGGTGCATATGCTGGAGATTGACAGAAGCCGTTTGTGAAGTTTCCAAACTACCAGTGATTTCATTTGGCAGAGAGAAAAGAAATTGATCCTTTCTCCTTAGAGCTGATGACCAATCCATCCGCAAGGCTGACCAAGGTGCTGTCTTGTTTTCTGTTTTGAACTTGATGTTTGTATGGGGTAATTGATATTGAGCAACCCAAGTCAAGGTTGAAATCATGATTGTTGGGTCTAACTGTAGTCAAGAGATTGCAGGTGGCCAAACCAGCGTGATAAATGATTTGAGAGTCCAGGAAGTTTTCAGAGTAAGATTTGTTTTTGTCTTTGGAGACCCTAGCTTTTCTCAGGTTTGCGTTAGCTGATTTTGAAGAGCCATTAGGTATATTCTTTGATTTAGTATTGTTTCTTTTCATGTGTTTTATAGCTTTGTGGACGTCCAGGCACCTGGAAAAAGTGTGTCCATTGGTCTTTCAGAGGGTACAGAGATAGGTTCTTGAGGAGCCTTGCAATTCTGCACCTCTTCTGGTTGGCTTCCTCGAATTAGATTAAGTTGCCTGAAGAGATTTGGCCAAGTTTGCAAGTGCATATTCATCACTTGTTTGTCTGCGGAGTTTTTCTTGTTTAAGGGCTCCCATGAGTGTTTATGGGGGAATCAATTCCTCATTCATCATGCTAGACACGCATTCAAGCCATTAATCAGGAAGTGAGAGCGAATTGCGGTGGACTGAAGATCACTGGCCGTGAGAGGGTTTTTGGGGGTAATAAGGGAAGATAGCTTTTCTCCATACATAACAATTTACGTAAGATGAGATGCCATATCTTTATTGTTCAGTTTAGTGAGTAGAAGTTTTTGAAACCAGTACATTTTGCCTCTTGAAAAACTTTCTTTATGGGCGTCTCAAAGAGGATTCCACATACCAAGTGCGCTTTCCTCATGTTTTCTTATAAACTGCAATTTCAAAGGGTTTATTGATATGGATATAACTGAGAAAACTGCCAGGTTGTCTTGCCTCCATGTTTCTTGGTTTTGTTTTGGTTGGTCCTTGTTGTTTTTAAGATAACCCACCCCTGAGGATTGGAAGTGTATCCTGAGGATCATTTCCCAGTCTAGGTAGTTCAAGTCTGAACTGGGAGAGCTGAGGGGATTGATGGGAGGTGTTTTTGGCACTTGGTGTGAGTTGGTGGTTTTTTTCATTTTTATGACACATGAGGTGATGTATCCTTCAGTTTATCTAAGTAGTTGTTGAGGTATCTCTGGGCTCATAAACTATTGGGTGAGTGTGACTGACTGCACTCAGAGCTGAGGATACACAGAGGTGAAGCAGATGAGAGATGAGAGCACAACAGATATGATGAAGTTATATGTGTGACAGGAGATAGGAAGTAGAGCAGAGGGTAGACAGTGATAAACAAAGAAAAGGAAGAGAGAAGAAAATGAAAAGGAGGAAAGAGTGAGGACAAGAGTGAGGAAACAGTATGAAGAGAGGAGAAAGGAGACATGTGTGGATATGGAAAGGATTTATTCCAACAATTTGTTTGTTTGCTGCGGCCATCCACTTGTGGATGAAATTCAATGGTTAGGTTAAATTTGGTGCCAATTTGGTCCATGAGGGAGGTCCAAACCTTGAAGGTCCAGATTTTGTTTATGTTGTTGATGATGGTCTGTGGCACACAAAATATTGCAATCCATTTGGTGAAAAATTGGCTTGCCATCTTTTCAGAGGTTTCTTTTTGATTTTTTGGGATGAGTCTTGTGAAACCAATCAATCTGCACGTGTACAAAAGTATCATATCATAATTTTTTGTTGGATGGAGCAGCATGAAGAAGATAAATAGGGCTGAATGACCAAGAAAAAAGGAACAAAGAGACTGAAAAACAGAATTGACTAAACCAGGCACAAGATTGGATTGAATAAAGAGTTGAGTCTCACCATGCAGGCATGGAAATTTACCAATGGCGCATTGAATGGGGAGATAAGGAGGAGTCTTTTGCCAGTTGAGTTTGTTGGATGGGTTGTAGGATGATGAGGTGAAGTTTGAGTTGTAAATGAATTTGTATGAAGAGAGGTGATGAGGTGGTGAGGAAGGTGCTTTGAGTGTTGATACAATGGTTGGAATTTTGAGGTTATGGAGTACTGAGTTGATTGAAGTCTAGGGTGAAAGCTGAGTCTATGAGTCTGGTTTCCAGGCTAAGGCCATAGTTGTTGTCGTGGTTGTAGTTGAGTTCTCTATTCCAACACCCCTCCATGCCTGATGAGACTTGAGTTGGATAAGAATGCCAAGGAGATTGAAGATGAGACCAGAGCACACAAAAAAAAGTTGAAACACTTTGAAACACACAACACGCAACACAAGAGACAGCGCATAAGAAATAAATAAAAGAAATACATAATAAAAAAATTCAAGGACATTGGACATCAAAAAAAACATTTAAGGACTTTGCTGGTCTCTGGTGTAGTATTCTACAAGCAGATTAAGGCCTTGCTGAGAGCAAGGCTTGGTTAGTGCATCCGCAGGAATGTTTGGAGATTGGATAAGATTTACACGTATTTTACCTTGCTTAATTTCATCTTGCATTCTTTTTGTTTTGAGGTTGAGGTGCCGGGTTTTTGAGTTTCAGCCAAATTTCCTAATTTTATCTTCAAGGCCGCTATTTTCTGTTGTAATTGGGATAGTAGGTATAATTGACTGGAAGGTGTCTTTCATTATAGCTTTGATCCAAGTTGCCTTGTGGAACCCATAAAGTAGAGAGTTCAATTCAGCGTTGGTGGATGACCACAAGATATTCTGTTGCTTGCTGCTGTTCCAGGAAACTACGCTGCCATGCACTAGACATAGGTATCCCAATTGAGACTTCCAAGTGGTTGGATTGTTGGCCTAGGAAACATTGGTGAATACCTCTAGGGGAGGTCTATTTTCTTTAAATTCCAGTTTCAGCTTCAAGTCCCTGGTTCCCTTCAGGTATCTCCAAGCTAATTTCAGCTTGTTCCGATGAACCATTACAGGTTTAGCTGAGAAACTGGCTAGGCTAGATACAGCAAAGCTAAGGTCAGGTCAAGTTTACCAAGAAATATGGTTGAGAAGACGAATTTCCAAATGGTAATTAATGTTGAGGGCTTCTTGTGGAACCCATCAAATAGAGAGTTCAATTCAGCGTTGGTGGATGACCACAAGATATTCTGTTGCTTGCTGCTGTTCCAGGAAACTACGCTGCCATGCACTAGGCATAGGTATCCCAATTGAGACTTCCAAGTGGTTGGATTGTTGTCCTAGGAAAAATTGGTGAATACCTCTAGGAGAGGTCTAGTTTAGCTGAGAAACTGGCTAGGCTAGATACAGCAAAGCTAAGGTCAGGTCAAGTTTACCAAGAAATATGGTTGAGAAGACCAATTGCCAAATGGTAATTAATGTTGAGGGCTTTAAATATTTTGTGGTCTTTGTCTGATGCATGTTTTAGTTGGAGGCTGGGGGTGAGAGGTAAGATAGAAACTTTGGTTTCACTTAGTCCCAGCTCCGTAAAACTGGTATTCCGCTTAATTGCAATTGTCTCCTTTACCGCTTCCTCCTGGAAGAAATGATGGCGCAGCTCCATATTTTTTTTTTGAAGTTGGCATGGTTTGCCGCGCTCAAGGCCAACTTGACACAACTGTTTTTGTCCTTGTAGGCTGGAATGGGCGTTCTCACCGGAAACTGGAAGACATCCTCAGCAAGAGATTTTGACCAAAGAAATTCCTTGACTGCTTCTCCGGCCGCCTTATACTCCACTTCAGTAGTGGTGAGAGTGACAGTTGCTTATTTCCAGGACTTCCAACTGATGATGTTGTTGTTCCACAGCACCACAGAGCCACTGACGGACCTTCTGGTCAAGGGACAGGTAGCCCAGTCTGCATCAAAATGGGCACTGGGATTGTATTTGGTCTGCTTTCTTGTGGAGTTGATGACTAGCAATCTGGTTTGAGCTAGATAACTTAGGACCATAAGCGCCGCCTTGTAGTGACCTGGGCCAGGAGCATTGAGAAATTGCAACAGGTGGTTGATGGAAAAAGTGATGTTGGGACAAGTGTTGCAGCTGACATAGTTAAGCTCCCCAAAAATCTTCCTGTAGTCCAGTCCAGTTTCTGCACAAGTTTTCAGCTCCTCCTTGGTCGCCAGCAGGAGCTTGCAAAATTGTTTGAAAGGAGTCAAGCACATCTTGTGGTTGGGAATGTTAAACTGCGGCAAAAGCCCATTGGTGTAAGTCTTGTGGCTGAGGTGAACCCCACCTGTCTTCTGCTCCACACTCATCCAAAGAAAAAGCACGGCGGGCCCCAGGTCTTTAATTTTGAATTTCTTTGCAATGGCCTCCACAAATTTGGTTGGATCAAAGCTGAAGATGGCAATGTTTTCCATGTGTATGTACAGGTAGGTCTCACCTTTCCTGAATACACACCAGTCTGCATCAATCCTACTATACCCTTCCTCTTGCAGCCAATTACTTAGAGTTTGAAACCACATTTTTGGTGCTTGCTTGAGCCCGTAGAGAGCCTTCCTGAGATGGACGGCCTTCCCTGGGGAGATGGGAACATTCAAAGGCAAGCTGATATGGATGGGTTCCTTGAGAGAGGCGTTGAGAAAGGCAAAATTAACATCCAGCTGGTGGAATTGGTAACTGCGCTGGACTGAATGAGCAATTAACAGGCAGAGTGAGGATTTGTTGCCGGTGGGTGCAAAGACACTCAAGTAGTCAACCCCGAACTCTTGATGAAACCCCTGGAGGCATAATCTAGCCTTGAACTCAATGATGTTTTTGTCTTTATTGCGCTTGATTCAAAACACCCATATGGACTTCAGTGCCTTATTACCAGGACTGGGCTTGCATTCCTCCCAAACTCTGTAAGTGATCAGGTTCAGTATTTCCTTCTCCATTGCAGCAATCCATTCCAGCTTGTGCGGAATGGCAAGCACCTGCTCCAAAGTTTGGGGTTCTGGTGCTGGACTTTGTTGAATTTTGCTTCAGGTGCATGATCCTGACGTTGGTTTTGGGTTAGAATGTTTTTTTTTGGAGATGATACTATAGTTTGGGAAGTTAGGTGAAACAGCACCTTGACTTTGAGGTGCAACATCATCTTCACCAAGCAGCGTGCCTTTCTTGCCTTTGATACCCAGTTTCAAAACCCTTTTTGCCTTTGGAATGAGAGAATAAGTTGTGCATCCAAAAGGTTTGAGAAAATTGTAGTTAAAGTCTTTCCTGGTCCACCTTTTGTATGGGATTGAGAAATGCTTGGATACAATGGGGAGTAGGTTAAGAAGGTCTGTTGCAGTGTTCACAGCTTCAGCCCAGTAGGTTGGGGGAAGCTTTCTATGCACAAATAGGCAGCAAGCTTTGTCAAGGATGGTTTTATTTGCTCTCTCTGCAAGGCCATTTTGTTGTGGCGTGTAGGGAGGAGAACGGTGGTACACAATTCCTAGCTCCTTCAGATATGTAGAGAGAGTTTTGCTCAAAAACTCTCCTCCGTTATCTGATATAAGGGTGATGACTTTGTTGCCAAGCTTTCTTTCAGCAGTTTGGACAAAGTCCTTGATGACTTCTGGTACTTGGTCTTTAGTTTGGAGGAAGGAGACTGACTTGAAGCCCAAGTATTGGTCCACTATTGTGAGAAAGAACCTGCAACCGCCATTGGACTGAAAAGGAAAGGGACCCACCACATCTAGATGCACCACCTCAAGCATTCTGAAGGCAGTTTTGAAGTGATTGGTAAATTGTGTGGCAGTCATCTTGCAGCTCCGGCATACTTTGCAGTGAGTGTTTGGGGTTTTGTGATGGAAGAGGTGCTTGAGGACTTTGTCGCCTGGGTTTCCAAGTCTTAAGTTCCAGAGGTGGTCAACTGGTTGCCTCTGATGGACTAGTCTTTGGGGTGACCTCTCTTTGAACTTGGTGCTGCATAGTTCCACAAGATGATTGGCAGCTGAGCCCAGTAGAGAAAACCCGTCAAGAGAAATCTTGTAACCTGAATAAACAACGCTTCTGATGAGTAGAGCCTTCCTGGTAAGCCTTGATACGGAGATGAGGCATCTGTTGAGTTTTGGAACAAAAAGCACTTCTTCCAGTTTGGTACTTTTTCCTAAGTGGTTAATGATTATGGACTTCCCTATGGCAGTGGCTAGCAGAGTGGAACCTTGGCTACAAGTACAAATGAGCACTGATGTAGGTTTTGAGTCAAACAGGTACTCAGCTTTATTGACTATGTGGTGAGTGGAGCCAGAGTCCAGGACTGGCAAGAGTGAATTGTGTGGAAATGCAGGGTGCAAGTAGTGTTGGGCGTTCAGGAAGGCTTGGGGTTGGCTTGGTGGACTGGGCTTGTCTTTCTTGTGTTCCTTTTGAGCAGAATGCAGATGAGATTGAGACTGGGCTTTGTCTTCAGGTGATTTGGCCATAACTCAGGGTGCGGTTGCCAGCAATGGTCCTCAGGGTTTTCAGAAAGCGGGTTGTGTCTGCCCTTTGAGAAGGTGTGTTTGGATTTGTCTTTCCTGTGAGAGGTGGTCTTGTAGAGCGCAATGGTGGAGTTGGTGGATGATGATTGATCTGGAGTGTCCTCCAAGTGGGTTGATTCCACGTGAATTACTTCTCTTAATTTTTTCAAGACGGCTGTTGAAATTTTGAGCATCTTTTCATTGAGGAGAATTGTGTCCACAATATGATAGAATGGGATTGGGAGTTTGGGCAGAATAGTGTAACTAAGGATATCATGTGGTACTTCAAGTTTGACCACTGAGAGTTTGTTCATGAGTTTGCAACATTTGTTGATCTATTGATTGAGGTTGCCTTTGTATTTGTAGCTGATGAAGCTGAGACACAGGCATCCACGGTTGTTGGATGACTGAGAGGCATATATTTTGCTAATTGAATCAAGGATTGCTTTGGGGTTGGCTTTGTTAGAGTGGTTCACAACTGCTTTGAAAGCAGTCTTGCCAAGGTGTTGGATTATAGTGTCCACTGCCTGTTGAAATTTATTCTTCTGAGAGGCATTAGGAATCTGAGTGTAATTAAACTTGTCAATCATCTCAATCAGCTTGTTTCTACATAGTTATATTTTGAGTTTTATAAGCCAAGAGGGATAGTTTCATTCTGTGAGCAGGGTTAAGTTCAGCCTTGAATTATTGTCCTCCTGGTCCGTCATGATGAGTCTTCTTGAGAGTAGTATTGGGACTGTAAATCTTTTGGTTTTAGACTTCAAAAGAAGATTTAATTAAATATGAGAAATGAAACAGAAAAACGGAGTAGAGACATGAAACCTTAGTCACCTTCAAAAGAAGACTCAACACAACTGTGGGAGGCCTAGGAGTTGAATGAGAAAATTGAGAACAACGGGCTGTACTGGCGGTAAAAAGGTTGATGGCTGTATGAGAGCTCAAAGCAGATAGGTCTGAGACAAGCAGTCAGACACGAAATGGATGAAAGATAGAAAGCCAGTAGCAACAAGAAAAGAAACTTGGCTTAATGGAATCAGGCTCCTGAGATGGTGGTGGTACAAATACAAAGTTGTACAAGGAAAGCATCTCAAGATCTGAGCTGGCATGGCCTCTAGTTAAGGTGTGATGGCTCCAATGAAAATGGAGCACTTGCACGGTTACTCAGTATTGTGTGCCAGTTTAGTGCTTACTTACACCATGTGCGCCTGGAATTACAAAAATGCGCTGTCTCAGACTTGTAGGAGGTAATGACACAAAATGAAATTGAAAGGAGACCTAGTTATGAGAGAAGGAAGAAGCCAATACCTCAACATTGAGTTCTCCAGAATATCTATTTTCATTTCAGGAATGGTCTGAGCAGTTTGAGCAGTTGAATGGGGAAATTTTCCAAGAACTTCTCCTTGAAATTGATTCCTTGTCCTACCAACATAAGGTTTTCAATGTGGAAAAAGAGTTTTGAGATTCCATCCTTCAAAAGTAAAGGCAAGGGCTGCAGTCCAATTCCTGGAATACAGCTGATTTGAACCATTCAGTTAGGGTTTTGTACCAGTTTTTTGGTGACTGCTTCAGTCCATAGAGTGATCACTTGAGTTTAAGAAACATTGATTCTTGATTAGAGCCTTTGGGTGTCTGTATGATTATTTTTTTGTCAATGGGTGCATGTAGGAAGGCGCTTTTAACATCAAAATTTCAAGTAGGCTTCCTGGATTTGAGGACTGAGAGGAGTAGGAGTTTGAGAGTCAAGGGTTTTTGGGTGGGAGAAAAGGTTTTTAAGTAGTCTAAGCCTTTGATTTGGTTAAAGCCTTGAAAAAATAACCTTGCTTTGTATTTGACTGGGTTGCCGTGGTAGTTGTCTTTGATTTGGAACACCCAGGTTGTGTTCAAACAATGTTGCAGTGGCAGTCCAAAATAGTTTTGCCACACATCCAGTTCCTCAATAGTTGAGAGTTCCAAATCAATAGAAGTAATTCAATTCCTGCTTTCAGCGCAGGCAATAGCTTGTTTGTAGTTTTTTGTTTTTTAATGATGGTAGAAACTGTAGCGCTGTGGATGCCTTAAGGATGAGCGGTTTCTCAGGTTTTGGAAAGGAGCAGCTTGAATTGATGCTTGAGAGGGTTGGTGATTTCTACCAGTTAGCATGGGTTGAATTTGAGAGGGAGTTTGATTCAGGCTAGCTGTTCTGACAAGTGCTTCCATTTCCTCCTTGTTGGAGGGGTTGGTCCCTTCCGCCTCCAAAGATGAGCTCTCCAAGTTGGTTTCTTTCTGCTCTCTATAGCCTTCCCACTGAGTTTATTGTTGACCACATCCAGTTACTCCATCTGAAGGTGATTGTTCATGTTGTCTGGGTATGATTGTCTTCTTCTTTGGGATACCAAGGTGATCCAACATTTGGGTGATTGATCTTAAGGAATTGAACATTTTTAGTTGAGATTAATCTTCCTTCTTTTTTCAAGATACAATAGTGGAGGAGAAGTGCATTAAAACCCACCTGCACTCCTTCCTCCCCCTTTCTTTCAAATTTCTAAGATTTAGTTTTCTTTGCAAGGAGATAGACGCAGGGGTTTCCTAGTGGTTGAACAAATGAAGGCAGAAGTTAGTATCCATGTACCTTTTCCCAGGGAGTTAACTTATCTTCCCTTCTTGGTATTTGATTTAGCAAGAGGCAACTACCTTTGATGATCTTGTCCCATGTGTTTGCAGGGATTTGTCCATCTTTGATGATTGATCAGGCGGACTCAACTATTGTTTGATTAGCTTGTTTGGCTTGTCTGTTATGATTGGGATGTTAAGGTTCAGACATGAATTGGAAAATGTGATTCTTTTCTCATAATGAGGTGGGTTTCTGATTCACAAATTTTGTACCCCTGTCTGAGCAGACTTCAAATGGATAATATCCCTGTTTCTTGAATTTATTATCCATTAAATCTATGAGGATGTTGGCAGTTTTTAATGATATTTTCCCATGTGTTTGCAAGGATTTTTCCATATTTGATGATTGATCAGGCAGAATCAAATACTGTTTGATTAGCTTGTTTGGCTTTGCCGTTATGTTTGGGATGGTAAGGTTCAGACGTGACTTGGAAAATGTGATTCTTTTCTAAGAATGAGGCAAGTTTCTTATTCAAAAATTCCATAAACCCCTTTGAGCTGACTTCCAATGAATAATATCCCCGTTTCTTGAATTCCTTCTTCATTAGATCTATGAGGACATTGGTAGTTTTGTCCATCAAAGCTAGTGGAAGGGCCGCGAGGTATACAGAGGCGTTCTCAACAAGCATAAGTGCAAATTGAGAACCTCTTTCTGACTGCAGTTTGAGGGGACCAATCAAATCTAAATGAATTCTCTCAAATAATTTTTTGACTTGCTTGGATGTACGATTGAAGGATGATTTAGTAATTTTTCTCCTGATACAGTTAACGCACTGGAAGTTGGATCAAGCTTCACTGGGAATGTGCTGGAAAAATTGGCCAAGCTGCCACAGGGAGGCGTGACTGAATTTTTGATGAATACTCATAAGTTCTGATTCCGCTGAGTTAAGAAAACAAGATTTAATGGCATGTGAAGATAGATTTTGGTCATACATTGGAGTGGGAATCAAATAGAGATTTTTAATTATTGAGCCCAAAAAGACTTTTGTGTTTTAATGAGCAACAGTGAAGGTGTCCTTTTTTGCTTTTAGAGTGCAGCCAGCCTGATTAAGAGGAAGCGCTAAGAATTTTAATTGTGACTTCAGGGACATAAAAACAGTCAGAGAGTTGGAGAGTTAAGTCCTTCCAACAGAGTTTAATGGTGCCTTTTCCTTTGATGTTTAAGCTTGCCCCTTCTCTTCTGGTTCTTATGGTGTTTTCTGTGCAAGGAGCCATGTCTATGAAGTAACAACTATTGTTTATCATATGTACCAACGCGCCTCTGTTGAGGAGAAAATTTTTTTGTTGGTCCCCATGGTCAATCCAGAGGGAAACAAGAGCAAGATAATGTGCAGTCAGAGTCTTGTATTTTGATCCTTATTTCCTTTCCTTCCACTTTGCCTGCTCATCTTTCCACCATTTTGCAGAAATCTTGGGATGCAGGTGCCAAAAAGAATTGGAAGAGTGTGATTTATTGTCACAAGGGCTGCTGACATGCAAGCAGGGATTGGCACAGAGGGGTCTCTACCCACAGTAGGCTTGGGGGCAAGGTTACTGAGAGAGGCTACAAGGAGCAGAGGAGGATTGGGTTGAAGGGTGCTGAATGACACATGCTGGGAAAGATCCCCTAGTAAGAAGTAGTAAACTGATTTCTTGGGGAACCATCAGGAAGAGGGAAGAGGAGAACTGTTTAAATAGACAAGAGGTTTGAACTACAACAGAGGTACAAGTGATTGGGGCTCAGACTATACATATGATGTCATGGGAACAGTCTAAGTAATAGAGAGGGCTGATCAGGTATGCTACTACATTAGGTTAGGCTGCTTCTACATTGGGGCAAGGTTCCAGGTCTGAGCTGTCTAAGTTGGGAGAGTACAGTTGAAGAATTTACAGTGTTCATGGGGGTCATGACACTATGTGCTAAGTACATGTCACGCTTCACACTTAAGGATTATTGTCTTCACCACTTCAACATGTCCTCTCCTCAGTACCATCTACCTCAGTCTAAAAGCATGACACAAATAAAAGCACAACATCAATGGTGCAATCCGCTATTTCCTCTGGCTCGCGCTGACCTTCCAATCTTGGCGACCAACTCAGTATATACTTGCAAACTTTGCAGTTAACTCCATACCGGTCGACCATCCATTATGAGATCCAATCTCCTTCCCTAGCCAATCAACAGCCTTGGACTTCCATCTTTGGTCATGCATTGTTTGTTATTTCGCATCTACATCTAACCAAGCCATCACTACTGTATAGTTTGCAATTGGACTAGTCCCTACCCTGCATACACTATTACCTCTCATTCGCATTACCTTCAACGTCACTCACTCTTATACCAATTCTTCATGCAAATGTACGCTCAGATTCTATTGCCTTGCACTTACGCTAAGACCTTGGATCTATACCACTGTTTCATTTCCTATTCCGTTCCTGTCATTCATTGCCTCACTGCTTCACCTGTAGTTAGCTCATCATCAGGTTGTATCTAGTCACTTTGGATTACCTTATAAGGGCTATCCCCTTGCCTGATGATTGTCTCCTCAGTTAGTTAATTTCACACGTTCTCACATTTTGCTGCAACCTAGTTATCACATTGGACTCAGGTTGAGTTTCCTTCTTTGGAACACTTTCCATTCATCTTGCTGTTTGTTGAGTGGCATAACCAAGTTTGCACTTGGCAACTGGTTCTTGCTATTTGCACTTGCCCTCGCACTTGGTACTCCTTCGCGCTCATGATCATCTAAGAATTGCCCTATAGTACGTGGGGTGGTCGTGTGACATTAAATTAACTAACTCAACTCAGCTATTGTATACCCACCAACCTATAGTAGACTTCTTCTTTCTCAATGTCACGTACTCGCTCAACCGGGAACGCTTCCCTTGCCCCTTACAATGATGAGATTCATTGGGTAGGGAAAACCAGCGCTCCTTGGGCCCAACAACCCTTAGATCCAGTTCCTCCTTCCAAATCACCATCTGTGGAACCTCTAGATGATTCTTGGGCTCCTCCACGGGATGCTCCGACGGACCCTCTTGCAGAATTTGCAGACTCTGACCATTCTTCTGATGAAACCTTGACTTGTGGTAGACCAGGGGTTCGCACTACTGCTCTCAAGCCCAATGCTCCAACCCTGCTTTCAACATTGATCCAGGCCCTCACTCATGGTGCCCAGCAATCTAGTCCAAGCACTCCTAGTTTTCGCACTCCGGGCATGAAACAACCTGATCACTTTACAGGAGAACACCCTCATAAGCTTAGATCCTACCTACAGTCTTGTAAAATCATCTTTTCAAACGACTCCAAAAATTTCCCTTCCAATAGACATAAAGTTATGTATGCTTCTTCCTTCTTAGGAGGTAGAGCCTCGCAGTGGTTCAAACCGTACCTCAAACATTTGTCCAACGACAGTCCCATTTGTATTCTCAACAACTGGGACAAGTTTGAGCAACAATTGTTTGCCCTGTTCAGCGATCCCAATGAAGTTCAAAACGCCAAATACAAACTTAATAGTTTAGTTATGAAGGAGAATAGTAGAGCCTCCGTTTATATTTCTCATTTTTGAACCTTGCAGTCTTGCATCCAGTGGAATGAGGACGCTCTTCTATTCCATTTCCAAAAGGTTTTACCGGCACGCTTAATTGAACAGCTCGCAGTTGGGGGTCATAAGACAACCTCGCTTCAGCAGCTAATCAATTGAGTGATTGAGCTTGATAATGGCTATCATGACAAGAATTGCTCTCGGCAAAACAACCATGGATCATCCACCTTGGCCCCAAAGGTGGACGACTCCTCAAAGCAAAACACGAGGAACCCAAAACCATCCAAACCAACCCCAACTTGAAAGGGAAAGCCCTTGCTGAAACTCCGAAGTTCTTGGACAAAGAAACCGGGATGCTTCGAAGTGAGGAATGACTACAAAGGGAAAAGAACGGGCTGTGTATGTATTGTGGAGGAAAACATGATGTCGACAGCTGTGCAAAGCCAATAGCGCGTGAAGCGGCTAAGCAGTCAAAAAATTAGCTTTCAGTTCTTCTGATACTCGCAAGGAAAACTACACATTATCTAAATCACCGCGAATAAATCTTTGCACTTGCGAGTCACTAGGTGCTCCAAGTTTGAGATTTATCCTATTCCATTCCGACAACACTCCTTATCAAGTATTACTTGATTCCGGCGCTAATGTTTCCTTCATCAGTGAATCTTTTTCCACTTCCAAAAATCTTACGCGTTCCAAGATAGATAAATTTCCCATCTATCTAGTAAGTAGTGTGACTGAACCATCTTATTGGGTTTCCCAAAAGGAACAATGGACCTTTGCATTTTCCAATTTCCCCAGCTTCAAATGGGATTTATTCGTCTTGGCTATACCCGGAATGGATGATACCATTCTAGGCCATGATTTCCTAGTTTACTGGAATCCGGATGTGAATTGGCAAGAAGGAGTAATTAACCTTCAAACCTCGCACCCCTAGAACTCTAACCTTTCCGTCAATCAGGAATTAAACAGCCTACCTGACACTGTCATTGAGTTGTATGAAACTTTTCCGCCAGGAGATTTGCAATATCCTGACCTTCATTCTCAAATCCCCTCTTCAGATTTAGGAGTTATTGCTTACCTATCAAGCTTACCTCTTTCCTGTTCCTTCGAAGAGAAACAGACAACAACCAAAAGGTGTATTTTGAGCTCCCTAATCCTCTTGCACCATGCGAGCACCTCAAACCTGGTGCTCAAAGATGACAAGATTGAAGATTTAGAAATCATTCAAGAGTCTTTACCTTTGGTTTATCATGACTGTGCTGACTTCTTTTCAGCTGCAAAAGCAGATAAACTACCTCCATCCCGTCCTTATGATCATAAGATCAAACTTACTGGCCCACCTCCAGCATCAGGACCAGTTTAATCTCTCTCGACGCAAGAATCAATTGCCCTTCAAGACTACATTGCGGAAAATGTAGCAAAAGGATTTCTTCAACCAAGCAATTCAAACACCGGTTCCCCTGTCCTATTTGTACCGAAATAAGACGGTGGACTTTTCCTTTGTGTTGACTACAGGAAACTGAACCAGGTAACCCGGAAGAATGCCTATCCAGTACCGCCTATGTCACATCTCCTTACCCTCTTCTATGGAGCTACTCATTTCTCAAAGTTAGACCTTCAAGGTGCCTATAAACTAATTTGCATTAAGGAAGGTCATGAGTATTTAACTGCGATGCAAACGTGGTTTGGCAGCTATGAGTATACCATCATGCCTTTTGGCCTCTGCAACACTCCTTCCACTTTTCAACATTTTGTCAACAACATTTTTTCCAATCTTGTAGGTAAATCCCTTGTGGTATATCTTGATGATATACTGGTCTACTCAAAAAACCTTGAAGATCACATTGCACATGTGCAAGAGGTGCTACAGCGACTTCGCAAGAATGACCTGTTTGCAAAAGCCTCAAAGTGCGAATTCCATTCCTCTTCCCTTCATTTTTTAGGTGTCTTAGTCTCGCAGCAAGGACTATGGATGGACCCAGCCAAGAGCGCATGCATATTGGACTGGCCCACACCTTCTTCCGTTAAATCTCTTCAAGTTTTCCTTGGTTTCAGTAATTTCTACAGAAGGTTTATTGCGCGTTACGCCGAAAGAACCGTGAATCTTACTAACCTTCCTCAAAAAGACACTCCTTTTATTTTTACCAAACAAGCTGCTTTGGAGTTTGAAGCTCTGAAGAAAGCATTTACCACTGCTCCAATACTCGCTCACTTTAACAAGCTAGCTTGCACTATTTCCAAAACAGATGCAAGTGACTATGCGATTGCAGGAGTCATCTTGCAGTTTTCTCCTTCCACTTCTGTCTTTCATCCCGTAGCTTTTGAGTCTTGCAAGTTGCTTGCTGCAGAGCTTAACTATGAGATTCATGACAAGGAACTTCTCCCAATTGTTTACTGCTTGAAGAAATGGCGTTCATACCTTTTGAGTCTTAGGGAATCCTTTGAGGTTTTAACTGATCATAATTCTTTGAAGTATTTCATGAGCTCAAAAGTTCTCACACGTAGACAGGCGCAATGGGCCAAATACCTCTCTGAGTTCCACTTTAAAATCACGTACCGTCCTGGGAAACAAGCGGTAGTTCCCAATGCTTTATCACGTTCGGACGACGTTTACCCAGGGGGGGGAGCACCTTTGCCAAAAACAACCCTGAAAACTTTAGGACACTCTTCTCAACCCAATCTGCCCAACTCAGTTCGATCTTTGATGGCTTACAAGATTTGGCTTCCAAACTACGACAAGCTCAACTTGACGACCCCAAGTGCATTGAACTTTGCAAAAGTGTGAACTTATTAGATAGTAGTTATAGTATAGATGATAATGAGTTTTTAGTTTATGATAATCGTATAGTAGTACCAGATAATTCTTGCATTAAGTTAGATATCTTCAAGTAATGGCATGATTCTCCACTTGCTGGTCATTATGGGCAGGATAAAACCTACCAATTGATTGCACAAGACTTCTACTGGCCTGGTATGACCAAAGAAGTAAAAGACTATGTTAGCCCATGCTATGATTGCAATCATAACAAGTCCTTGAAAAACCGGAAGTATGAGCTGCTCCAGCCACTTCCAATTCCTCCTTGTCCTTGGCACTCGCTTTCTATGGATTTCATCTCTCAATTACCTTCTTCTAGTGGATATGATGCTATTCTAGTAGTAGCAGATTGCTTCTTGAAGATGGCTTTATTTTTACGCAGTAATGTGATGGCCTCTTCAGAAGACTTGGCTAATTTGTTCATAGAATATGTATTTTCGAAACATGGTCTCCCTGATAATATAGTTAGTGATTGTGGATCTCTGTTTGTCTCAAGCTTCTGGACCTTGCTATGCCAACATTTGAAGATCACTTGCAATTTATCAACGGCTTACCACCCGGAAACAGATGGGCAAACCAAGCAAGTTAATCAGATTCTCAAACAATATCTTTGAATGTATGTTGCCTATCAACAAGACAACTGGTCGCAATGGCTCCCACTAGACAAATTTGCATACAACAACTCCACTCATTCCTCCACCAAACATTTGCCCTTTGAAACTCTTTATGGTAGAAACCCAACTTTCTCTTCCCTTCACGTAGCACCTTCTCAACCTGCTACCAATTACCTTGAACAAATTCAATCCCTTCAATTGCAACTTTGAACCAACCTCAAAGAAGCAAACCAGCGCTATAAGGAGCAAGAAGACCAATCTTGCACTTTGGCTCCAACCTTTGCAGTAGGAGATCAACTATGGCTTGATGCTCGCAACATTTGCAGTACTCGCCCAACTCGCAAACTCTCCAAAAGAAAGCTTGGCCCCTTTAAAGTAGAATCAGTCATCTCCCCCAAAGCCTTTAAACTTACTTTACCTGCAAAATGGCAAGGTATCCACCCGGTCTTTCATGTGTCTCTCCTAGAGCCAGCTCAAGTCCTATACCCGGGCAAGACTCATCCCCCTCCTGAACCGGTCACTGTCCTCAATCATCAAGAGTGGGAAGTAAGCCGTATTCTGGATTCCAGGTTACGCAAAGGAAAACTTCAATACCTCTTTGAATGGTCTGGCTTCCAGTCCGACAAAGATCGCACCTTGTGGGAACCAGCCCATCACCTTTGCAATTCACCCAATCTGATTTGAGAATTCCATGCAAGCTACCCTCCCAAACCTCAGAAATCATGATTCTATCCCATCCAATTCCATTCCATTCCATTCCACATTCCATTACATCCAATTCATTCCATTCCACTCCACATTTCATCCCATCCAATCCCATTTCATTTCATTCCACATTTATCTTACTCAATCCATCCCATTAAAACTTATCTTATTTCACTATCATTTCATCAGTTAATTCCTCCATCTCACTGTGTTATTCTTTTCTCATTTTCCCTTCATTTCCACTTATTATTTAAAAAAAATAATAATAATAATAATAATAAAATTTTTTTCAATATAAAAAAAAAAATAATATACATTAAATTAAAAGGTTTCTTTTATCTCTTTTTCTGCATCCTCCCAATTTTCTGTCAATTTGGCAACCATGGACCGAAAGTTATCCAGGTCTTCATCATTAATCAATGCGGACATTCTTCAAAGTACCAGTACCTCCGTTACAATGTGCCTCTCAAAGATCTCCTTGCACCTCGCAACCCAAGCTTGCTTTGGTTGCGCATTCCATCCACCTTCCTCCAAGAGCTCTTCATACGCTCTCTTCCTTTGGCCACCCAACTTGCCTTCTCCAATATTGTCTGTCAGGCGCCTCTCATCTGTTTTGACCGGCAATACGACTTGCACCGGATCCGCTTCGCCTCGGCCCTCCATTCCTTCCATCCCAGTCAATTCCTCCCTTCCATCCCCTTCATTTCCTTCTTCCAATTCACCCGCTTCCTATTCGTTCTCTCCACTTCCGTTTCCTCCATTTTCCTCTTCTTGTTCCGCTGTGTTTTCTTCCTCCCTTGCTTCCTCGGTGATAACTCCTACCGGTTCTGCACCAGATACCTTGCCTCGCACCTCGGCATTCATCTGGGTCCCCGGGTTTTCACTCAATGATCCCCAGTAAGGTGGTGGTGGTGGTGGTGATGTATTAGTAGTATATCTTTGAAAACAAGGCAACACTAGAAAAACAAGCAAATAATTAGTTACTATTTCAAGTTCATTAGTTATTCCTGATTAGTACTCACCAGGAACTTGCTTCCCCAAGTATTCGATCTCCGGCAATGGTGGTATTTCGTAATTGACCCTCGGCGCGGACCTACGACTTCGCATCTCCCTCAATGATTCCGAAGGACCCTTGAAGGTCGACTCGACATTTATATGGAAATTGCGCGCCACCTTGCAAAGTCAACATTGCTTGCATTTGCCTCAAAGACCTCGGACGGAAGTACTGGGAATACAACGCTTGTTGCGGCAAATACAGTTTTTGCAACGGCGGGATGATGATGAGGACATTTTTACAAAATTTATAAAAAATTTATTTGGTAATGAATTAAGTAAAGTATAGGGTATACAGTGAATTAAACGACTTGAGATCAATGGGAAAATTTACCTGAACTCTTGCAGGAGCTTGTGTCTTTATACCCGGGCAACTGTCATGCTTTGCAGTTAAGGATCATTGTCTTCACCACTTTGACATGTCCTCTCCTCAGTACCATCTTCCTCAACCTAAAAGCATGACACAAATAAAAGCACAACATCAATGGTGCAATCCGCTATTTCCTCTGGCTTGAGATGACCTTCCAATCTTGGCGACCAACTCAGTATATACTTGCAAACTTCGCAGTTAACTCCATACTGGTCAACCATCCATTATGAGATCCAATCTCCTTCCCTGGCCAATCAACAGCCTTGGACTTCCATCTTCGTTCATGCATTGTTTGTTAGTTTGCATCTACATCTAACCAAGCCATCACTACTGTATAGTTTGCAATTGGACTAGTCCCTACCCTGCATACACTATTACCTCTCATTTGCGTTACCTTCAACCTCACTCACTCTTATCCCAATTTGTCATGCAAATTTACGCTCAGATTCTATTGTCTTGCACTTAGGCTAAGACCTTGGATCTATACCACTGTTTCATTTCCTATTCCGTTCCTGTCATTCATTGCCTCACCACTTCACCTGTAGTTAGCTCATCATCAGGTTGTATCTAGTCACTTTGGATTACCTTATAAGGTCTATCCCCTTGCCTGATGATTGTCTCCTCAGTTAGTTAATTTCATACGTTCTCGCATTTTGCTGCAACCTAGTTATCACATCGGACTCAGGTTGAGTTTCCTTCTGAAGAACACTTTCCATTCATCTCGCCGTTTGTTGAGTGGCATAACCAAGTTCGCCCTTTGCAACTGGTTTTTGCTATTTGCACTTGCCGTCGCACTTGGTATTCCTTTGCGCTCACAATCATCTAAGAATTGCCCTGTAGTACGTGGGGTGGTCGTGTGACAGTACAGAGAGTATGTAATAAAATCTGCAAGAGGATGTACATAAAGATTCCCAAAGGATAAATCACACAGAGGAGGTATGGGTTAGACAGAGAGATAACCCAAAGAGGTATGGGTTAGACAGAGAGGTAACCCACAGAGGTATGGGTTAGACAGAGAGGTAGAGTAGAGCCTGGGAGATTGAGTATTTGCAAGCCTATGGAGTCTATCTGTGTATATTATGAGGTTAGACTATATGTAGATATGTACTGCATGAAGATCCTGAGGTATATAGTTACTGGAGACATATTGATGTAAGTCCCCTGAGCCCTGAGGTTTAAGTTCCTGAGAAAGTAGATCAGGACTGAGGGTTAGACTGGGTTTGCTGAGGTTAGACTGAGGTTAGACTGAGTTTGGTGTCAGTATGACAGTACCCCCTGGTGAAGAGGAGGGCATCTCCTGATGACCATAAAAGGAGTGGTTGAAGAGGCCATCCAGGTTGTCCTTCAGCCATATCTAACTTGAGTTTTCCTTCCCCTTACCCAAAACCATCACCACCATCCACCCCATTACCACCTTTATCTCCCTACACCAGATCACCTACACCAACCTATCCAATGTAGAAGACCAACAATTACTATCCAGTCCAAAGATACTACCCAAGTTGTGATAGGTGCATCAAGCTTGGAAGAATCTGCACTTCCAGTATCAAACATAATTCTGCCAAATGTGAAAGTTTTAGGCAGTATGGAAGAATGTGTGATATGAATAAGCAAGGCAGAAAGGCCTTGGGGCCAACCTTCTGGGTCCTGGAGAAGAGTCAACCTTTGAAGTGAAGGAGGCTCCAGATGATGATGCCATGACCCTGGGGTATTCATCCAGACTCGATGAATCTTCAGTTAAGTGTTTCTGGATTTAGTATTGGAGGTGCTGGAGTGCTGATACAAGTTTGGAATAGTCTGTTTGATGCAGGAGAGGTTGAAGAAAACGCAAGAAAAGAGGGAGGTGCTGTGTCAAACTGGCAATTTGGCCATAGATGGTACATCAAGGCGTCCGCACAAGGAGTGCGGTGAGGCAATTATACAATGGGCAACCCCTCACGTAGATTCGTACAAGGAGGTGGTCGAGGTCATTCTGAAAAGAGTAAGAAACAAGGGCATTCTGGAGTCTGTCAAACCCGTCAAAGGAAACTGTTGAAGCGTCAAAGGGGTTTGTCGAGGCGTTGAAGGGATTTGTTGAAGCGTTGAAGCAACCCGTCAAAGTGTCAAAGCAAACCGTGAAAGCATCAAATGTTGAAGCGTCAAAGCAAACCTTTGAAGCGTCAAACGTTGAAGCATCGAAGAAAACCGTCAAAGCGTCAAAGAAAACCGTTGAAGCGTCAAACGTCAAAGCGTCAAAGCAAACCGTCGAAGCATCAAAGCGGATTGTTGAAGTGGGGACAACGATGAAGACGCCAAAGGGAGTTTCAAGATGGAATTGAGTGATATGGATGAAGATAGAGAAGCCACTAAAGAGACAGGCAAAGGAAAAGGTAGAGAGATCATCATTAAAGAAGGGGGTAGGTCAGATGACTCTTTGGAGTTAGAGGATTTAAGGAACAAGATGAAGGATTTGGAGGTGAAGATGAAGGTGGTGGAAGACAGGAGGAATAGAAAGGAATGATTTGAAAAAAGAGGTGAAACTGAGGTCTGGTTGGAGGAATTGGAAAATGGAGAAAGGTTATTGGAGATGATGGAAGGAAGAAGATTCAGGGAAGATTCTGTTTTAAATGAAGATCAAGTCAATCATTCTTTGGAGATTTATAGTAGGAATTCTAGGACTTTAAATTCAAATTTTCAGGAAGTTTTAAAGAAGGGTTGGGGTAGTGAAATAAGAAAGGAGAAGTATGGATTTTTAGAAGCTAGAAATAAAAAATTTTTAGAGATAAAGAAAAGACTAGCTGATATTTTGGCTTTAGCTGGACATACTTTTGAAGTAGGGACTACTATAAGGGGGCCAAATTCTTATCAAGTTGCCAAGTTAAAATTAGTAAATACTTGGATGTCTAGAGTAAAAGAGTTGGAAGAATTGATGTGTGAAGCTATCTAAAAAGTTTTTTATATGAAATTTGTTTTATTTTATTGTTTATTTATTTATATTTTCTTTGGAGGGGAGTAATTGATTTTTTTTTGTTAAGGTAGAAAAAGGGAAAGAAAGAAAGAATATTTATTTTTTATCATGTTATTGATATGAATTATTTTTTTTTTTGAAAAGGAGAATAAGGTTTATATTGTTTTTATTTTAAGGATGTATTTGGTTTTGAAGGGTGAGTGTATGGAAGTCTTGAAGTAAAGTAGGGAAGTTGGTAAGATTAGAGTGAGATTCCCAAGTAGTGCTTTCCTTGTCATTCTGTAAGCCTTTCCATTCAACTAAGTAAAATAATTTCCCTCTCTTAAGTTTGGAATCCAATATCTGAGACACTTCCCTTTCTTCTTCACCATCAATTTTGACTGGCTCATTTGGTGGTTGGTGCCTAGAGGATAGTGAGTTTTCCTCATATGGCTTGATTAAGGAGGAGTGGAATACAGGGTGAATGGTGGACCATTGCTGAGGGAGTTGAAGCTTGAATGTACTTTTTCCAATCTGTTCTGTAATCAAAAAAGGACTTAACCATTGCTCTGAGAGCTTATGAGTTGGAAGATTAGTTTTTATATTTTTAGAAGAGAGCCAAACTTTGTTTCCAACAGCAAATGAGGCAGGAAATTCACTTCTTTTTAGGCTAGCATATCTTTTGTAGGTTTTAATTGCCTTTTCCAGTTCAATACCCAATAACTTCTGATTCTGGTGAATCTGGGTTATGAAGTGGCTGGCGGATTGATCATCTACTCCATGGAGACTTTCAAAGTTGGGGTTTTGTCCATAGATGGTGAAAAAATGAGATTGCTTAGTAGAAGTGTGAGTGGAATTATTGTAAGCAAATTCAGCAAGGGGGATCCAGGTATCCCAGTCGTCTTGGTGATAACTTAAATACATCCTACAAAATTGTTCTAGGATCTGATTTACTTGTTCCGTCTGTCCATCTGTTTCAGGGTGATAAGCTGTGGAAAGATTTCATTTTATCTTTAATCTTTCACATAAAATTTTCCAAAAGGAAGAAACAAATAATTATCCTCTGTCACTGACAATGTCAGTTGGGAGGCCATGTTTAGTAAAAACATGAGAAATTATTAGGTTAGCCAACTCCACAGAGGAGATATCAGTTTTGGTTTTAAGAAAGAGTGACATTTTTGAAAAACAATCAACTACCACAAGGATTGAGTCAAACCCATTGGATAGTGGTAGTTGTGAGATGAAGTCCATAGAGAGTGAAGTCCAGGGAGAATCTGGAATTGGTAAGGGTTGGAGGAGTCCAAACTTTTTGTGGTTACTGACTTTGTTTCTGCTGCAAAGGTAACAAGAAGAAACATAATCTTTGATAAAGGAAGTCATATTTTCCCAATGGAAATCTCTTTTTACTAGATCAGCTGTTTTGTCTTGTCCAGGGTGGCCAGAGAGGGGAGAGTTATGTCTTTGTCAAAGTATTTCAAGTTGGAGTTGTTCATCCTCCTTGGGGATTGCTATCCTATTTGGGAAAATAAGGAGTCCAGTGTCTGGGTCTATAAGATAATTCTTTACTTGTTCCTTTTTATTTAGCTTCTGAATAATCTGCTGGGTTGATTTGTTGGAGATCTGGGACTGAATTAAGGTTTCCAATTGTTTGTCAACCTTTTTTGCAGAGATAAAGAAAATTCTAGAAGTTTCAAAGTCAGTCTTTTTCAAGAGTTGTTTGATATTTGCTGGATTCTTTTCCGCATAGGGCATCCCCCCCTTGGGATAAATGTTGTCTTGACGTGACAAGACATCAGGCACTAGTGATTGCTTTCCAGGTCTATAGACTATAGTGAAGTCAAATTCAGACAGAAAGTCAGACCAACGGGCTTGGCAACGAGTCAAGACTTTGGAGGTCATGAAATATTCAAGAGAAAAGTGATCAGTGAGAACTTCAAAGGGAGAAGAAAGACTGAGGAAGTAAGCTTTCCAGATCTTGATGGCCCATACAATGCCCAGGAGTTCCTTATGATGGATTTCATAGTTCAGTTCAGCACTACCCAATTTCCTGCTGTCAAAAGCAATTGGGTGTTTGGATCCATCAAGGGAGACTTGGGTGAGGACAGCCCCTAGGGCATAGTCACTGGCATCAATATCCAAAAAGGTTCGTAAGGAAAAATCAAAATGTATGAGTACAGGAGCTTTATTAAAGGCTACCTTGAGGTCCTCAAACTGCTGCAAAGCCCCTGGGGATAAAGGAGAGATGGGATCTGCCCCAGTTAGAGCAGTGAGGAGGTGCACCTTTCTGGAATAGTTAATGATAAACCTGCGATGAAAATTAGAAAAACCCAAAAACTGTTGCAAGGCCTTTTGGTTTGTTGGTGGTGGCCAGTCCAAGATCTTCTGGACCTTTGAGTTTTCCATTTCAATGCCACTTCTGGAAATGACATATCCTAGATATTCCACTGAGGAGGCATGAAATTCACACTTAGAATCTTTTGCATATAAGTTGTTCTTCCAAAGTCTGTTCAAGACTTCACACACATGACTGTATGTTCTGTTAAGTTTTTGGAAAAAAAAGAATGTCATCAAGGTATACCACCACACAGATGGTCAGAAGGTCTGCAAAAATGTCATTAAAAAGACATTGAAAAGAGGCAGGAGCATTGGTGAGTCCAAAAGGCATTACCAAATATTCAAAACTCCCAAACTGAGTTCTCAATGCTGGAAGATGTTCATCCCCTTACTTAATTTGAAGGAGATTATAAGCACCCCTGAGGTCAACTTTGGAAAAAATGGTAGAACCAGAAAAGACTGTTAATAAGTGAGTCATGGGAGGAATGGGATATCGGTTCCTTCAAGTCACAGCGTTGAGTTTGCAATAGTCAATGCACAATTGCAACACACCATCCTTCTTTTTTACAAAGAGGACAGGTGCTCCAGTGCTGGAAGTGCTGGGGCAAATGAAACCTTTCTCTATATTTTCCGCTATATAGGCTTGTAGGGCCTCCTTCTCATGGTGACTGAGGGAGTAGATAGGCCCAACTGGAGGCATAGGGCCTTCCAGTTTGATATGATGGTTGTAAGCGCGATGAGGAGGGAGTTTATCAGATTTGACCTTGGAAAAAACATCTAAAAAGGCATGATAAGCTTCAGGAACTCTCTCCATCACAGTTTCAATTTCATCAGTTTCTTCATCTTCATCCAAACCTTCTACAGTAGCCTGCTTTGGGTCAGAGTCAAAAGTGGAAATAATCATACGCAAAACTAGAACAGATAGATCATCCTCCATATCCTCCAAGAATTTCAGAGAATGTCCAAAGAATATCCTGTTCACAGAAGTAGTTGTTCAACTCAAAGGAAAGTGTTGTGAGTGCATAGATTCTTAAAAGGGGACAGGAGCAGTGACCTGCAGGTTCACTGGCAGAAAGGAAGTGGTGGCCAAGGAGGGTTCAACAGAAGAGGAATGATACAAAGTTGGTTGGTGTCTTGGGGTGATCAATCCCAGTTGCCAATTTACCTCTGGGTTCCAGAAATGGAGGAAGTCAATACCTATAAATGTCTTCTTTGGGGGGAGTATCAACAACCAAGAAATCCCATTCTAAGTTTGGAAAAGAGGGCAAAGAGAAATTGAAGGAAACCTTATGGGTGATTTCCTGCGCAGGTGAGTCACAAGGACTGAAGGTAAATAAGAAGATAGGAGTGGTCAGAGGTTTGGGTGACAGAGAAAACTATGAAACATAGATTTTGAAATAACAGATTGAGTTTCTCCAGAGTCAACAAGTACACTTTAAGCCTGGTTATTTGACAAGCAAACAAAACGTAAGTCTTTAGAAGGAGGTTAGAGTCTTTCCTTTCCAAAGTTTGTACTCAAATATTGGGAGGGTGATGGTCAAGGAGTACCACATTCCTATCACCTAGTCTTTTCCCTGTTTGGGTTTCATAGGATTGGGTTTCTGGCCAGGCTTAAAATCTGGAAGTTTCCTGCAGAGGTTAATTTTTTGAGTTCCTCCACAATAGTTACACAAACCCTCTCTTTCTCTCCTAGCTTTTTCTCCAGCCTTGTGGTGTCCATCCTCTCCCACATTGGGATTGGGAACATAGGTTGGAGTAGAATTAGTAGGGGTTTTCTTTGCCTTCCCCTTAAACCTACCTGGTTGGCTGGTCTGTTGAGATTTCTGAGGATTGGGAAGACTGGGTCTAGGTCTTGAGGTCTGAGGGAGAGTGAAGGACTTCTCCCGGATCCTTTCATGGTGACAAGTGTCATACTTAAGAACAATATCCATTAGGTCTTGCAAGGGTTCTTGAGGTCCATCATAACCAGCTAGTTGGTCCAGTTATCTGGCTGGGAGACCCTGTCTAAAATGAAAGAAAAAGGATTTATCACCCCATCCAGAGACCTTGGTCATAAGTGTCCTGAATTCAGTGATATAGTTAGTAGCATAACCACTGTCTTTCATCTTTAGAAGGGTTAGCTCCTTCTCAGCAAGCTGGATTTCCAGACAATCCCCAAAAAGGGTATGAAGCTGTTGAGTGAATAGAAGCTAGGAGTTAAGTATAAAATCTGGCTCATGATTAACAATGTGAGCAAGATAGGGTTGGATCCATCGACTGGCATTTCCTGAAAGGTAAGAGACTGTAAAAAATACTTTATTTCTGTCATTAGCAAAAACTCTCTCATCATTTGCAAAGATGATTTCACAAGCTTGAAGGAAGGGTCTAAGCTTGGTTGTGTTAGTTCCATCAAATTTATCTGGGGCATTGATAGATGGAGATTTGAAGTTAGCAGAGGGTCCATGGTCAGCAGGTTTAGAAAGATGAGTCATTGCAGTGGTCATTTTCTGAAGAATGGCCAGCAGGGCAGGGTCAGTTGAAGGAACATGAGTGGTGGAAGGAATTTTGGTGTTTGGGGAAGGTGAAGGAACTGCTGTTGCATTAGAAGTTTGACTAGGATTACCCTCTGGGGATGGTGAACCCAGGCCACTCAAGATTCTGGAATCAAATCCTGAGTCCTCATCCTCTTCATCTTCCTCACCTTCTCCTGGGATTGGGACCATGCTTGCATTGTAGGCAGGAGAGTCCAAACCATGGTAACCTGGGCTTGGAAACTGACCTGTGACTCTGTGGAGGCTAGCATTGTCAGAAGAAGGAATAGTAGAAAGGGATACTTGGGGAATAGGTTCCAATAAACCTGCATCCATAGGAGTGGAAGTGGTAACCACTGGTGCAGCCAAGTTAGAAAAAGTCCTACCTGTTCCACAAGATCTAGTGGTAGAATGGTCATTAGGTTCAGTGGCACCTCTCCCAATGGAGCTATGGGTGACTTCTGGGCTAGAAATGTGAGAAAAAAAGAGACTGCCGTGGGTGCATTCTTACTTCTAAGAATAATTAGTTAACCAAAATTTGTTCTTCACCTTGGAACAAGAATAAAATGATTAAAAAAAAGGAATTTTTCTTCCTCTGATTACCTTTAGGGGAAAGTCAAATACAGGTTACTATACTTTGTCTAAGTGTTAAATCGTCAAAGCGTCAAAGCGTCAAAGCGTCGAAGTGTTGAAGTGTCAAAGTGTTGAAGTGTCAAAGTGTTGAAGCTTCGAAGCGTCAGAGTGATACTTAGAGGATGGAGAGCTGGGTCTTTTGAGTAGGTTTGATAGTAAGTTAAGGGAAGCAATGAAAATGGCCACAAATCAAATAGCCAAGTTCAAGGTTGGGACAGAAACAAAGCAAAAAAAAATTGCCACAACTCAATAGCAAAATTTTATGCTGTCTAAAAGGGATAGGGAGTGTGGTTGGTGAAGAAGGGTTTATTGGGGAAGAAATCAGTTTAACGTCACAAGGGCTGCTGACATGAAAGCAGGGCTTGGCACATAGGGGTCTCTACCCACAGTAGGCTTGGGGGCAAGGTTACTGAAAGAGTATACAAGGAGCAGAGGAGGATTGGGTTGAAGGTTGCTGAATGACACTTGCTGGGAAAGATCTCCTAGTAAGAAGTAGTAAACTGATTTCTTGGGGAACCATCAGGAAGAGGGTAGAGGAGATCTGTTTAAATAGACAAGAGGTTGGAACTACAACAGAGGTACAAGTGATTGGGGCTCAGACTATACATATGATGTCATGGGAACAGTCTAAGTAACAGAGAGGGCTGATCAGGTATGCTACTAAATTAGGTTAGGCTGCTTCTACATTGGGGCAAGGTTCCAGGTCTGAGCTGTCTAAGTTGGGAGAGTACAGTTGAAGGATGTATAGTGTTCATGGGGGTCATGACACTATGTACTAAGTAGAGAGAGTATGTAATACAATCTGCAAGAGGATGTACATAAAGATTCCCAAAAGATAAATCACACAGAGGAGGTATGGGTCAGACAGAAAGGTAGAGTAGAGCCTGGGAGATTGAGTATGTGCAAGCCTATAGAGTCTATCTGTGTATAGTATGATGTTAGACTATATGTAGATATGTACTGCATGAAGATCCTGAGGTATATAGTTACTGGAGACATTTTGATGTAAGTCCCCTGAGCCCTGAGGTTTAAGTTTCTGAGAAAGTAGATCAGGCCTGACGGTTAGACTGGGTTTTCTGAGGTTAGCCTGAGGTTAGACTGATTTTGGTGTCAGTATGTCATTTATCCTGCTTTGGGTTTTGATAGCCAGCTGTACATCTTTGTCTTTCCCCCCCTTGGCCCTTGAACAATGACTTGGAAGCGGTGGAGACCAGAGCCACCTTTTCTTTCAACAATGAGGTTGGTTCCATTGAATTCTACGCCTTTGATTTGTTGTTCAGTTGGTTAAGGTGATTGAAGACAAAACTGAAATTCATTTCTTTGTTGGGATGCATAATCTGCCGTTTGAAGTCCTTCATAGAATTGGGGAACTTGAAAAGGAGAAGAAAACCAAGTATGTCTTCTGGAAGGGTGCTTCCAAGCTTGGAAATTTTCTTAAGATAAACTTTTGCCTTCCTAGTAAAATTCCCAATTTGATTGCCATCAAATCTCAGGTATAGGAAATAATTGAATACCCTGGCTCAATTTGAGGCTTGAGACAAAGCATTTTTGTTGATAATTGCCTGCCAGAGCCGTTTGGCCAATTTCCTGTTTGCGGGAGTGACCACATTGTTGTGGGTGGAGGATTCTAGTTTCAAGATTATTAGTAACTTCAGCTTGTTCTTGAAATTTTGTTCCAGCTCTGAGGGTCCTACATTGATGGTGTCTGAGCATCCTCTGACATCTAAGATTGCGTCCATTCTTTCCTTCCAGATCCCATAATTGTGTTTGCCAAGCATTGGAATGGTTTCTAGTGCGATTTTGAGCATGGCTTGTTGAAATTGATCCATGTTAAAGAAGAGATATTTGGATTGATAATGAAGGACTTGAATTCCTTGGTTATTTGTGGTTGAGGGAGAGTCTTTCCCTTTGGCGTTTAACCATGAAGGAGACAACTAGGGCTGAATTACCAAGAACCAAGGAACAAAGAGACTGAAAAACAGAATTGAATGAAACGGGCAAAAGATTGGATTTAAGAAAGAGTCAAGTCTCACAAGGCAGGCATGGAAGGTTACAGATGGCGCATTGAATGGGGAGATAACAAGGAGGCTTGTGCAAGTTGAGGTTTTTGGATGGTTTGTAGGATGATGAGCTGAAGCTTGAGTTGTAAATGAATTTGGGTGAAGAGAGGTGATGAGGCGGTGAGGAAGTTACTTTGAGTGTTGATACAATGGTTTTGAATTTAAGGTTATGGAGTACTGAGTCAATTGCAGTCTAGGGTCAAATCTGAGTCTATGAGTCTGGTTTGGGGGCTAAGGCTGTCAGCCATGAGACATATATAGATGTCCAATTGTCCGCACAACTCATATGTCCACTTAGTACAGTGGTTAAGTAATGACTCAGTGCTCTGCCTACAGAACACCCAGGTCTTGTGTTGAAGCCTCCATTGTGTCACTATTCTGATGTTATCAAGCATTTTGTATTTTTACAAATATTTTATAATATTATTTTATAGTATGTTTTTAACCCAGATTTTATCACATAAAACTTTGATAAATTATATTAGAAGTTATGGAAGATCTTATAACTTAAATGTGAGTTGGAATCACTGGGATGCGTCCATTTGGATGCACAATGAATGTCCATAAAGATTTCCCTCTGTGGAAATAATATTCTTTAATAAATTTGATTTACCATAACCCATACAGGGGTAAATTATTATTCATGTTCTGTTTTTCTCTCCTTCCAGCCTGTGGATAACTTTCAGGAACCCATACAGGCTGGAAAAACGTACACACAGAGGCCATTCAACTCAATTGGGGCATATAAACTCTGTGGGATCATCTGCCAAGAATGTACATACTAATATAAGCCATAATATGGTTAAGAGTATGGTCCTAATCTTTAAACACATGCCAAGAGAGATCTGTTTAGAGTTACATGATGATGTATACTTATTCTGAAGCCCTGAGAGCGTCCAATTGGCTGCTAATTAAGTTATTGGGATGATCTACATTCTATATGATACCTGTTGGGGTAATTAGATTAAACTTTACATTGAAAATCACCCCCAATGAGTATGTAATTCCTGCTACTCATTGGGGAATATTACAAGGGGCTCTGAGCCACTGGAGACGAAATCTAGGACAGTGGTCTACTCCCCTGATGGTCCCCTGAGTCCCCTGAGGACTCATGTTAATATAAAAGAGGAGGGTCTTGCCCCTATAAGTCCTTTTCCTCATTGTATTTTTGAACCAGATATTGCATAGTTAACAAGCCCATTAAAGTTAATCAAGAAGATTGACTGGGGCCTTTTAATTTAATATCACATCAAACCAACAATCAATAAGACAACTTCAAATTCTAGTTCAAGGTCCCTTTTGGAGTTGTAGCCCTCTCTGGCTACTATAATGGGTGTGAGCTTCCAGGTGTAGGCAAATCTCCTTTGAGCTTTATTTATATAAAGCCAGGCCCCTTGCCTTTTATAAAGGTTTAAGGTGTGGCTATTTTGCTCCTAATACCGTAGTATTAGTTGAGTTGTACTGATATAAGCATTGAAATTAAGATAAAACTGACATATAAAACTTGTTATTGTGTTATTTTGCAGGTATTTGTCACAGCTTGTTACAGCAATAGAGACAATACTCTGACAAAGGCCGTAGTTGTTGTCTTGTTTGTAGTTGAGCTCTCTATTCCAACACAGCCCAAAAAAGTCAATTGCAATTTGTTACAAGGGCTCTTTTGGAAAGGATGGTGTTAGCATTCTTCTATGAGGTAGTGTTGTGGGGCTCTTTGCCTTTTAAAAATTGGGGCATTTGCGTCCAAAATGTTCCATGTCTTTTGAAATCAGAGGCCAGAAGAAATCATGTTTCAATTACAAGATTGTTTTCAGATAGCCCAAATAGCCAAGGTTGCGGTGAGTTTCCTTTATGAGTTTTTCCCAAATGATTCCATTGTTGAAAACCACCAAGCGGTATTGAAAAAAAGTATCCTGTCTTGTTCTAGGCTATCCCCTTGGAGTGGGAGTATTTTTGTCAGGTTGTGGTAAAATGGGTCTCCATCACACGCTTTGGAAATCTTCCTTTTCAGAAAATCCAATAATGTTGATCCAAATTCTACCAGAGAAGCCACAAAGGTCACATCTTCTTTGTTGAACTGAGGTTCCAGATAGTCCTTTTGGGATAATGCATTGGCTACACCATTGTCTTCCCCTTTAATGTATCCAAGGTGAAGGTTGAAATTATTTAAGATCTCCTTCAATATTGTCTGACACCTGCTCAGGTTGCGCTGTTTCAAGAGATAGGTCAGGGAATGGTGATCTGTCAGAAGGTTGATCTTCATACTCAGAGGGATTGTTTCCCATTTTTGTAGGGCATGAAAAACTGCTAGGAGCTCTTTTTCATGGACTGGGTATTTTTGCTCAGATGGAGTCATTTCGCGGGATTCATAGGTGATTGGGTGAGCTTTCTTCCATGAGGTTCATTGGAAAAGTGCCCCTCGCAGTCGCAACCCAGAGGCTTTGTATGACTCCAAACAGTGCTAAGCTGCGGGCAGTTCTGTAAAGGGAAAGGTGCTTTTTAGGGTGCCTTCCCAAGTGTTACAATAATATTTAAATGTAACCAGAATCAAGGCCCGGGAACTTTCAAACAAGGGATCAATGTAAGGGATGAGTTTGGGAATAGTCAGTAGAAATGGAATAAACACTATCTGAGACAAGATGGTAGAGGGAAAGACTTGAAAAAAAAAAGTAAAATTCCTGTTCAGAGTTCACTGGAAAAAGGCAGTTGCAAGTAACAATGCCCAAAAGCTAATAACTCTGGTTGTC
This sequence comes from Puccinia polysora, assembly GCA_025617555.3. Taxonomy (NCBI): domain Eukaryota; kingdom Fungi; phylum Basidiomycota; class Pucciniomycetes; order Pucciniales; family Pucciniaceae; genus Puccinia; species Puccinia polysora. The sequence goes on from CM062625.1 coordinate 2,976,664, forward strand.
AGCAGAAGATTAGGAAAGATCAACTCAATCCCGACAAACATGCCCAACTCTCTGCAATCAAGTGCTTGAAGGGTACCAGATAACTGTTGGTTGCTGAAAAAAACAAAATCAAATTGTTTGTGAATCTCTAGAAGCAAAGCAATAACAGTTTTTGAAGGAGTTGTATCTTCCAGCTATGACAATGTGTTCAAATCATTTCATTTCATTTCGCTTTTCTTTTATTTTCTATATGTTTTCCTTTCTTTTGTTTTTCATCTAGTCTTCATCACCTCACCTGCAACCCTGCTCGTGACTCCTCACTCAATTCCTGCAACTAAAGCACTCACTCCGGTCCCGCCACCCGCTGCAAGTACTTCAAATCTGAACTGCTCAAATTTAAATCTCCCCTCCTGGCTCAGATCCTGGTGAAGTATCTCTCTTGCGCAACCATGATATTGCACCTCTGACCCCAGGCTTCTGAGTCAGAATTGTAGTGACACGGTATCGGACGTTGGTACAGGGGTGACAGCGACGCAGCCGAGTAACCATGGGACACCCAAGTCCCAACACCCACCCCTTGGCAAGACGCTGGCACCCCTACAACAAATAAAGAAAAACAACTGATGGGGACAAAAGACCCACCCGTCACCATACACCGGTGAAGGGAAATGAGATATGAGGAGAACCCACCCCGTTGGCCATATACCGGTAATGGGTTGGACAGTTGAGAGACAAGAGGCCAAAGAAAATTGGTATGGCAGGAGAAAGAGTTGGAACAAGAGGACTAGTAGTAGGCATAATCTAAGTTGCTGCCATGATCATAGCCGCCATAGTTATTGCTATAGTTGTATCCACCTCCCCCATCATCATACCCACCCCCACCATCATATTCATAGCCCCCACCACCATCATGTTCATACCCCCCAGCAGCGCTATAGTTATTGATCCCATCATTGTAGGATTCAATTTGGTCCATGATGGGAGAGGGTGACCAGTTATGTAGTGTGCCTAGTTATGGGGACCGGGGCCTAAGAGTTGGGGGTGGTGATGGTAGGCTGTTGCAGTAGGGTGACGCGGCCCAGAGAGCAGGCGGTGATGCTGGTGGACTGTTGGAGTAGAGGGTCAAGTACCAGTCTTGACGTTGCAGAGGTGGCGGTGACACTGGCGGATCATTGGAGTAGCAACTCCAAGGTCTGAGAGGTGGTACGGACTCTTCCTCTTCATCCAAGTAGAGGTATGGCGTTCGGAGGGGCTGTGGCTCTCGCTTTTCATCCGAGTAGAAGGATGGTTGTCGGAGGGGTTGCATCCAAGGCTCAAAAAAGTAAGGGGATCGCTGGAGACAGGGCGGTGACACTGGTGGAGTGTTGTAGCAGGGAGACCGCGACCAAAGAGGAGTGATTGACTGTTGCATTTGTTCTCCAGGTGAGCAGGGAGGTGTTGGTTGGAGAGACTGAAGGTTATTCTGAGCCTCACCATCCGGTTGGGCTATATCACAATCTTGGTCAGGATAGTCTGGGGACTTGTTCACGTTGTCCTCAAGGATGAATTCTACAGATGACCCATGTTCTTCAAGATCTTGATAGTAATCAGATGTGTACTTATCATCTGGTGCAGCACAATTGGTAAGGGAGGGGACAATTATGGGAGGGATTGAAATGTGACCGGCATGCTTGTTAATAAAGCCACAAGTGTCCTGTGTATGACTAGGAACACTCGGTTGGGTCTCCTGAAGCTTTGGAATTGGACCTGCTGTTGATGCAACATGCTGCCTCTTCCAAGCCTGAGAGCGAGCAGTGGGGCCCCGTCGGCAAGATCAGTGCAAATGTGCAGAGGCAAAGTTGAACGATCCACAACTTTCTCTGTAACCCTTGGGATGGGTCGGTTGATCCATTGGGGGGCATGAGGTCTGTTAAGTTTGAGAAAAATTTCTAGATCACCGAGAAAAGTAAGGACACGATCCACAGCAGCATGGTGATTGTTAGGCATTGTGAAATGACCAAGCAAGCAAGGGAAGTGGGCGAGAGGGAAGAAATAGAAGAAAGATCTTTTGGAATGGAGTGTCTAAAAAAAATTGAGAAATCTTCAGCGGAGCTGGTAACGCAGGCTCATAACCTGTAGTGACACGGTATCGGACGTTGGTACTGATCTATTACTGTGGGACACAGAGCAGGTATAAGTACCCTGCTCCGGGTCACTGTCAACCTGTGGGTGACAGCGACGCAGCCGAGTAACCATGGGACACCCAAGTCCCAACAAGAATCACCGCTACGCTCAACCTTTGTCAACAACATCCATCCGTCAATGCCGCTGTTATCATTTCCTCTGCTTCTCTTCCTTTCTACTCAAGCTCTCTGTACCAGAGTCTGTCTGGTTCTTTTTAGGTGATTTATCACGAAATTGTGTTTTGTTTTATTTCCTAAGGTCACTGTTCAATAACTGAAATTGAAGTTCTTTTTAGCCTCTCATCACTTCAGATTTACAGTCCCAGGCGCTCCATTAAGAACCAGACAAACAAACATGTCAGAGACCAAGAACAACACTAAATCAAAACTCAACATCCCACTCCTAAAAAATAAAAACTTCCCTTCCTGGTTCCTCCAAATAAAAAGCTACCTCCAAAGGAAGGGTCTTTTCAAATTGGTAGTGGATGCTCCTCCAAGTCCCCTCTCACCCACTCAACAAAATAAGTTATTTGAAGCGGCAGACATCATTGTACAACATATAGGGGATTCCCCCTTTGACGCAGCTGTGAACTCAAAGAACAATGGGGACCCACATGAAATCTTCAACACCATTCTCTCAAGATATGCGTCTCAGTCCTCCAACAATTGAGGCAGGATATGGCTAAACTTTATTTGATCCCAATACAAAGGCGATCTCAACTCCTACATCAAGGAATGCCAGAAGCTGATGAACAAACTGTTGTTCGTGTGTCTAGAAGTGCCTTCCAACATCTTGAGCTACACCATCCTAGACAAGCTCCCTAGTTCCTTCTACCACATGGTCAACACCATCATCCTCAACGACAATTTTCTGCAAAACCCCACTGGTGTTCTCAACAAAATTTTGATAAATCACTCACCTGGAATCATCCTGGAATTTGCCTAATGAAGTTACTCCGGATCTCAATCCATCCACTTCCCTTCTTAAATCCACACAGAAGAAGAAGACCAAGCATCCTTGGGCAAAGAACCACCACAATCCCCTTTCTAGTCACTCAGAGGACAAGTGTTGGTTCCTACATCCTCATCTTAGACCCAACTGGAACAAGCGGGTGAATTCCAATCTCCAAACTTCTGTCAAACCGGCTGACACCCCCACTGAACTTCACTTCAACTCGCAAATATACCTCACTCCCAGACCTAATCTATTGCAGCTTCCTGTTCTGGACTCCGGTGCCATTCATCACATTGTCAACAACCCAAACTACTTGTTCAATGCCACTCCAACTAGGTTAGAGGTTGGAACTGGATCCCCTAACAACTCCTCACCGCTACTCACGTTGGCTCTGCAAAATTGATCAATCATCTGGGCGCTTTTACCGTATTGCGGAACTTTCTATTGATTCCAAAAATCAACCGTTGTCTCATCTCTCTAACGCAATTGAAAGCAAAGAAGACGGTTATCACCAAAGTTAGCTTTTCAGGGATTGAAATTCTGTGCAATGATTTATTTTTCATTGGTTCCACCTCCAACCACCTCACAGAGCTCCGTGGGACCAGATTCTCAGAAGATCATCAACCCAAATTGTTGCTCAACAAGCCAGACACCGCATGGCATTCTTGACTGGATCATCCAGGACTATCTGCTCTGAAAACACTTGATATACCTTGCTCCTTAACTACGGCAACTTGCAAGATATGCCTCATGTGCAAAGACACTGCTACGCCATTCTCTCATCACTTCAAGCCTGCCACCAATACCTTGCGCCAGGAAAAATCTGGTGGATCTGGTCAGCCAGTGACATCAAATCCTTTTGATGAGATGATTGAATCCAATGGATTTCTTGAATGTTTCCATCATTTGGAAACACAGCTGACCCCCAGTTTACAATTAGTTGCTTCACAATTTCTCCAATTATTCAAATTTGTTTCTGATTTCATTCCATTCTGTTTTACCTTTTGATATCCTAGCTTTCTCCTTCTTTTCTTCCTGTCTTACCTATGATTTCAAATGGTATTCTCCAAGGTTTATATTTTACTTCCTCCCAGATTCCACGTGGTTTCCAATTTTTTTGTCCCTGATTTCCCCCTGATTTCTCCCTGATTTCTCTCTGATTTCTTGCTGATTTCCCACAAGTATCCATTTTTCCCCCTATGAGGATAATCCCTCATAATTTTCTGAAATTAAAATAAAGCATTTTTTGAACAAAAGTTATCCTCATCATTCATACAATTCCTTTTCTCATGCAATTTCTGTTCTATGTACAGGTAATGCTTGATAAATTTAATTGAAATTCACTCCAAAAATAATTCAAATAAAAAAGATGGAAACAATTCATAACACTTGGGATATTGCATAATTTTTAAATTTCACTTTCAGGAAGATATAGTTTTGTGACTAGTATGATTCCATTTTGAGAGAAATATGCACACTGGCCATCAACAGCATCACAAGAAATTATTTGTTGTTCAATCCCATGTTTAACTTTGTACACATTGAGATGCTTCCAATCAACTAAAAAATTCCTGTCAATTTGAAATGGATTCACTTTCAAGAAGTAACCTGGTATGCTCCCATATGGATCCACCACACTGAATATGTTTTTTATCTGACCCAAGAAGGAGACTTTACCCAGATTATATGACACAGTACTGTTTCCATAATTTGATTCTGTTGTGGATAATGCCATTCTATTCCAATGGAGATGATTCAAATAGTTCCACCATGGTGAGAGAGTAACAGTGTTTGGTTCATTGGCACTATTGATTTGATTGAAATCTTGCAAATTTGTAGAAGAGATGGAATTCCTGAGATAATTGAGGAATTTGTAATAAGATTCTGGATTTGCATGGACTGGATTTAGCTGTGAAATTGAATTTGACCTGGTGGATGATTCAAGAATTCTTGAAAGTTGATTCACCTCTGGTGGTGCACCTGGTGAGTTGATCAGGGACTTTAAATTTGAAATTCTGCAGAACCTTTGAACTATAGTAAGTGGTACTTCATCTGAGTTTAATGTAAATCATAGTCAGCATTGTTGTATTCTGTATATCTTTGATTTAAAGGAATTCACACACCCACATAATTTTTGGTGTTGAACTTGGAAAATAGCCCATTCAAGCGCTCATAAGCCCAGGTAGCACATGTGGGGCCAGGCCCCCACCTTTATAAAAGCTCAGGTATATGGGATGCAAGATGATGATTTGGCTTTTGATTTTGCTCTGGAAAGAGCTTCCTACAAAGTTGGCGATATTTTTCCCAGTGCCTGGTGAAATCAGAACCATTTTGGGAGCTTGTATTCCAACTAGTGGCAATGTTCAAACAGGTCACTAAATGGAAGGTATTTTCAACAACTATTTCTGGTAATGGACATTGTTCAAATTGCATGGCAATGATGAAATTGGGAATGTAGAATTTATAAAGGAGAGACCACTCTGCAGCCTTGAGACTTCCATGACTTGCTGCTCCAAGGTTTTTTGGTACTCTTGTCCAATCAGATGGGATTAGAGTAATCTTGATGACTTGTTGAAGATTTTTCAGAAGAACAGAATCAAACTTGAATTTTGACAGAATTGAAGGGCTTTGCTCAGGGATATCACTGGTGCTTGGATCCAAAAATGAGACAGGTACATAATCTAAGTCAGAGAACAAAGGAGATTCCGCCATGAATTCTTCATGAGTTAGAGCCAGAGGTTGTTCTCTCCCTTTGCCTATGGATTTTTGTATGTTTTTAATATCTTTCTGGGCATCTCTTTTCAAGTAACCCAATTCTCTAGAATAAATTTGTTTTTCGCTGGGATCTTCATTGTCTCCACTTTCATTTTCATCATCATTTGATACCTCATCTGATGAGTCTGGAGTTTTTTTCTGTATCTTTTTCCAAGAGGATTCTGGAAGTTTCAATTTGGTAACAGCATGATCTTTCAAGGCTCCAAGAATCATATTGTGCATTATGTCAAGGTTGGCAATTTTTTTGGCATCCCAATAAGGGAGTTCTTCTAATATTGAGTAACGGACACCATTCTCTTTGAAGAGATGATCTCTGTGTGATTTAGTTGCATGTAACCATGAATTTACTTGAATTTTGTGCTCTGCTAAATTTTTTGGGGCCCAATTGAAAGGCTCAATCTCATTTATCTCAGACTTCTCAATGGTACAGAAGTTGAAAAACCTTATTCCTGAATGACTGGTAAATCCTATGATCTTTCGCATTGCTACAACATCTGCTATGACAGTGAGTATAGCCGCTCTGATGGTAACTCCTGAAGGATTATTATAGGTCTTGGAGAAGTGGACACCATTCCAAAGTTTCTGAAGTTCTCTGACTAGGGGGGTGAGTATATGATTCAGTTGAGGACCAGTAGGCTCTTTGGGGCCAGGTATGATTCCTACCAGATAAATTTTTTCTGCTTTCAGACGTATTTCAGGTGGAAGATTCAGGCATACCATGGCAATCGTTCCAAGAGAGGCATGAAAACTAGGCTTTCCAAAAGCATTAAACCAGTCAACATATAGGGTGAATTCCAAGTTCCCAGGCTTTGAAAAAAAGGGGGAAGTTTTGTTTGGGCCCCTGAATCTTTTCCAAACACTCCCATCCCAGATATCTTTCATTATCTCAGAGGGTTTGTTTTGGAGATGTTTCAGCAGTTCTTCCTCAATACCTGGATGGTTCAAAAATCTTGCCAGCCATTGTTGAAATGGTTTGTAAATGAAATGTTTGCTTGCGGAGAATTTTGATTCTTTTAAATTTTTTCTGCTAGGCATGGAGTTAATGGAAGTCTTCATAGCTCCCATGGTGGATGAGCAAGGTGGACCCTGGTCAAATCTTTTTAAATATTGTGTGCATTTAACATTGGGTTCTGTGACATGTTTTTCTTGGTCAACCAAGTAGAAGCACTCTGGAAAACAGACATATATCTCCAGTGAAGCATCCAGGTTGAGATGCTTGAAGATGGTCAAAATGCTGAGGGGAATCTTTGAGCTGTTATTGGCCTAATGGTTTTGAAGAGTGTTTTGAAAAATTGTTTTATTTTGAATATTGAAAGAACAAAGCAGAAACCTTGATGCCTCTGTACTGATTTGATGATGCACATTCATGATGGCTGTGATCACCATTGGAAGGATGACATGGTGTTGGTTTTGTATCCAGGGTAATAGGACAAAGTCTTGAGTGTCAAATATGGGAACACCAGCTGGAGGTGAAATTGCAGTGATATCATCTTGAGATTGGGCCATGTTTGCATTGTTATTATCTAATGGATATCTATGGTTTTTTGGTGTTTTTGGGGACAGTGCTTGTGGAGCCGCTGTTGGTTGTGGAGAAACTTGAGTGGAAAGTAAAGTTGTGGTGAATTTTTGATGCTTAGCATATCCAGAAGGGGTAAATGCTATGCCTTGCTTTATCCCATTGGGAGTCATATGAGTTTTCCTGGAGCAATTTTCACACATGCAAACAATAAGTTGGATATTTTTTGGGGCGATTTTGGTGCAAGTTCTTGATGAGTGGATGAATTGATGATGGGGGAGAAAAGTGTCTCTTTATATGAAAAAACTCTGGTGAAATAGGTTGCAGGTTCAATGTTTTTGTTTCAGTGACTTGCATGGGTTATTAAGATGAAAACAAATTGAGTGCTTATCTTGAAAAATTGAAACTTATTCCATGAGACATGTTTTGGGAACTTGGAAGAAAGATTTTCTTCACTTATCATGAAACAATTAATGGCTTATCATGAAGAAGTTGATGTCTTATCATGAAGCAGTTGATTCCATATCATGAAACAATAGACAATCATCATGAAAAACTTCAAGGCTTATCATAAAACATTTGAAGTCTTTTGCTGAGATGTTTCATTTCATTACTTATCATGAAAAATTATTTACATAGCTTTTTTGTTTGCCATAATTCATTACCCCAAGAGTGAGACTTTTGTAGAATTTTTAGGTGTTTATTGCTGATTGAGGATAATCAATTGTTTTTGTTGAATTACATTTCCAGCATGAAGGAATAAAACATATTACTGTAGTGTAATTGATCCAACATGGGCTTTACGTGGAACACTAAAAACAAAAATCTCTTCAGTATTCACCAATTGAAGCCAATAATCACTGAAATCAAGTACAAGAAATTTTGCAAGAGTAAATCGTGAAGTCCAAGGCCAAGAGAAGGCTTTATCATCAAAGAAAGATTGTTGAATCAGAGATACAACATATGAATTGGTTCTTTTCCATATTTTTTCAGTTATATCTTTTGGCTCTAGCTGATTTATTTTAGAGATTAATGATATAAGCTGGAGAGAATCGGTGACTTTGAACCTCTTCTGATCATCTGGAATAAGAAGGAAACCACGTATTCTGGAAACCAGATATGCTTCTAGAAGGTGATAGGCAGGACGTTTGGTGAATTGTTGAGGAAGTTTAGCAAAAGCAGGAGTATATTTAGCAATATTGGTTGTGGCCCTGTTGATTTTATGTTTTGCCCAAAGAATGGAGAAAGCTATGAGCATATAGTAAATGCCATCTACCACATTATCTATTGCTTTGAAGTCGCTTGGAGGCATATTGGATGGATTGTTTTCTCCATACTGTGTGATTGCTGGTTTGCTTTGCCAAGATTTGATGCAATTGATGAAGTACTGAATTTTAAATATTTCCTCTTCAATTTCATCCTCTGGATCAACTGGATCCTCAAATTCAGGGGCAGGAGTTACTTCCTGAGAAACCAACAAAATTGACTGGAACCAGATGTGGGCCCAGTTGCATTTGCAGTGCTCGGTAGGAAATGAAAGTAATTGGATCAAATCCTCAAGGGAATAAGTTCCCTTTTTTGGGAGGTCAGTTGTTGTGGCCGGGATGTTGATGACTTCTGGGGATTAATACGGCTCATTTACTTGAGCTTTGAATGGGTTGAAATCTGAAGGCAGAAAAAAACCAGTTCATCCCTGGAAAAATGCATGTCAACATTCATATTGAATTACCACTATTTTCCAACTGCTTGACCCACTCCTTCAAACCAGTGGCACATGTTTCAAACCGGATGGAATGGCTCAGAGTTGAGGGGTATGATTCCTAGGGTTTGATGTGTTTCAACTGAGCCTCAAAGAGATGAATTGTGGATGAAACTTCCAATTCATATGCTGAAAGGGTGAGGGAGGTAGAGAATAATTTGAGAATTGGCTGAGCCTCTGCATGATAATTTTTGAGACAAGGCATCACATCTTGAACAAAATGAAAAGAATTTCAACATTAGTTTTGCTATCAATCAATAATAAATAAATAGATGTTCCCTACCAGGAGCTGGGTTTTGGATTCTTTGAGTGAGCTGCAGATTTTAAGTTGATTCAGCAGGTTTTTGTGAAGTTGTCTCCCCGGCTGGATTGGTTCCAGTTTCATTGTTGGGGACTGCAGCAGAATCATCTGTTTTTTCTGTATTGGTTGGTGCAGACATGTTGATTTCATCTTCTTCCTCATCACTTTCTGAAACAAATACATGCTTTTTTTTGGCAGGTCTGTTGGAGGATGAGTGAGAGGCAGATTGCTTTTTGAGGAGGTTGCCATTACCAATTCTGACCTCTTCTTCTTCAGGTAATTCTTCACCCTTTGATATGACTGATAAAAAACACAATTGTCAACAGGGGTCAAGAGTGAAATTTAGTGGGAATGACTTACTGGCATCATACTTGTCACAGGCTTCAATTCCTTGACGAGCAATATCACAAAGAGAGCGGGTGGCTGTTTTTTCATTTGCAATTTTTTCCAATTGTTGACGTTTTTGTTTGTTACTGGAGAGGAATTCCTGGCGTGATATGAGGGACACTTCTGAATCGTTGAGGAATCCACCAGTCTTGGATGGAGGAGGGGGTGGAAGTGGTTCCACTGCATTGTCTTTGTCACCAACAACTTTTTTCCAAGCGGGAGGTTTAGACAGGTTTGATCTAGGGGCGGGGGGGGCATCCATTGCTGCAGGCCCTGTGCTATCAGGTAAAGTTTGGGTATTGGCACAGGTGGTTGTATTTTCTGTTCATGAAAGGGGTGCAGGAGTATCATTCCCAAGGGAATGGCAAGAAGATTGAGTGGTAACCATGATCAGGTATATAATTTTAAATGAGTATGATAAGAATTGAAAGTAGGATGTAGGAGCTGGGGATGAAACGGTGGTGTAGTGAGGAACAATTGAGTGGATGGATTAGGGGGGACAAGGTCAGGGAAAGATTCTCTTTATATAATGGTGCTGGGGAATCATAAGAGTACCCCGACAGCAATCAAGCCATTGTATTTCTACACAGCAAATATGTGATGAGGAATCATAGGACGACTGTATTTGATATGGAAACATGTGATGAGAGAACTGATGACAGGGCCTTGAATAGCATGCAACAATTTCTATTAGAGTATATTCATGTTTTGATGGTGGTAGGTGTATATTGCATACAAAACATGAATAAACAGAAGAAAGAGTACAGAGACCAGATATAGTATGAAGCATGAAATGTACTCAGCAGTCAATTTAATTACACACAATGTGATAACTGACTTTTTAGGTCTGCATTGCGTGCAGATGATCCATCAGTGATCACCTCATCCTCTTGCATTGCAGCCAAACACCCATTGTAAAGTCTCTGAGCAATTTGCACAGAAATACCAAGTCTGGGAATGGACTTCCGGCGTGTCGATTGGATTGAACAGTTTGGTGGAATAATAGGTTGGAAGCCCAAAAGAGATTGATCCATCCATCATGTTTTTCAAACTCAATGACCATAGAAATACCTGGAAGAACAAACTGGCCTTGTTTGATGTCAAAGCCTTGACTGTAGTGAGCTGGTTCACCAGTTGCCTCATGGATACCACAAAAGCCACCATAGGTGATAGCATTGACATCATCATCAATATGAGCTTGATTGTAAAACTCCCTCCAGGTGGTGGTGATGTTACCAGCAAAAGGCTCAGTGTCCTGGGGGTCACCATATTCTTGGGCACCAAAACCAGGAATGTTGGCCTGTTTCATCTGCTTGATTGCATGTGAAAAGAGTCCAGGGGCCAACGCTTTGTATCTTTTGGAGATGATTTGTTGAAAAACAGGCATCTTGTCCAGGAGTGCCTTCCACTGTTTGTATCTTTCTGGTGTAAGAGTCTTTGATTTAGAAGGCTTATATATTCCTAATCAAAAAAATTGAATTTCAATTAGTATCACTTGTAATCAAAGAATTCAGTAATAGAATTGCTTGCCAAATTTTTCCACTTTATCATACCCCTTACGCCAACCAAGTGCTTTCATGATACCACCAAGAAAAGAGGCATTTTTTTGATTGCCATAAAAAGATCCTAGTTGGACAATGGTTTTGGTCAAGAGTCTGATTTCATCATATTCTGTGCATGAAATGTCCGACCACTTGGTGAATTTGTGGACCAAGCCAAGTTCACACTTGTGGTTGGTTAGGACAACCACTGGAGGGCCTGGGTTAATATTGTATTTGAACTGCTCAAGGAACCTGGTTGTGTTTGCAATTGAGTGCACATCTGGACATCTGATCATTGTAAAGTCTTCAGGTTGGTTGACGGAGAGGCTGTGACCGGCGCAGCGAGTGATATTGGCCAGTGCCTCCATTTTCTTCTTCTGAGTTTCAGAGCTGAAACCACAATCCTGACTGGTGGAAGTACGGGTAAGGACATGTTGGCTCTGAGTTGGACGTGGAGGAAGGACAGGAAGAGTGGGTATGTTGACCATGGGTGTTGAGATTGGTTGGCAAGAGCCACTTATTTCACTAGCTTGCTTGGCCTGCCTACGTGCTTCTTGGGCCTCCTTGGAGCGGATTCCACGTCTCTATAATCCACAGGAAAAACAATCAGCTTGAATCCAAGTATGGTATGACATGGTGAACCATGAAGTGCTTGCGCAACATTCAGGCTGGTCATCATCAGGAAGGTAATACAGGGCGCCCGTCCTGGATAAACTCCCTGCGTAAACCCTCCCTTCAACAGGCATCCCATCCAATGGACATAAGGGGGAAATGAAAGATCATCCCAGGGGATAATGATGTGAACCACAAAGTGCTTGCGCAACATTCAGGCCAGGTCCTCAACAGAGAAGCAATACAGGGCGCCTGTCCTGGATAAACTCACTGCGTAAACTTCTCCTCAGACAATTATCCCCTGGGAAAGGATAATAGATGAAAATGGAACAACAAACCGCCTTTTTCCTGGGGCCTGTGTGAAAATATTGAGAGGTATCAACAAACATTCTCAGATGGAAGATGCAAGAGGAGGGGGAAAAACCTGGACAATCCATTGGGAAAGATGGTGTGTGAGAATACTTGAACAGAATATGTTAGAGTTTGTTCAGAGTTCAATAGAACAAGGCAGTTGTAAGTAACAACACCCACAAGCTAATAACTCTGGTCGTCAGCAGCTGATTAGGAAAGATCAACTCAATCCCAACCAACCTCCAGGTTCTCAATGAACCTGCCCAACTCTCCGCAATCAAGCGCTTGAAGGGTACCAGATAACTGTGGGTGGCTGTACAAAACAAAGCAATTTGTTTATGAAGCTCTAGAAGCAAGCAATAACATATTCAAACAAGAATAACCCAACACTTTTCAAGGGACTCAAGAGTAGCGTGGCAAAATGTAACTTCAAAGAAATAAGGGAGGTTTAATACTCCAGGTTTCAAGCTTAATGAAACCTCTCAGCCAAACATGGCTGGCTCCTGGAAAGATAATCAAAGAATTATCAGGACCAGTATGGTCGGAAAAAGGGATCAGGAGTGGTATAACACACTCAAGAATTCAACCAAATGAATTCTTCTTCAACCAGCAAGGCTATTGGTTGGTGATAATGCCCACAGAGGGACGGATCAAGGGTTTGAGTATGGAGGCTCAAGGATCAAGGGGCAATCAAAAGATATACCCAGGTTAAAGATTATGAATTGCTCAAATGGATCAGAGAAGGGATACCCCTGGATGATGATGATAGATCAATACTCCCATGTATGGGGCAAAAAGGCCGGGGAGAGCCCCTCCTTATATGGGGAAGAGGCCCTAAATACTAATTACAAGGGATACTACAAATAAGTGCGAAAAAAAATAATTTCTGACATTTTCTGGCGGCTGGGGTGAGCACAACCCTCACCCCACCATTCCTTGCGTCCATCTGCGGACGGGCGCGCGCGACAACAAACAGATCACCCACCCCATCCCAAAGATGGAAGGGGTGGCGATAGGTACAACCGAGACCGCCCACGGATGATTGCGGGCGCTCAAAGGAATGCTGTTTTCGCACCCCCATCCAAAGACGGAAAGGGGTGTGAGCCGACAGGCCAGGGCCGATCGGTCTTCCGTCCGCAGATGGGCGCGCGCAACTAAAAACAGATCACCCACCCCATCCCGAAGATGGAAGGGGTGGCAATAGGTATGTACAACGGAGAACGCCCGCGGATGATCGCGGGTGGTCAAAGGAATGTTGTTTTCGCACCCCCATCCAAAGAAGGAAAGGGGTGCAATCGGACAGGCCAGGGCAGATTGGTTGTCTGTCCGCGGACGGGCGCGCGCGACTACAAACAGATCACCCACGAATCAAAGCCTTTGGGACGGAAGTATAACGCTGATGACATTCTATTGAGTTACCTGAAGCAAAACGGAGTATACAAAGTTACTTCATCAATCCCCTCAGCTCTTGGCTTGAAGCAGCTAACCCAAGCTGAAAAATTAGTATGAGCCAATTGAAACCTTTTGAAGTGTAAAATAAAATAAACAAAAACAGAAGGAATATTGCTTTTCATTCTTGGATACATCTTGCGTCCTTAAGGAAGGAAAAAAAACGTTTTGGTTGCTTTCTCTCCTGTTCACATCCAAGGCCAATAGTCATCCTGATACAATCATCAATCATGATTTATGTGAAATTTGTTTATTTTTTGATCCCAATTTTGAACTCATTGGCTAACATGATCTTTCTTGCTTGAATTAGTGTAAAGTGAGCCCTCAGATACCTATATGATCAACCCATGTGTTTGTTTGTAATACTGTCTCAACCAAGAAGAGACGACAAGAACAGACAAGCTGCTGTATGTATGTAGATACGTTATCTGGTTCTAACGTCCTCAGATCTCCAACTCATCTTGGCTCTCCCCACATCTTCTCAACCAGCGTTCAACTTGATGTGTGTGTGTGTGTGTATGAGTCTTTCCTTCTGCTTGGAAAGAGAACAGAAGGAGCATCATTCTCTCAGAAAACAACCGCCACTCCAAGGTGATGCCCGGTTTCCGCAAACCCTACATCATGAGCAGGTTTATGCCCCTGTAGAGCATGAAAGAACCCACATAATCCCAAGTGAAATGAATTTTACTGGTTTTTGTCCCGGTTTTGTCACCGCAGCGTCCGTCCGCGGCATAACACCACTCCGAGGTGATGTCAGGTTTCTGGAAACTGGACATCACAAGCAGTGTTATGCCCCCGTAGAGCATGAAAGAACCCACATGATCCCAATTGAAATGAATCTTACTGGTTTTTTCATGCTCTACGGGGGCATAACACTGCTCCAAGGTGATGCCCGGTTTCCAGAAACTGGACATCACAAACAGTGTTATGCCTCCGTAGACCGGAAACAGGACATCACAAGCAGTGTTATGCCCCCATAGAGCATGAAAGAACCCACATAATCCCAAGTGAAATGAGTCTTATGGGTTTTTACATGCTCTATGGGGGCAGAACACTGCTCCAAGGTGATGCCTGGTTTACGGAAACCGGACATCACAACCGGTTTCCAAAAACCGGACATCACCTTGGAGCAGTGTTATGCCCCCGTAGAGAATGTAAAAAACAGTGAGATTCATTTCACTTGGGATCATGTGGGTTCTTTCATGCTCTACGGGGGCATAACACTGCTTGTGATTTCTGGTTTCCGGGAACCGGGCATCACCTTGAAGCGGTGTTATGCCCCCGTAGAGCATGTAAAAACCAGTAAGACTCATTTCACTTGGGATTATGTGGGTATGTGTGTTCTTTCATGCTCAACAGGGGCATAACACTGCTCATTATGTCCGGTTTCCGAAAACCGGACATCACCTTGGTGCAGTGTTATGCCCCCGTAGAGCATGTAAAAACCAGTAAGATTCATTTCACTTGGGATCATGTGGGTTCTTTCATGCTCTACGGGGGAATAAAACTGCTTGTGATGTCCAGTTTTGGCAAACCGGACATCACCTCAGAGTAATACCCTCTATGCATATATTTATAATTTTTATACCTGTCCCACAACTTGTACACCAATGTTTCACATGATTTTCATTTAAATAACTGCCCTATTTCAAATTCTGGCAGATTGCCCACACTAGTAACATCCTCCTTCCTTGGCAACACATCACCTGTTGTATTCCTCTAGAAACTCCCATACTCACAATGCAGTCAATTAATCATACCCCATTCTGTGTTGGCCTTGTTGAGGTTCCTCTTGCTGAAATAAATACCTCAGCTCTCCCAAAACTGCTACATATTGAAGGAACATATTGGGCATTGTTATACCCCAGGGATAATAAGCTAAATGTCTACATACCAGATCTTCCTTTCCCGGTGGGATTCCTTGCCCCTCCAATTGACTCATTAATTTTACCCCTCCTTACCTGGGCCACAGGCTATGGACCAGGTGTTGATTGGCAGGCAATGATGAAGGAACTTCCTCATCCAATTCTCTTTGTGGAAACCATTCTCCATGTTGGTGTTTCCACAATTACCACATTTAAACTTTCTCTCCTTCTATTCTGTCATGAACAACATATATTGGACATACTTGATAAGCTTCTTTTTGCTCATATAATCATCCAAAGACCCCCTAAGTATAACCCTTTAAAACACCAGGGCTGCCCACTGGCCAACCTACCATCCCAAAGGCTAACCATGCCATCACTTCTTGAAAACCCTTACTATGATCCAAACCTATTTGAAATACCAAGTGGATGTGATCTCAATCCAATCCACCCCAATCCACAAATAGTCACCACCAAACTCCTCCCCCACCAGGCTCAAGGACTTGCATTCTTGCTTGATTGTGAATCACCACATTCTACCTCTGCTCTGGCCTTGTGGTATAAATCAAACATGAATGCCTGGCACATTTGGGAAAACAAAATCAGTGGCTCAAGCTTGGCTCTAATTGATCCAACATCTGTTCCACCAACTGCTTTTGGCTCAATTCCGGCAGATGATATGGGTCTTGGGAAATATTTACAAGCAATCTCCCTTATTTGTCAGACTATACCTGAATCAACCGCTTTTTACCATCACCAAGATAACCCTCCAGCGTTTGTGCCTCATCATGCCACTCTCATCATATTCCCACCCCGCCTGACTCAGAACTGGGCAAATGAACTCAGAAAACATGTTTCCCCTCACACCATCAACTACTTAATCTACCTTGGAGGTGCAAGGCATCGATTCAGTCCAGATGTCCTCAACTCAGCCTCCGTCATCATCACCACTTATCCCCTCATGGCATCTACTCATGAGAAGGCACAGAAGGAATCCAAACTTTCTTCTTCTCTAATTTACTCTTGTTATTGGTTCACGATAATCCTTGATGAGGCACAGTAAGTATCACTGCCATTACCTGCAATTCCTAAAACTGATCATCTATCATTTGATAGCACAATCCGGAACAGCAATGGAAAGGTGACTCAAGCAATCTTTGTAATTAGAGCTCAACAATGCCTATGCCTCACTGGGACACCAGTCC
This sequence comes from Puccinia polysora, assembly GCA_025617555.3. Classification (NCBI taxonomy): domain Eukaryota; kingdom Fungi; phylum Basidiomycota; class Pucciniomycetes; order Pucciniales; family Pucciniaceae; genus Puccinia; species Puccinia polysora. The sequence goes on from CM062625.1 coordinate 2,993,521, forward strand.
AGAACCATCTAAATGACCTAATGGCATTTCTGACATTAATCTGCACGGATATTGAAGAATCTCACAACCATTGGGTAAAAATGCTTCTACCCCATCTCAAACTTGGAAACTTCAAACCACTCCAACTCATCTTGCGTCACCTAGCTCTCAGGAGAATCAAAGAGAATGAGCTTCATAGTCTACCAGGTGCAAACCATCAAATTATCTACACACCCCTGAAAACATCTGCACAAGAATATTACAATAATCAAAGGGAAATCTTTGTGAAATCAATCCAAAAGAAAGAGTCCTATGTCCATCAAGGGGCCAATAATCCTGAATTCCTCACTAGAATTCAGGAACTCTGTGGAATCTGTGATCATCCCCTGTTAGCCAACCCAAATCTGGTTTTCACATCATCTGGTAATTTTGAAACACAAGTGAAAGAAGAAGATTCAAATTCATCAAAACGTGGTATAATTCAACATCGAGTCCAACCTGCTTTGTGTTTGGAGAGCTCAAAAATTGAAAAACTAATCAACATTATCATGGATGAATTGGAGAAAAGGGATAGCCCAAGCAAGACAGTGGTGTTTTCTTGTTGGACAAGGTTTCTTGATTTGTAGGACTTCCTCCAGATAAGCTTCAATGTTCACAAAGAGGCTTACCATTCTTTTAAAAAAATATTCAATTCTCAGAATTCAGATTGCTTTGAGTAATCAAAAGATCAAATATTTCTGCTTGGATGGTACCATGACAGCTACAGAGAAAAACAAGTGCCTGGCAGATTTTGCCAGCAGTACCTCAACCCAAATACTACTGGCCTCCATCCAAGCGGCAGGGGTGGGTCTCAACATCACATGTGCAAAAATTGTTTTCATCATGGTATGTGGTCTATTACTTCTGTAAAAATATTGAACCTAGCTCATACTCCACCCCCACTAGGAGCCACTATGGAATCCCACAAACCAGGCTCAGGCTGTAGATTGTTTTCATAGATTGGGACAGACAAAAACAGTGCATGTGCATTACATGATTGCTCCAAAAACCATTGAGGAGAATTTTCAAAAGGTGAGATCCCGTTCACAAGCAATTGTTAAGCACAAATGGTATTGATTTGCTCCTAATGTTGATTCAGGTTCAAAAGAGAAAGGGCCAACTAGCAGAGCAAGTACAATCACTATTATTCAACCAGTCAGGAAATCTCCACTATCAAGCTAACTTTTTTTTTCTTTTTCAGATCAACCATCATCACAACTAAAGATTGGAGAGAAATATTTCAGATACTACAGGAGGAGAAATAATTTTCTTTTACCATGTATGACATGTATTTCAAGGAATGAATGAAAATATGTAAAATAATATTTATGATAATATTTATTTTTTATTCAGGCTGCAGTTGTCCCGTCATTCTTAATCAGCTCAATATCTTGTATTTTTAAAGAAGATCTTGTTGCAAGCTGTAGTGTTTTGAGCCAAGTTACATTGTAAAATTGTCAAGATAATTTTGCTGGAATCCTTGGATTGACCTCAAATTGGGTTGAAGATCTCCTATCAACAAACTTGGGCTTCCTTTTGGCCTTCCCAATCCGGCTTCCAATCAATATTTGATGGTCAATGAATTCCATCAATTGGGAAGCCCTTTCTGAACGCCAATCCAATTGCATATTCCTGTGAATGGTTATACCGTTTTCATTCACCTCTTCTGTATCGGAGCACACTGCAGAATCATTGAACTGGGCTGCAAGGGCCACATAATTGTTCTCATCACACCATTTCTGCCTCCTCTCTGCTAGCTACAAAATTGAATTTTACATTGTCAGTTCAGTTACAAAATTGAATTGTACATTGTCAGTTCAGTGGCCACCAGTGTGGGATTGAATGGCTTACTCTTTTCCGTAGTTTGGAAGTCCTTTGCTTGGCCTTTTGTTCCTCAACAGCAACCTCCCCGCTCCTTTGGATCAATCTCCACTCACCCTGTAAATGAAGAAAGTACTTTCCCAACAGTGCGGACACAATTGCATGGTTGGAATGGTCAGGGGACCATAAAAAATTGTTGTACTCCCCAGTATGAAGTGCAACATCCAGTGTACAAAAAAACAAGACATCCATCACTTGGTTGAAAGGATGCTTCCATCCACTCATCCAGTCAAATGTAAACTGAGTCAGACCAAGCTCTCAAAGCCGGGTTTGGGTGAAACTGATTATGGCTTGGGTGTAGTTTTCAGGTGAGGCTTGTGCAGTTGGATTTCTCTGATCAAATGCAATCCCCTTTGCACGCTGAACTGCCAGATCACAATCATCATTGCTGGGAGGTTGCGGCAGTGTGGTGACATCCCTATTCTTCATTTGAAGCAAGAATCTGGCATGAGCATGGACCACAGTCCGCATGGTATCAGTCTCTGGTGGGAGTTGTTCATTCAACTCTTTCTGCCTCTCCTTGTTAGTTTTCCTCTTGGCAGATAGGGAGGCCCTGGCTCTGAGACCTTCATGTTGTCGTGCTCGTGAGTCCTGTGCATAGTCTTCCACTGGAACAAAGAGGTTATCAAACCAGTTAGTCAATTTTTAATCTTGTTTAGATAATTTAAATTCTTAAACACCTTCTCCAGCATTATCAGGCTTGTTTTCTATTTTCATGGCTAAAGAAAAATAAAATTTTCAGTTGATTTCCGTCAGATGAAAAATTCAAATAATTCACTCACGTATTTCAATAGCCAACTGATCAGCTTGACTAGATTGTATGACTGGTCAAAATATCCCAAAAAATGAAGTTAGATTATTGAGAAACTTATTGATAGGAGCCACCACCCACTATTCCCACGTGAAGTTCCAGCAGGTGGTTGGTCTGGAAATAAAATAGAATTTACATCCAATGTTCAATGATTAAGTTATTAGTCTTTATTTCACTTGATATAACTCACAATTGGAACCGGATGGAAACCTTTGTGGAGTGTATGTTGTGTCAGAAAGCCCTGAAGGTGGGCTTTGAGGGGCATTATTGGATTGAGGTGGAGGTGACATTCCATGCATTGCTACATCGGTGGCTGCTGTAGTAGTTGCTGCATTCATGTGCATGGTGGTTTTTGAAGTAGGTTTCGGGGTAATTAGAGCAGTATTGCATTGTTGGAGGTGTGAATCTATTGGTTCAGGATTATTCCCAACAGGGCTTGAAGGTGATAAATGTATTCCAGAGGCTTGGGAGGCTTGAGTTTGTGAGATAGCTTCAATATTTGAATTTCCCAGCACATCTGCATCTCTTTTTGGTTGTTCTTTGGGGAAAGAAGGGGAGGCCCTTGTTGATACAAATGGATGAGCCCGTACTTCCTCCAGATGTGGGGTAGACAAGCTCAAACAAACAGCACTTGACTCAAACAATGTAGAAGGTTCCCTTGCCACAACCTATTTGATTGGTAGAATGGGTCACATGTCAGTCTTTCCTCTGAAGATTTGATGCCAAAATAAAACCCAAAAACTAAATTTTCAATCTCACCACTTCCAAACCACTTGTATCAATTCCACCCTGGGTCAACGTGGGCTCCGGTTTATCTTGCACTTCTGGGTTTTGTTGAGACCTCTCCATGACATTCTTGGAATTCCAGGCAGAAGCCCTCAATTTTTCCTGGAAGTTACTTTCCAAGACAAATCCACTTGAGCTACCCTCCCCTCTATTATCAACATGCTGCATTTGCCTCATAAGGCCAACTTCATGTGCTCTGGACCGGTTGAACTTGTGAACAATTGGAGAGGAAAAATCCATGGCTTGGGTAAAAAAAAAAAAACTCAAAAATGCATCAGTTGAGCCAAAAATTAGACTATTAAGGACTTGAGAGTCTTGAACCAAAAAGGTGCAAAACTGGTGGTAGTCACATACATTATAAGAGAAATTGAAAATAAAGCACCAAAAAAGGAACCTCTTGATGAAAAGCTTTACACAAAAGATGATGATCATTGTTTTGACTATTGATGCAAAATTTTTGAATCAAGTCTATACAAGAATGGCACATCTAAGTTGGGTGCAGCTAACACTATCATGAAGAGTCCCATTGCCAAAAATTCCTTCTACACAGTTGAAAAGTCTTACTTAGCACAAATGATGATTCTCATTTTTTTTCCATGGTAGCTTGGACCAGACTTTACAAGATGGGCACATCAAGGGTGTGTTAGACCTTTCCCATGTTATAGGAAAATGGACAGATGAGGTGTTATTCAACTCTGTCTTTGTATGTTGTGGCTAGCACTTAAAATTTGACAATTTTGGTAAGGCTCAGTATGAGCTTATTAGACCTTGAATGGATCACTAGGCACTGTGCAATGGTTCTTGATGGGTTTGAAATCAAAGGCCCAACAAGGGGGGGAGGTTTATTGGATGCCACTTGGTATGAGTGACTCCCAAAGGGGATGGTTTTACTAACAACTAAAGAGGTGGGTTCATTCCATACCAATAGGATTCCCCAGTAAAGGGGGTGGAGTACTTTACAGACTTCTTAGGGTGTGTATTTCATCCTGGGGGAAAGACTCAAGAGGCACCAGGGCCAAAATGGGGTCTCTGGCTGGCCAGTGACTTCATGTCACCATCCAGTCCCATTTTCTGGCCAATTGAATCCCTTTATGGGAAACTTCTCTTCACCAATGAGTATTCTTGAGTTCACCTCAGTTTACATCAAAAAGAAAATATGATTCACCTTGTATTCACCATGGTGGAAAATGAATGTCACTTGTAATTACCCAAGGAAAAAACCTGAATTCACTTGAATGTTCACATTGATTCAACTGGGACTCACTTGAAATTCCTTATGGAATAAAAATTTCCAATTAAATATTGTATATTTTGATATCCCAGCTACAATTTCAGTGATCAATATTTTCCACAATGCAATGACAGCTTCATTGTGATTAATTCCAGTATTCATAAAAAAATTATTTTAAAGTTTATTTCATATCACTTTTATGTAACACTACCACTTCTATAGTACAAATTTCATTGGTGTTTTTCCAGTCTTTCAGCTGTGTTTCACATCTGGTTGCATTACTGAAAAATCAGCTCCAAATCAATTTTAGTTTATCCTTCCCAATTGGACCCTACTCCCCCAGCCGGTTAAAACCATCAATGTTCCACTGTCCAAGAAAAAGAAAAAAGAAAGAAAAGTCAAACCAAGGAGGGCAATCTGCAAAGATAAACAATAGAAGGTGTATCCTAAACCCAGAATTGAGGTTGAATTGTTTCAGCAATAGGAGCGTCATCCTTGTTGTCGAGTCACTCAGCTTTTTTTTTCATTTTTTCCCCCGGGCATCTTGACATGGCCCATTGGTCTTGTCCAGCGAGTATTGATCCTAATACAAATCAATGGGATGAAGAAGAGGATTGCATCAAGGTTGATGCTGAAGGTGAGTGAGGGTGTCAAGGTGAAGCTGGAGAGAGAGTTAGACGCCTTGAGTGATCTTCACGATCTTGATGACATGTGGTTGCTTGATTTGACATCAAGAGAGTCACCTAATCCGGCTCCTACTGGATGTTCTTCCACTCTTTGATTGTTTCCCCGACATCCATGACTCCCATCCTCTTGCTTGCTCAAAAACTGGGAGGGTTCTTCGATCATCAGTCAAATTAGGATCAGGCTTGTGACCAATTTGGGGTGTTAGCCTCCTGGGTTTTGAAACCTATATCAATTGTCTTTCTCTCTTGTGCATCAATTATCTCTTTAGATCTTCCAAAACTCATTACAGGATACTTTCTACTGCTATCTACACGTTTTTGAAGGGAACTGCCCAAGGTTGGAATGGGATGTTCAGGACTGCCTCTGCACAAAGTTGTGAAATTCTTGCATGCTCTCACTTTCCACATTACCACAAACTTGGTGTTTTTTTTTTTTTTGATCTCAATTTCTGACTACTCAATTGATTCAAAAAAAAAATTAAACAATTAAACAAACATGGTAAGTGATTATTATTATTATTGATTTATGGGTTCTCATTTTTGATATATATAGTCTTCTTTTGAGAAATCTATTGATTCAGAAGATCAAGGGTGATGGTCAAACCACATCAGAGGAGGAGGGTCAAAAGTGCAAGGATCAGAATTGATTTTAGAATGATGTCAATGGACCTGAACTACAATTCAACCTCAGAATACAAAAATATCAGATGCTTAAAGTCCTTCAATCAATCAATGTGTGTGTTTTTTTTTTGCAGCAGTTTCCACAACTCCCAACCTATCACTTTCAAAATTCTCATCACCATCTTCTTACCAAGCCACCATCAACATCAACATCAAACCAATGGTTTTGAATCCTGTTTTTTTTTTTAATAAAAAGAATCTCTTCAAGACACTTCATCTTTCTTTTCTTCAACATCATTCCACTTTGCAATCCTCACTCTCTCACTCACACCCTCATCAACAAGAACAAAAAAATATTGATGGTACTGGATTTTTCAATTTTTTCAATTTTTTTTCAATTTTTTTTCCTCCAGCGTATTTTTTTGGAGTTTTATGCTTGATTTGATATTTTTTCCAAAAATTTAAATTGTGTTGTTAAGTAGAGAGTACGTACAGACGTTCAAACAATCTAAATCCCAAGAACAGAAAATGAATAATACATGCCTTTTATTATTTATTTTTTTTGAACAATCAAAATTTGCCTTGAAAGAGAAGCCCGAGCATGAATGGACCAATTTAAGGTCAATTGGTCCCATTATTTTTATCTAGCCACCGTACGTACGTACGTACACTTAGAAATCCCTTCCTTCAAAACTTGAGTTTCTTCACCTCACTACCAGTGGAGTCATTGATCGTCTTCATTTGGATTTGATTTTGATCAAAAAAACTTTTTGTCTTTGACCACTTCTACCTTTATCCTCACAGCTGCTCAGACTCTTACCCACCTGTTTCAATCTGCAATTGAAGGCAAGACCATTCGTCAAATCAGTTCATTCCTCAGCCGGTTTAGAGGATTCATCTTTGCACACCTTGTCACTATTACTATTGTGATAATGGTGATTATGATCATCATCATCATCAGATATGATCAAGTGACCACAATCTTGGGCTACGGCAATCTTGGTGGTTGTTTTGCCCTTTTGAACAATTTAGGTTGTCTTTTGTTTCTTGGGTTCTTTGACATTAGTCTTCAAGTTTGAATTGGATGCTTGCTTGCTTTTTGGAGCAGATACCAAAGGAATAATGATTTTGACGTGGTTTGGAATCTGATTTTTGGAGGACCAAGGCTTGTACACGGTCATGATAGTGTCACGGTACCGTTCCAAGTTGCAAGATTCGGTTCCAAGCATGATATAGCTGTTGACCGTGTAAGCAGCTTTGGTCAAGCGGGAGTGGTAGACACAATTTCTCAATCTTCAGACAACTCTTGCCAAAATCAAGGAAAAACAAGGCTTGATTTGACGTACTAGCAACAAACTGTTCCACCAGGTAACCTTGCAAAATTAGGTGAAGGATTAAGTTTTCCAATTGCTTTGGATGAAAACAAGGGCAATTGAAATAATGAAGAAAAAAACAATGAAGTATTGGGCAGTTAAGCGTTCTCATTCTTCATTTTTAGCATGCTGTCTTTAAGAAGATCAGCCAACCTCTTTAGTGAGTGTAATCTTATTGCGATTCAGTTTGTCTAGTCCCACTACCTTGGGAGCTAGATGGGTTGGCAAATCATTGAAATCTTGTTCAACTTGGCGGGTTTGAATGATTTGAATGATTGAAGGCCCGACGCCACGCATCAAATCCCCTAGTTGGATCATTGTTATTTGGCCATTCATTCTAGTTATGTAAACAACGACGTGGCAGATGTGACAAGCTTGTATTGTCAAGTCATCGTATAGGATTTGAGAAGGATCTTGTTTGCAATTGTCACAATTTTTACAGGGCTCAGGAGAGAAAGTTAGAGGATTTCCAGAGTTGCAAGTTGAGCGGGAGGTTTTGAAATAGTTGGCAAAGAGGGTACTAAAACAGCGTTCCACTTTGACAGCGTATTGGGCCATAGAGTGAACTGCAGGGGGTGGCAAGACACCACGTCAAAAAACTGGGTTGTGACCAAGATGTCAAAGAATATGAAGGCCTATACATTTTGTGATCCCATCAGTCTTGGAGGCAACCATTCCAGAGAGTGGGATAAGATCACTTGTTTTCCAAAAGAGCAAACAGTCCAAAACATGCCCATCACATCCAGCACAACCTGATTCTTGGTAATAACCTTCAGTACTTTTTGGAAGCATATGATGGATCACAAAGCAAACATGAGGAGCGTTGATACCTAAACTAAGAGAGACAATAAGCGGGCCTTGACACCTATCTGAATCAAAGGAAGACAGTTTGGATTACTTGAACTTGTCTTACCCATCCCAGGTGGATTCTATGTATTTGCTTATGTGGGACTGATGGAAGGACTCAGACGCAAAGCATCAGCGTGAGCAGTTGTCAGACCTCCAAGTTGCACCAAAATCCTCCTGTTTGGATGCATGCATCCAAACACTAACATTTTCATGCAACTTCCATGCTTTAATCCAAGTTGCACCAAAATCCTCCTGTTTGGATGCATGCATCCGAACACTAACATTTTCATGCAACTTCCATGCTTTAATCCAAGTTGCACCAAAATCCTCCTGTTTGGATGCATGCATCCAAACACTAACATTTTCATGCAACTTCCATGCTTTAATCCAAGTTGCAACAAAATCCTCCTGTTTGGATTCATGCATCCAAACACTAAAATTTTCATGCAACTTCCATGCTTTAATCCAAGTTGCACCAAAATCCTCCTGTTTGGATTCATGCATCCGAACACTAACATTTTCATGCAACTTCCATGCTTTAATCCAGGTTGCACCAAAATCCTTCTGTTTGGATAAATGCATTGTAGCATGATGAGACGTGTTGAAATAAACTTTGGTGAGGATGTAGCACAGTGAGGAGTGTTGAAATCCACTTCAGTGGGAGTGTAGAAGGGTGAGGTGTGTTCAAAATTAGGCCAGGAGTGTTGATATCCAATTTGATGAGAGTTTAGCAGGGTGAGGCCTGTTGAAAATTGGGTAACAATTCTTCAAATTCACTTTTATCAGGGTTGGAATGGTGAGTAGTGTTAGAAATTGGGTAAAAATTGTTCAAATTCACTTTGGTGAGGGTGTGCAGGGTGAGGAGTGTTGAAGTCCACTTGGGTGAGGGTGTAGCAGGTTGAGGTGTGTTCCAAATCAAGTGAGAAATGTTCAAAAGTTGGTGAGGTTTGTTCAAAATTGAGTGTGGTTTTCAAAGCATTGATTGAAGTGTGGTTTAATCATTTACATATACCGGTGTTGTGTAATTTAACCTTGGTGGTGGGGCTCAATTCACCTAGACCACACTTGGGTTCTGTCAGCCCAAATTTTCATGCCTGGCCTACTATATGGGAGTGCACATCACTGCACTGGCAACGGTGAAACTACAACCACATAAGAGTGTAGTCCCTCCTCTGCCCACCCTCTCATGTGGATGAAATACACACTATGATGAGTCTGTAAAGTAACTTCACTCTTTTTATAATAAACAAGTTTCTTGTATCAAATAAATGTTGCTTTGTAAGTCTAAGATATTGTCAAACAAAGATTGTTGGGGAGTTGCTCTGGTCAATATGAATTGGCCTTTGCATGCTGGAGGAATTGGTTCACATGCGCGAATGAGTCCATTAAGGAAACCGTGCAATGCGTGGGCTTTTGTTGTTGATAGTGATTGTTTCTTTGGGCTGTGGCCGCGCCATGCTCAATGGGCATTCCTTCCTAGATCTGATTTGAAGTCAAATAGGCTTGAATCAAAAATTAATGCAGGCAGGAAATGGCATAAATAGGTTACAGGGTGGCATTTTGAATTTGTACAAATGATTGTTTAAGGCTTTGACTGAAAATCCAAGCTTTTAGCCTTTGAACATAGGTTCAAATTGGATTGGTTGTAGTGACAGAAATAGAAGGGGTTTTTTTTGAGATTATGAGTAAAGAGAATCTTCTGAAAAAAGATATCCCCACCAGGATGATACATATTTTAGTGCAGAAATCCAACTATATAAAACATGTGGATCAAACAATGAATGCAAAATAAAGGCAACTAAGGCAGCTCCTCAGGTGAGTATTGAGAAAGCATAAAATAAACCCTGAAAAGAGAAAGCTATTTAAAATCAATGATTGTTGTGGTTTAAACACATTAGCACCTTTTATGCAGAAAATTGATTTATATGAAGTAAATGGAACACAATAACCCCATCTAGGATGGGAGAATGAGGAAGAATAAGATTTATCTTAGAAAGGAAGATTTACCACCACATGCCTTGACAGTTGTTGAGGAGTTTGTTGAAATGAGTCGGTGCTCTAAACTGAATTGGAGATTTGCCTTGCTTTTCTTCTGGAAGTCTCTGCCTGGCTGTCTTGTTTTATCCTAGTATGATTCTTCTTCCCATTACTGTTTACAAGTGCCACCTTGGGTTTGTTTCAACCCTCCATGTGAGACATTTTGGGAGATATCTATTCAAATTCTGCATTTCATGGCAGAGATATCCATGTTTTTTACATGGAATAAATATTTGAAGAATGAAACAAAAGGCTTTCCTGTAAAACCGTAT